>CANTFK010000868.1:0-303624 GCA_947646735.1 Peronospora farinosa | reverse complement strand
GCATGTTGCCTGGAGTCCACATGCTACCTGGGGTCCACCTGTCACCTGGGTCCACCTGTTGTCTGGGTCAACCTGTTGCCTGGGGTCCACCGGTCACCTGGGTCCACCTGTTGTCTGGGACCCACCTGTTACCTGGGGTCAACTTAAGCTGTCCTAGCAGCACTGGTCCTTTGGTCTGTAGTGTAGGGCATCCTAGTATCTTCTCCGAACTCGGGACCTTGGACCAGTTCGGGACCCTGGTCACTCCCTGTCACTCATTCAAGAGAGTGACCGAGATCTTTCCCGCCAGTTATTATAATAACTACGAAGGGCTCCCCATTTCTCTGGCACTTCTCCACAGTCTCATGAAGAGGAAAAAGCTGAAGATTAGTGAATTGGTTATTTCGCTTATGAAGAGTGGAAATGGCTGTACAAGGTGGTTGTATAGCTGGGGGAACTAGGATATATGTGAATTTGAGTGTCGATCGAAAGTCTGAAAGACCAGATCACGGCTGAAAAGGACCAGAAAACAAGAAGAAAATGGCAAGAACAACCAAAAGGATGAAACGAAAACAGTGAAATTGTATTGAATGCTGAAGAAATGAAATCGGATCGCGAAGTGCTACTCCAGATCGGATCGCGAAGTGCTACTCCAGATCGGATCGCGAGAAGTCACTTTGAAAAAAACTTACCGGCCAGATGAGGGATCAGCGATCCCGGGTGATCTTCAATCGAAGTTCGATACTGATTTCTCCACGGCTCGGCAGAGTCCAACATTGAGAGCGCGGTAGCCAGGTTTGGGATATTCTTCTTCTCACACTCCAGACCAGGATACCATGGTCGCACTTCTGCGTACACTGGAAAGTGGAGGAAGTATGGATCCAACAAAATGTCCAGATCGCAGTGTCCTTCGACCATCCCTTGGAGAATAACGCGAAGAATAGTCTTCCAGCGGGGTCCAGATCTCGATCGACGCTGCTTGCGTTGCTGACAAAATTGCGCCAGCTCTGGATATTCCTTCCGATGTTCGCGGGAGATATACAGGAAGTGGGTTGCCTCCCACAAGGCTTGCCTATGTCGATCTTCATATTCGAGGTAAATGTCCGCCAGATCTTTGAACCAACCGGTCAGAGGGAAAGAGATGGGAGCAATCGGTCGACGAGTGACGTTCCACGGTTTCTGATCGTAAAGCGCAGTAACTTGTGCCGGGGTGATCAGTCGGGGAATCCACTCAGAATCAAGAAGACACTTGGGATTGGCTTGAGGGGTGAAGAGATACCCTTTCGGTCGGGACAAGTGTCGATAGAAGAACTCCACTCCCAATTCGGCAACACTGGTCAGACTGACCCGTCGGGCGGACCATGGAGCAACCTGAGTCGACGATCGGGGCTATCGCTCACGATATCCAGGGATCTATGCATCACGTGATTTTTGGAGATCCGGCAGATCGGCGTATTGAGCGGGAGTGAGCAACGGGCTTATATCTTCACGAATGTCACTGGAAACGCTAATCTTCCCGTCCGAGTCGCTAGAAGGTTCGCCAAAAAGGTCGACCTTGGAGATCTTGGTCGTAAGGCTAGGGGGCGTAGCAGGACTCGAGACTGGTGATTTTCTGGAGGGTGGGCTACCATTGTGAATTATGATAGGGGACTGAGACGATCCGGTGTTGCCAGAGAGTTTCGTCATGGTGGTGCGACGCCTCGCGGCTGAACGCGATCCGGATAGAGCAGCAAGTGTAGCGTCTTCGGGATCGGAAGACCATCTGTCATACTCAGAGTTAGGCGAAGGCGAGGGACACGCTTTGCGTTTCCCTTTAGCTTTCGACGAAACATTGGGTCGCGTTGTAATAATGGATCGCACCGACTTGGCAGATCGTTTTGGGGTACCAGATCGCGCCAAAGTATTAGACTGCGCCGAGGTACCAGATCGCGCCGGAATTTTAGATCGCGCAGGAGTACCAGATCGCGCCGGAGTACCATATTGCTGCGTCGAATTACCAGATTGCGTCGAAGTACCAGATCGCGCCAACGTATTAGACTGCGCTGAGGTACCAGATCGCGCCGGAATTTCAGATCGCGCCGGAGTACCAGATCGCGCTGGAGTACCAGATCGCGCTGAAGTATTAGATCGCGTCAGGGTACCAGATCGCGGTGGAATGCCAGATCGCTCCGAGGTCGCAGATTGAGTAGAAGTACCGGAAGCGCTGCGAGGACGTTTACAGGGGACGTCCAGAGTCGGTGAAGATGACGCACGTTTGCGATTGGGGGACGAGGGATTGGAAAGCGCGAGAAGGCTAGTCGGAGAATGAAGTAAGCCCGTAGCCAATTCTGCCAGATGCGAACGAAGTAAATCTCGATCCTGGATGGCCAGATCGCGCTCTGCCTCTCGATCTGCAACTTCGGTACGAAGTCGATCCAAAGCTGCGTCGTTCCGAATACTCGCACTCAGGAGGCGATCATGATCAAGCTCGAGCGCACTCAGCGTCTCTTGCAGTTGTTTCACGGCTTGCTGGGCCTGAGAGCGAGCTTTCTTGTACTTAGATGCCTTGCTTTTCATGCGTCGAAAGTCAGCGGCCAAAGCATATTACGCTGTGCGAGGATGGAGTCCAGTTGCTGTTGAAGGGACGCGATCTGCTGCCGGAATTTTCCTTCCAGAGTTCGCTGAAGATTGGCCGCCTCACGGCGGAATTTATCCTGCAAGCGATGTTTCTCTGCATTGGCTCGAAACAAGGCATTCTTCAGATCGGCTATCTCCTGAGACTGATCCGGTAGCTGGTTCAGTTCTTTGTCGAGATCTTCGGCCATGTGGAGAGCGGCATCAAGTTGTTGACGCAACTCTTCATCTCGACGCAGGACGAATGTGCACAGTCGAGGTACCAACTCGTGATACGAATTGAGTTCCGTTTACAGCTGATTTCCACGAAATTCCTGCCCCTGTAAGGCATTTTTCATGGAGTGGTAACCTTCCACAGTGGTATCTTGGGCTTCCAGGCGGTCATACAGTGAATGCTCCCATAGAACAAGATTACAAGCCTTGCTTGTAATCTTGGGTATACGGGAGCAAGATACGCGATCCGGTAGAAGAATTCATCGGTAGATCGCGCGTGACGAGCACACCAGTTCGGGGGTGGCGATCGTTTTCTCGTGGAGATCTTGCCATAGGGGACAAAGCGACGAGAAGGGTGAAACGAGATAGTGCACAGCCAGGCCAACACTGTATGTGGGCTAACGGTGCAGGGGACGATTGTGGCGAAGTGAAGGAGTGAATTTGGCAAAGTGTGATCGCGTATTTTCGGTTAAGTCCGAAATGGCCAATATTGATGAGTCGCGATCTCGCAGAAAGGTTTCAAGATGACGTCAAATGGGATGGAAAATAGTGAATGGTGAAGCTTGCAGTTCTATGTGGGGTAAATATGGCCTAGAAACTACGCGATTGCGATCTCCGGTATTTTTCGATAGTGATCCGCGTGAACGCGATCGCTAAGAAGGAGTATTGGTATCTCCAAGTATGTGGAAGACGGTCTGGTGTGGATCACGTCGCTATGGAAGACTGGAATGAGGTGGACATGACACGTCATATAGATGGACCATCTCACATGACCCGAGGAACGGTGAAGAGGACAAGTCGTGATCCGGCGGACCGCGATCCGATACTAATTATTAGTACCGCGATACGATACTAATTATTAGTACCGCGATCTGGTACTAATTATTTAGTACCGCGATCTGGTACTAAAATGGTATTATATCCGAGCGAGGTAGCGATCCAGATCGCGGCGATATTGGAGTGGAACACATTACAAGATCTGATTTCTCCGAAAGGGCGATACGTGGCAATAGATCCTGAGCTACAGATAGGCAAGATCATAGGTTTTGATATTTGATTGGTTAACATTAACAGAGTTCAATTTGCTTCTAAGTACACGTGTCGACTTCTCTATTCCGGGCAGGATATTTGGCCTCCCGACGTCTCAAGGAAGTCTACCTACTACGCAAGTCATATCCCTGGATTGTTTGGCCAGGGATTGCAAGAATTCTCAACAAAACAACTCAAGCTGCGATTGGACGCAGAGGACTAAGAAGTCCAGATACAAGATCGCGAGACGGCTCAAGTGGTCAGAAGGCAAGCGGATCAAGTATCTACATTTTTGGACAAGGCGATCTCAAGGGAGATCAGGGCGACTCAAACAGAGCACCCCAAGAACAACTGCGATCGTGTGAGGAATTCCACTCGATCTCCCCCCCCACCTATCCCTAACACAATCAAGTTCAACATCGACTCAAGTCTACCGAGAAGAGAGCAACCCGCCCTACCGACGGGTACACAAGGTGAGGAAGGCTATATACACGGAATCGGGGTACCCCCTCCGTTAGTCAGTTGTCCGGGCGCCAGTGGAGAGTTGAAACGCATCAGCAATTTTGCGAATCCCACTTCACCACACAACCGGTCACATGGGGTCCACCTAAGCTGCCCTAGCGGCACTGGACCTTCGGCCTGTAGTGTAGGAAAACCTTGTACCTTCTCCGAACTCGGGACCTTGGACTAGTCCGGGGCCCTGGTCACTCCCTGTCACTCATACAAGAGAGTGACCGAGATCTTTCACGCCAGTTAGTATAATAACTACGAAGGGCCCCCCACTTCTCTGGCACTTCTCCACAGCTGTCCCCTGCGCGCTGGTCTTCCGAACTGCGGCAAGACCCCGTGCATCCTTGTCCTGTCTCCTCGACATATAAGTAGGTGTCCATGTGCTTGACGATCATTCGTATTCACCAACTCACCAATTCTTTTTTCACCAGTGACCTCTTCCAATTCTATTTCTTGCACTTCTCCACATACGCCTGTCCCTGTTGACGAAAACCCTGTCCCCGGGTACTGGATACCCTGTCCCGGTTACTGGAAACCCTGTCCCCAGTAACTGGTACCCCTGTTCCCGGTTACTGGACGCCTGTCCCCGGTAACTGGTACGCCTGTCCCCGGTTACGGAAACCCTGTTCCCGGTTACTGGAAATCCTGTCCCCGGGAATTGGAAACCCTGTCCCCGGGTACTGGAAACCCTACTGGATACCCTGTACCCAGTAACTGGTACCCCTGTTCCCGGTTACTGGTACGCCTGTCCCCGGTAACTGGTACGCCTGTCCCCGGTTACTGGAAACCCTGTCCCCTGTTACTGGAAACCCTGTCCCCGGTGCCCTGTCTCCGGTAACTGGTATCCTGTTTCTGATGACCCTCATTTAAATCTTGGAATCTTGCGTGGCCTGGATTATTTCCCCTTTTATTGTGATATCCTCAGGGACCCCGATTCTTCTGGCACTTCTCCACAGCATGTTACTGGGCTTTGACCTGTTGGAGCCAATGGTGGGACGGCGTTTGATTATTTGTGGAGACTCCAATCTGGTTATAAGACAGATGCGTGGAAAGATTAAATGCAAAGCTTCGGGTTTATCCCCGTTGCGGGCTAAGGCGTTGAGTAAGATCCAGTCGTGGCCCACCCACGCAGTCTTACATGTGAAACGAGACTGGAATCAGAGCGCAGACCAGTTGGCCAGTGCGGCTTTACATCAGCAGCAAGGGGTCGATTCGATACCGATAGGAGAGTGGTCAGGTCTAGAAGCAATCAATCGGCTGCCAGAGGTGTTGGTCCCTAAAGGCCGGGGTCAGTCGGTCAAGGTATCCGCGGTGACGAGGTCACGGTTCCCCGTCAGAATATCTGGAGAGGTCATGCAAGAAGATGTGGTACAACAACTTCGGATGGATAGGATCCGAGATGCGCAAGAAGAGGAGAGCTGGGTACGCGAGTTGAAGGCATATTTGAAGGGAGACTGGAAAGACTTGTCAGTGGAAGCGGCCAGAAACTGCAGCAAAATGTCGGAAGATTACGAGATAAGTGAAGAAGGACTGCTGGTGTACTGCCCCGACCAGAGAATCAAGGGAGACGACCGAGACATAACTGCCAGATTGGTGATACCTGAGAGTCTCCAAGCCGACGTCCTCCATCATTATCGTACGAGTTTGGAAGGCGGCCATCAGAAAATCGGGCGTACTTATCATCGGATCAGACGATACTGTCATTGGAGGGGTCTGTTCAGGAGTGTTCAGAAATATGTGGGTCTATGCATGGATTGTGAGACTGGGAAAGGGAGGCCCAATTTACAAGGGAAGTCTCCGGGGAATGTCGAACCGACGTACCCCTTCCAAATTTATTGCGATGGACCACATACCATCTCTCCCCGAGTCGCATAAAGGAAATACGGAACTACTGATCTGGGTCGACCTGTTCACAGGTTATGTGATGGCTAAAGCAAGTGCGTCACGGACAGCCCAGACAGTAGCTGAGGGATATGAAGAATGCGTTTTCCGCCGTTTTGGCGCCAGTGAGACGATCCGTCACGATCGGGAACCGGGGTTTATGTCGGACTTCATCCGAGACTTCAGTCGCATGGTGGGTCAACGTCAGAAAGCGACCATGGCCTACCGACCTCAAGCGAACGGCACTGCGGAGAGAATGGTCCAGACTCTAACGAGATCGCTCAAGATGTACGTAGCCGACGTGGGACAGCGAGACTGGGATGAATACGCGGAACGATTAACGTTCGCGTTAAATACGGCTCAAGACAGAGTGCGTGAGGAAACACCGTTCTATCTGGTACATGGATGGGATGCTAGGACCACTCTTGAGACTATGTTACCGGTGGTGAACACTCGACGTCGAGAATCAGGACCTCGGAGATGGAGATATCGGATTCAGAGTCACTATCAGCGAGCAAGAGACCAAGTCAACGAGAACCTACGAGCGGCTAATCAGACTCGGGTGCAAGCGCATAATGAAGGGGTAGTCGGCCACGAGATTCAGCCAGGGGCCCGGGTATGGCTATACTTAGACCGGGTGAAAGAAGGGTATGCCAAGAACTTGGTCCACCTCTGGCACGGACCGTTCAGAGTCCGGGAACTAGTCGGATATCATGCAGTACGTTTGGAATTACGAGGTACAGAATACAATCGTGCACATCTCCAAGCTCAAGCCCGTCAGAGAGTTCCCCGATCGACCGAACAGCGAGCTGAAAGTGGATGGAACAGATCGAGTCGACTTCGACGAATGTCTGTTACCAGAAGACAGCTGGGTGCGGGAATTGGAAGAGGGCGAGTATGAAGTCGAAGAAATTTTAGAGAGTCGTACAGGCAAGAAGACTCGGTATGGAAGGCAACAACGAGAATTTATCGTGCAACGGAAGGGACACCCTGACCCCTCGTGGGTGGACAAAGTGGATCTGAATTGCGGAGCTTTACTCCGGTACTTCGAGCGCAAGAAGACAAGCCATAACCGCTTCGAAGTAATGCAAAGCCGTGAAAATTAGCAGACTGTAGCAAGATCCTTGGAAGGTAGACCTGTTCCTCCATTGGTCGACCCGTTCCCTCGTTGTTAGACCTGGGTCGCCTATGGGGAGTCCTCGACCTTTCACGAGTCCGATGTATAGAAGAATGGAGAACAAAGGAGGAAGATTGCCAAGATCAACTAGAACAGAGGAAAGTATGGCAGAGGAGATGGAAGATGGACAGACGCACAAAAAATAGGATCGAAGAGAATGAAGGTTCGTGTTCAAAGGAAGACCTTAACGGGTGGCCCAAACTTATCTTTGAGGCGTGGGACTAAAGCTCCAGGATGGGGTACAGAAGACAACCGATATTGGGTGAGCCACGGCCACGCGGAATCCGACACCCGAAGGGCCTCGAGCAGGTCGACTGGGTTTGACCCCTCTTCACGACCAGG
The DNA here is from genome assembly GCA_947646735.1 of Peronospora farinosa. NCBI lineage: Eukaryota > Oomycota > Peronosporomycetes > Peronosporales > Peronosporaceae > Peronospora > Peronospora farinosa. The sequence goes on along the minus strand of CANTFK010000868.1, from coordinate 295,880 downwards.
GTACCAATAAACCACACGGTGGGTTCGAGGAAGATGACGGAAGAAGGGATCCAGGAAAATGTCGAGATCGCAGCGGCCCTTGCTCATCCCAATGAAGATAAGGTCGACCACCTCCCGCCACGCTCGAGTCGCCCGACTCCGACGCTTCTTCCGCGCGTTGTAGTAGGACGCGAGGAAAGAATTCGCTCGCGCTTGGTCCTTGGATATCCACAGGCAGTGGGTCGCCTCCCAAAGTGCTTGGCTATGCTCTTCGTCAAACCGTGTGTAAGCCGCTGCCAACTGGGCGAACCAGCCAACAGGTCGGAAGGAAACGGGTTGAATGGGAATACGAGCTTCTACCCAAGGTTCCGCCGCCAGCAAGCGCTGGATCATCGGAGGGTTCACCAACGACTTCTTCCATTTGGGAGGGCGGTCGAGGTTTCCGTCCGGAGGGCCAAACCAACCCCAAGGTAGATCCAGCTGGTCGACCAAGTCTTTTGGATACATTGTTACAATGCACCAATAATTGACCAGGTCTACCGGCAAAGGCGCCACTTCCGCGGCAGAGAAGGTCTCCAGCTGCATGTACCCTGGGATGATAGCATCCTTGGGGAGCGAGCAAGAGTCGGTCGAAAGGGGTGAACTGTTGTCCGCAGCAGTGGGCGCGCTCTTTTCTTTCTCCGCAGACGACTCAGTCTCCGAGTCCGACGTCCCGAACATCGCCCGTTTCAGCGAGAGGCCGGAAGCCGAGGTGGCCCTCAATGAAGGAGTGGACGTCGGCGGAAGACGTAAAGAACTTGCACTGGTGGGGCGCCGACCGGAAGAACGAGACTTGGCCAGGGCCGCCCGAAGTGTCTCGCTGTCGTCGCTGAGGTCTTCGTCCGAAGACTCCAGCATGACAGGAGAGCGGACACCAGAGACTTCCGACAGCGGTATCGCGGATGTGTCGGGCCTCGGAGACTTCGAAACTTTGGCAGGCACACGGGGTGACTTCCGCCTGGACCGTTTACCGAAAGATTTCGCCAGCCTCGAAGGTGGAAATACGGCCGGGGGTGAAGCCGCCAAAGAAGGAGCTGGTCCCGGAGGTGGCCCATCGGAGAAGTCGACGTGATCAAGCTCTGCAGCAAGAAGCGAGTAACGGCTTCGAATGTGGTCGATCTTCCATCGCAGGCGATCCACCAGTGTCGTCTCGCGCTGAAGAGCTTCGCGGAGTTGGACCACCAGCCGGGAATTGTCGCGTAACGTCTCTTCCAAACGCTCACAACGAGTTGCCAATAAGGTGGCCGAAGTGGGAACGACACCTAGCCGACCCTCGCAGTCATCTATGCGGTGAGATTGTGCGTCCACGAGAGCTTGCAGTTCCTGCAGAGCTACAGGCACGTCGACTGGCGCGGAAGATAGATTGTCAACCATGGAGACCGACGTGGCAGAAGGATCTGCCGTCTTGGCAGGAGGCAAAGCGGTGAAAACAGGAGATCTGTCAACGACGACAGTTTCGGCAGAACTCAACGGTGAAGATATCGTCCCGGGAAGGTCGGCCAAGGACGCCTCTTCGAATGGAGGGTAGACCGAAGGCGCGGGGACGATCGAGGTCGGCTCTTCAGACGGTGGGTCAGCAGAAGGTGGGTCAGAACCAAGGGCAACCGAAGCAGCGGGGACGATCGAGGTCGGCTCTTCAGACGGTGGGTCAGCGGACGGTGGGTCAGCGGATGGTGGGTCAGAACTAGGGGAAGACATGGCTGGAACGACATGAGTTAGAGATGGACGATCAACAAAGGGGACAGTAAAGGACCTACGTGACGAAGGAAGTGAAGACATGCGCGTGCTCAATCCATTGTACGGTTGAGCAAGTTCAGGGGGCGGCTGTGGTGATGTACTGTTTTTGCGATGTAGGGACACCATAATCCAGTTGGATTCGGAGTATAGACCGTGGGTCAGGGACAGGGGACCAGAGAGACAGGGGCCTCGAAGGGGAGCGACCGTTGGCGGAGAACAATCTGCAGGACCCACAGACGAAAAATTAGTATCATGGTACCGGTTAACCGGTACCAAAGGGAGTTGACCATGGCCCTTCATTGATCGACCCGGCCCCTCGTTGGTAGACCCGGGTCCCTCATCGGTCGACCTGGGTCCCTCATTGGTCGACCCGGTCTCTCGTTGATAGACCTAAATCCCTCGTTGGTCGACTCGGTCCCTCGCTGGTAGACTTGGGTCCCTCATCGGCCGACCTGGGTCCCTCGTCAGTCGACCTCGGCCCCTCAGGGTTCAGCCACTCCGTACCAGTTAATACAAGGATCAGACTAGTCGACGCAAGGAATCAGAGCTTCAGGCAAGGATAGAGTAAAGGAGGTAAAAGGATAGAACTATATTAAATACTACTCAACTTGCGATCTACGTGGCACGACTCCGTCACCCAAGAAGAACTTGCTCTAAGCTACTCACTGTTCCGGGAAGGGATATATTTTGGCCCCCCGTCGAAGACAGTTGTGTAGCAAAGTTCAAGTGAGAATAGAGCTCCAGGATATATTTGGTCTGTGAGCTCGCTCGAGTAGCAACCCCCCCCCCAACACCCGCTATCGGAAGCGGCCTCCCTTACCTCACGGTCCGGGAGCAAAGTAAAGGTCAGGTGGTTGATACCCCTGAGACAAGAAGGAAAAGGCCAGGGATAAGCTCCCTGAAGAATTTGGCTTTAAGTCCACTCTCGACAAGGTCGATCGAGTGGCCACCTACCGGCCCACCGAGTGAAGCATATCCACTCGAGCCCCCTCAGGTCTACCTCCCTCAAGGCAGACGTCTACATCTTCACCAAGTCCTCCGAAGAGTGCAACCCGCCAGCCGACGGGTACACAAGGTGAGAGAAGGTCCATACGCGGCATCGGGGTACCCCCTCCGACATTCGGCAGTCCGGCACAGTGAGTGGTATGGGGTATCATCATACAATTTTTAGAACCCAATCCAACACACTCGCCTTGACGTAGTCATCAGACGCTCGCGAGTCGGTAAAGCTTGGAGTCGCTTCTCGGTTCACGACGAACCAGACCGACTAGGTCAGAAACACGCCACGCATGTAACGAAACCACGTTGCATAATTGTCTTCATCGAACTTATCGATGGAGATACTGGTAGAGGCGTTGCTTGAGGACATGGCGCTTGGTCTCATAACCTGTTGTACGTTGAGCGACTTGGAGAGGAAAAACGAAGCGGAGAGAGCTGGGCGAACGAAGCGAAGAACACTTGTTCATTTGAGGGAGGATTCGAAAGTGATTGATTATTGGGGCTTACTTGCCGATTACATGATTTCTATGTGGCTCACATATAAATCATGTAGGGCGTCTCATCATCCTACGCGTCTAATCAACTCTAAGTAATTACCGTAAAAACTACGTCGTAAATACTAAGCTGAACAGGCGGCTCGGATTGGACCGGTCACGGTTGCCCAACTTTTGGTGGAACCGATGACCGTAAACAGTCCCCGGTATTAACATCCAGATCGTGATCGTCCCCAACCTTTAAAAGTGGATCGCACTTCAGTCCAACATCAGTAATGGACATCTGAGTGTCACTAGCACGGCTGATCTCATGAATATCTGCTTCCCGTAGCTCATAAAGCACCGATGCAAAAATCGCAAAGTCTTCGATAAACCGACTGTAGTAATTCAGAATTCTCAAAAATGATTGCATTGCTGACGGTCATCGGTTCCACCAAGATTGGTTAACCGTGACCGGTCCAATCTGAACCGCCTGTTCAGCTTAGTATTTACGACGTAGTTTTTACGGTAATTACTTAGGGTTGATTAGATGCGTAGGATGATGAGACGCCCTAGATGATTTATATGTGAGTTCACATATAAATCATGTAGTCGGCAAGTAAGCCCCAATAATCAATCACTTTCGAATCCTCTCTCAAATGAACAAGTGTCTTCTCTACGGTCTTCCTGAGTGAACTCCCTTCGCCTGCGTTCAAGCTTCTCTTCGTCCAAGACTCATACCATTCAACAGGTTATGAGCCCAAGCACGATGTCCTCTGCCCAAGATGCCCCGACCAAGATCTCCATCGACAAGTTCAACGGAGACAACTACGCGACATTGAGCAGCTACATGCGTGGTGTGTTCCTTACCAAGTCGACGTGGCATGTCGTGAACCAAGAGACGACCCCGACGTTTGCGAACCCACGCGCCATGGACGACTATGTCAAGGCGAGCAACATCGCGTTCGGATTGATGTTGCTCCACATGGATGCCGACTATCATCACGTGGTTGATGACTGAGAGGAGGCATGGGTCGCGTGGGCGCACGTCAAGACGCTGTACGGCGGATCGCAGAAGGCTGGGCGAATTTACTTGAAACGCCAGCTCTTCAGCATGGAGATGGCAGAAGGCGGGAAAGTGTTACACCATTGTAACGGGGTCCTCAACATCAGCGCGAATCTCAGCAGCATCGGCGCCAAGATGGAGGACGAAGATGTGGCGATCTGCTTGTTGTGCAGCCTTCTCAAGAGCTACGAGAACGTCGTACTCAACTTGGAGATGAGCAGCGCGGAACTGCGATCGCGAGACGTTGTGAAGGTGCTTACAAATGAGCACATCAAGAGGCAAGGCGAGAAGAAGACATCGGTGAAGACTGAAGACGCAGCAAAGGCGTTCAGTGCCGAGCGCGAACCTCGCCAGTGCACGTATTGTGGAAAAGTGGGCCACACGGTGGAGCGATGCTGGATCAAGCAAAAAGATGACAACCGAGGCTCAAGACGCGGCGGCAACAGTAGTGGACGCGGAGCCAACAATGTTCAATGGCGAGGCGATGACGACTACGACCACTTCGATCGAGTTGCATTCGCTGTATCGCTCGAGTGTGGACTTTCGAAGAGCAAGAATATGCCAGGAATGTGGGCGATCGACAGCGGCGCAACGCACCACATCTGTAACGACAAGACCAAGTTTGCAAGCATCAACGAAGAAGATGAAGGCGAGCTATCGGTGGCTGATGGCAGCAAGACTGCTATTAAGGGTGTGGGTACTGTTGAGGGTAATCGGTTTATCGACGGTTCATAACCGTGAACCGGTCTACTGAAACCGGTCCAATGCTACTCGCGTATGATTGGAGGATAAGAATGAATAGACGGTAGGAAATGATTAGACGAGTAAGTTGATAGGAAGACATGATTTATATGGGGACAGCAAAATAAATCAGTAGGCAGAACAAGAACCTATAAATCAATCACTTTCCAGTTAACCATCTTCAGCTCAAGTCGTCTTCACCCTCAAGTGCAGACTTCCTTCGCCTTCCTTCGCTCTTTCGCCCAAGCCTCATACCTTCCATCAGGTTATGAGCCCAAGTACGATGTCCGCTGCGCAAGACATGTCCACCAAGGTCTCCATCGACAAGTTCAACGGAGACAACTACGCCACATTGAGCAGCTACATGCGTGGCGTGTTCCTCACCAAGTCGACGTGGCATGTCGTGAACCAAGAGACAACCCCGACGTTTGCGAACCCACGCGCCATGGACGACTATGTCAAGGCGAGCAACATCGCGTTCGGATTGATGTTGCTCCACATGGATGCCGACTATCATCACGTGGTTGATGACTGAGAGGAGGCATGGGTCGCGTGGGCGCACGTCAAGACGCTGTACGGCGGATCGCAGAAGGCTGGGCGAATTTACTTGAAACGCCAGCTCTTCAGCATGGAGATGGCAGAAGGCGGGAAAGTGTTACACCATTGTAACGGGGTCCTCAACATCAGCGCGAATCTCAGCAGCATCGGCGCCAAGATGGAGGACGAAGATGTGGCGATCTGCTTGTTGTGCAGCCTTCCCAAGAGCTACGAGAACGTCGTACTCAACTTGGAGATGAGCAGCGCGGAACTGCGATCGCGAGACGTTGTGAAGGTGCTTACAAATGAGCACATCAAGAGGCAAGGCGAGAAGAAGACATCGGTGAAGACTGAAGACGCAGCAAAGGCGTTCAGTGCCGAGCGCGAACCTCGCCAGTGCACGTATTGTGGAAAAGTGGGCCACACGGTGGAGCGATGCTGGATCAAGCAAAAAGATGACAACCGAGGCTCAAGACGCGGCGGCAACAGTAGTGGACGCGGAGCCAACAATGTTCAATGGCGAGGCGATGACGACTACGACCACTTCGATCGAGTTGCATTCGCTGTATCGCTCGAGTGTGGACTTTCGAAGAGCAAGAATATGCCAGGAATGTGGGCGATCGACAGCGGCGCAACGCACCACATCTGTAACGACAAGACCAAGTTTGCAAGCATCAACGAAGAAGATGAAGGCGAGCTATCGGTGGCTGATGGCAGCAAGACTGCTATTAAGGGTGTGGGTACTGTTGAGGGTAATCGGTTTATCGACGGTTCATAACCGTGAACCGGTCTACTGAAACCGGTCCAATGCTACTCGCGTATGATTGGAGGATAAGAATGAATAGACGGTAGGAAATGATTAGACGAGTAAGTTGATAGGAAGACATGGTTTATATGGGGACAGCAAAATAAATCAGTAGGCAGAACAAGAACCTATAAATCAATCACTTTCCAGTTAACCATCTTCAGCTCAAGTCGTCTTCACCCTCAAGTGCAGACTTCCTTCGCCTTCCTTCGCTCTTTCGCCCAAGCCTCATACCTTCCATCAGGTTATGAGCCCAAGTACGATGTCCGCTGCGCAAGACATGTCCACCAAGGTCTCCATCGACAAGTTCAACGGAGACAACTACGCCACATTGAGCAGCTACATGCGTGGCGTGTTCCTCACCAAGTCGACGTGGCATGTCGTGAACCAAGAGACGACCCCGACGTTTGCGAACCCACGCGCCATGGACGACTATGTCAAGGCGAGCAACATCGCGTTCGGATTGATGTTGCTCCACATGGATGCCGACTATCATCACGTGGTTGATGACTGAGAGGAGGCATGGGTCGCGTGGGCGCACGTCAAGACGCTGTACGGCGGATCGCAGAAGGCTGGGCGAATTTACTTGAAACGCCAGCTCTTCAGCATGGAGATGGCAGAAGGCGGGAAAGTGTTACACCATTGTAACGGGGTCCTCAACATCAGCGCGAATCTCAGCAGCATCGGCGCCAAGATGGAGGACGAAGATGTGGCGATCTGCTTGTTGTGCAGCCTTCCCAAGAGCTACGAGAACGTCGTACTCAACTTGGAGATGAGCAGCGCGGAACTGCGATCGCGAGACGTTGTGAAGGTGCTTACAAATGAGCACATCAAGAGGCAAGGCGAGAAGAAGACATCGGTGAAGACTGAAGACGCAGCAAAGGCGTTCAGTGCCGAGCGCGAACCTCGCCAGTGCACGTATTGTGGAAAAGTGGGCCACACGGTGGAGCGATGCTGGATCAAGCAAAAAGATGACAACCGAGGCTCAAGACGCGGCGGCAACAGTAGTGGACGCGGAGCCAACAATGTTCAATGGCGAGGCGATGACGACTACGACCACTTCGATCGAGTTGCATTCGCTGTATCGCTCGAGTGTGGACTTTCGAAGAGCAAGAATATGCCAGGAATGTGGGCGATCGACAGCGGCGCAACGCACCACATCTGTAACGACAAGACCAAGTTTGCAAGCATCAACGAAGAAGATGAAGGCGAGCTATCGGTGGCTGATGGCAGCAAGACTGCTATTAAGGGTGTGGGTACTGTTGAGGGTAATCGGTTTATCGACGGTTCATAACCGTGAACCGGTCTACTGAAACCGGTCCAATGCTACTCGCGTATGATTGGAGGATAAGAATGAATAGACGGTAGGAAATGATTAGACGAGTAAGTTGATAGGAAGACATGGTTTATATGGGGACAGCAAAATAAATCAGTAGGCAGAACAAGAACCTATAAATCAATCACTTTCCAGTTAACCATCTTCAGCTCAAGTCGTCTTCACCCTCAAGTGCAGACTTCCTTCGCCTTCCTTCGCTCTTTCGCCCAAGCCTCATACCTTCCATCAGGTTATGAGCCCAAGTACGATGTCCGCTGCGCAAGACATGTCCACCAAGGTCTCCATCGACAAGTTCAACGGAGACAACTACGCCACATTGAGCAGCTACATGCGTGGCGTGTTCCTCACCAAGTCGACGTGGCATGTCGTGAACCAAGAGACGACCCCGACGTTTGCGAACCCACGCGCCATGGACGACTATGTCAAGGCGAGCAACATCGCGTTCGGATTGATGTTGCTCCACATGGATGCCGACTATCATCACGTGGTTGATGACTGAGAGGAGGCATGGGTCGCGTGGGCGCACGTCAAGACGCTGTACGGCGGATCGCAGAAGGCTGGGCGAATTTACTTGAAACGCCAGCTCTTCAGCATGGAGATGGCAGAAGGCGGGAAAGTGTTACACCATTGTAACGGGGTCCTCAACATCAGCGCGAATCTCAGCAGCATCGGCGCCAAGATGGAGGACGAAGATGTGGCGATCTGCTTGTTGTGCAGCCTTCCCAAGAGCTACGAGAACGTCGTACTCAACTTGGAGATGAGCAGCGCGGAACTGCGATCGCGAGACGTTGTGAAGGTGCTCACAAATGAGCACATCAAGAGGCAAGGCGAGAAGAAGACATCGGTGAAGACTGAAGACGCAGCAAAGGCGTTCAGTGCCGAGCGCGAACCTCGCCAGTGCACGTATTGTGGAAAAGTGGGCCACACGGTGGAGCGATGCTGGATCAAGCAAAAAGATGACAACCGAGGCTCAAGACGCGGCGGCAACAGTAGTGGACGCGGAGCCAACAATGTTCAATGGCGAGGCGATGACGACTACGACCACTTCGATCGAGTTGCATTCGCTGTATCGCTCGAGTGTGGACTTTCGAAGAGCAAGAATATGCCAGGAATGTGGGCGATCGACAGCGGCGCAACGCACCACATCTGTAACGACAAGACCAAGTTTGCAAGCATCAACGAAGAAGATGAAGGCGAGCTATCGGTGGCTGATGGCAGCAAGACTGCTATTAAGGGTGTGGGTACTGTTGAGGGTAATCGGTTTATCGACGGTTCATAACCGTGAACCGGTCTACTGAAACCGGTCCAATGCTACTCGCGTATGATTGGAGGATAAGAATGAATAGACGGTAGGAAATGATTAGACGAGTAAGTTGATAGGAAGACATGGTTTATATGGGGACAGCAAAATAAATCAGTAGGCAGAACAAGAACCTATAAATCAATCACTTTCCAGTTAACCATCTTCAGCTCAAGTCGTCTTCACCCTCAAGTGCAGACTTCCTTCGCCTTCCTTCGCCTCTTTCGCCCAAGCCTCATACCTTCCATCAGGTTATGAGCCCAAGTACGATGTCCGCTGCGCAAGACATGTCCACCAAGGTCTCCATCGACAAGTTCAACGGAGACAACTACGCGACATGGAGCAGCTACATGCGTGGCGTGTTCCTCACCAAGTCGACGTGGCATGTCGTGAACCAAGAGACGACCCCGACGTTTGCGAACCCACGCGCCATGGACGACTATGTCAAGGCGAGCAACATCGCGTTCGGATTGATGTTGCTCCACATGGATGCCGACTATCATCACGTGGTTGATGAATGAGAGGAGGCATGGGTCGCGTGGGCGCACGTCAAGACGCTGTACGGCGGATCGCAGAAGGCTGGGCGAATTTACTTGAAACGCCAGCTCTTCAGCATGGAGATGGCAGAAGGCGGGAAAGTGTTACACCATTGTAACGGGGTCCTCAACATCAGCGCGAATCTCAGCAGCATCGGCGCCAAGATGGAGGACGAAGATGTGGCGATCTGCTTGTTGTGCAGCCTTCCCAAGAGCTACGAGAACGTCGTACTCAACTTGGAGATGAGCAGCGCAGAACTGCGATCGCGAGACGTTGTGAAGGTGCTCACAAATGAGCACATCAAGAGGCAAGGCGAGAAGAAGACATCGGTGAAGACTGAAGACGCAGCAAAGGCGTTCAGTGCCGAGCGCGAACCTCGCCAGTGCACGTATTGTGGAAAAGTGGGCCACACGGTGGAGCGATGCTGGATCAAGCAAAAAGATGACAACCGAGGCTCAAGACGCGGCGGCAACAGTAGTGGACGCGGAGCCAACAATGTTCAATGGCGAGGCGATGACGACTACGACCACTTCGATCGAGTTGCATTCGCTGTATCGCTCGAGTGTGGACTTTCGAAGAGCAAGAATATGCCAGGAATGTGGGCGATCGACAGCGGCGCAACGCACCACATCTGTAACGACAAGACCAAGTTTGCAAGCATCAACGAAGAAGATGAAGGCGAGCTATCGGTGGCTGATGGCAGCAAGACTGCTATTAAGGGTGTGGGTACTGTTGAGGGTAATCGGTTTATCGACGGTTCATAACCGTGAACCGGTCTACTGAAACCGGTCCAATGCTACTCGCGTATGATTGGAGGATAAGAATGAATAGACGGTAGGAAATGATTAGACGAGTAAGTTGATAGGAAGACATGATTTATATGGGGACAGCAAAATAAATCAGTAGGCAGAACAAGAACCTATAAATCAATCACTTTCCAGTTAACCATCTTCAGCTCAAGTCGTCTTCACCCTCAAGTGCAGACTTCCTTCGCCTTCCTTCGCTCTTTCGCCCAAGCCTCATACCTTCCATCAGGTTATGAGCCCAAGTACGATGTCCGCTGCGCAAGACATGTCCACCAAGGTCTCCATCGACAAGTTCAACGGAGACAACTACGCCACATTGAGCAGCTACATGCGTGGCGTGTTCCTCACCAAGTCGACGTGGCATGTCGTGAACCAAGAGACAACCCCGACGTTTGCGAACCCACGCGCCATGGACGACTATGTCAAGGCGAGCAACATCGCGTTCGGATTGATGTTGCTCCACATGGATGCCGACTATCATCACGTGGTTGATGAATGAGAGGAGGCATGGGTCGCGTGGGCGCACGTCAAGACGCTGTACGGCGGATCGCAGAAGGCTGGGCGAATTTACTTGAAACGCCAGCTCTTCAGCATGGAGATGGCAGAAGGCGGGAAAGTGTTACACCATTGTAACGGGGTCCTCAACATCAGCGCGAATCTCAGCAGCATCGGCGCCAAGATGGAGGACGAAGATGTGGCGATCTGCTTGTTGTGCAGCCTTCCCAAGAGCTACGAGAACGTCGTACTCAACTTGGAGATGAGCAGCGCGGAACTGCGATCGCGAGACGTTGTGAAGGTGCTCACAAATGAGCACATCAAGAGGCAAGGCGAGAAGAAGACATCGGTGAAGACTGAAGACGCAGCAAAGGCGTTCAGTGCCGAGCGCGAACCTCGCCAGTGCACGTATTGTGGAAAAGTGGGCCACACGGTGGAGCGATGCTGGATCAAGCAAAAAGATGACAACCGAGGCTCAAGACGCGGCGGCAACAGTAGTGGACGCGGAGCCAACAATGTTCAATGGCGAGGCGATGACGACTACGACCACTTCGATCGAGTTGCATTCGCTGTATCGCTCGAGTGTGGACTTTCGAAGAGCAAGAATATGCCAGGAATGTGGGCGATCGACAGCGGCGCAACGCACCACATCTGTAACGACAAGACCAAGTTTGCAAGCATCAACGAAGAAGATGAAGGCGAGCTATCGGTGGCTGATGGCAGCAAGACTGCTATTAAGGGTGTGGGTACTGTTGAGGGTAATCGGTTTATCGACGGTTCATAACCGTGAACCGGTCTACTGAAACCGGTCCAATGCTACTCGCGTATGATTGGAGGATAAGAATGAATAGACGGTAGGAAATGATTAGACGAGTAAGTTGATAGGAAGACATGATTTATATGGGGACAGCAAAATAAATCAGTAGGCAGAACAAGAACCTATAAATCAATCACTTTCCAGTTAACCATCTTCAGCTCAAGTCGTCTTCACCCTCAAGTGCAGACTTCCTTCGCCTTCCTTCGCTCTTTCGCCCAAGCCTCATACCTTCCATCAGGTTATGAGCCCAAGTACGATGTCCGCTGCGCAAGACATGTCCACCAAGGTCTCCATCGACAAGTTCAACGGAGACAACTACGCGACATGGAGCAGCTACATGCGTGGCGTGTTCCTCACCAAGTCGACGTGGCATGTCGTGAACCAAGAGACGACCCCGACGTTTGCGAACCCACGCGCCATGGACGACTATGTCAAGGCGAGCAACATCGCGTTCGGATTGATGTTGCTCCACATGGATGCCGACTATCATCACGTGGTTGATGACTGAGAGGAGGCATGGGTCGCGTGGGCGCACGTCAAGACGCTGTACGGCGGATCGCAGAAGGCTGGGCGAATTTACTTGAAACGCCAGCTCTTCAGCATGGAGATGGCAGAAGGCGGGAAAGTGTTACACCATTGTAACGGGGTCCTCAACATCAGCGCGAATCTCAGCAGCATCGGCGCCAAGATGGAGGACGAAGATGTGGCGATCTGCTTGTTGTGCAGCCTTCCCAAGAGCTACGAGAACGTCGTACTCAACTTGGAGATGAGCAGCGCGGAACTGCGATCGCGAGACGTTGTGAAGGTGCTCACAAATGAGCACATCAAGAGGCAAGGCGAGAAGAAGACATCGGTGAAGACTGAAGACGCAGCAAAGGCGTTCAGTGCCGAGCGCGAACCTCGCCAGTGCACGTATTGTGGAAAAGTGGGCCACACGGTGGAGCGATGCTGGATCAAGCAAAAAGATGACAACCGAGGCTCAAGACGCGGCGGCAACAGTAGTGGACGCGGAGCCAACAATGTTCAATGGCGAGGCGATGACGACTACGACCACTTCGATCGAGTTGCATTCGCTGTATCGCTCGAGTGTGGACTTTCGAAGAGCAAGAATATGCCAGGAATGTGGGCGATCGACAGCGGCGCAACGCACCACATCTGTAACGACAAGACCAAGTTTGCAAGCATCAACGAAGAAGATGAAGGCGAGCTATCGGTGGCTGATGGCAGCAAGACTGCTATTAAGGGTGTGGGTACTGTTGAGGGTAATCGGTTTATCGACGGTTCATAACCGTGAACCGGTCTACTGAAACCGGTCCAATGCTACTCGCGTATGATTGGAGGATAAGAATGAATAGACGGTAGGAAATGATTAGACGAGTAAGTTGATAGGAAGACATGGTTTATATGGGGACAGCAAAATAAATCAGTAGGCAGAACAAGAACCTATAAATCAATCACTTTCCAGTTAACCATCTTCAGCTCAAGTCGTCTTCACCCTCAAGTGCAGACTTCCTTCGCCTTCCTTCGCTCTTTCGCCCAAGCCTCATACCTTCCATCAGGTTATGAGCCCAAGTACGATGTCCGCTGCGCAAGACATGTCCACCAAGGTCTCCATCGACAAGTTCAACGGAGACAACTACGCCACATTGAGCAGCTACATGCGTGGCGTGTTCCTCACCAAGTCGACGTGGCATGTCGTGAACCAAGAGACGACCCCGACGTTTGCGAACCCACGCGCCATGGACGACTATGTCAAGGCGAGCAACATCGCGTTCGGATTGATGTTGCTCCACATGGATGCCGACTATCATCACGTGGTTGATGACTGAGAGGAGGCATGGGTCGCGTGGGCGCACGTCAAGACGCTGTACGGCGGATCGCAGAAGGCTGGGCGAATTTACTTGAAACGCCAGCTCTTCAGCATGGAGATGGCAGAAGGCGGGAAAGTGTTACACCATTGTAACGGGGTCCTCAACATCAGCGCGAATCTCAGCAGCATCGGCGCCAAGATGGAGGACGAAGATGTGGCGATCTGCTTGTTGTGCAGCCTTCCCAAGAGCTACGAGAACGTCGTACTCAACTTGGAGATGAGCAGCGCGGAACTGCGATCGCGAGACGTTGTGAAGGTGCTCACAAATGAGCACATCAAGAGGCAAGGCGAGAAGAAGACATCGGTGAAGACTGAAGACGCAGCAAAGGCGTTCAGTGCCGAGCGCGAACCTCGCCAGTGCACGTATTGTGGAAAAGTGGGCCACACGGTGGAGCGATGCTGGATCAAGCAAAAAGATGACAACCGAGGCTCAAGACGCGGCGGCAACAGTAGTGGACGCGGAGCCAACAATGTTCAATGGCGAGGCGATGACGACTACGACCACTTCGATCGAGTTGCATTCGCTGTATCGCTCGAGTGTGGACTTTCGAAGAGCAAGAATATGCCAGGAATGTGGGCGATCGACAGCGGCGCAACGCACCACATCTGTAACGACAAGACCAAGTTTGCAAGCATCAACGAAGAAGATGAAGGCGAGCTATCGGTGGCTGATGGCAGCAAGACTGCTATTAAGGGTGTGGGTACTGTTGAGGGTAATCGGTTTATCGACGGTTCATAACCGTGAACCGGTCTACTGAAACCGGTCCAATGCTACTCGCGTATGATTGGAGGATAAGAATGAATAGACGGTAGGAAATGATTAGACGAGTAAGTTGATAGGAAGACATGGTTTATATGGGGACATCAAAATAAATCAGTAGGCAGAACAAGAACCTATAAATCAATCACTTTCCAGTTAACCATCTTCACCCTCAAGTGCAGACTTCCTTCGCCTTCCTTCGCTCTTTCGCCCAAGCCTCATACCTTCCATCAGGTTATGAGCCCAAGTACGATGTCCGCTGCGCAAGACATGTCCACCAAGTTCTCCATCGACAAGTTCAACGGAGACAACTACGCGACATGGAGCCGCTACATGCGTGGCGTGTTCCTCACCAAGTCGACGTGGCATGTCGTGAACCAAGAGACGACCCCGACGTTTGCGAACCCACGCGCCATGGACGACTATGTCAAGGCGAGAAACATCGCGTTCGGATTGATGTTGCTCCACATGGATGCCGACTATCATCACGTGGTTGATGAATGAGAGGAGGCATGGGTCGCGTGGGCGCACGTCAAGACGCTGTACGGCGGATCGCAGAAGGCTGGGCGAATTTACTTGAAGCGCCAGCTCTTCAGCATGGATATGGCAGAAGGCGGGAAAGTGTTACACCATTGTAACGGGGTCCTCAACATCAGCGCGAATCTCAGCAGCATCGGCGCCAAGATGGAGGACGAAGATGTGGCGATCTGCTTGTTGTGCAGCCTTCCCAAGAGCTACGAGAACGTCGTACTCAACTTGGAGATGAGCAGCGCGGAACTGCGATCGCGAGACGTTGTGAAGGTGCTCACAAATGAGCACATCAAGAGGCAAGGCGAGAAGAAGACATCGGTGAAGACTGAAGACGCAGCAAAGGCGTTCAGTGCCGAGCGCGAACCTCGCCAGTGCACGTATTGTGGAAAAGTGGGCCACACGGTGGAGCGATGCTGGATCAAGCAAAAAGATGACAACCGAGGCTCAAGACGCGGCGGCAACAGTAGTGGACGCGGAGCCAACAATGTTCAATGGCGAGGCGATGACGACTACGACCACTTCGATCGAGTTGCATTCGCTGTATCGCTCGAGTGTGGACTTTCGAAGAGCAAGAATATGCCAGGAATGTGGGCGATCGACAGCGGCGCAACGCACCACATCTGTAACGACAAGACCAAGTTTGCAAGCATCAACGAAGAAGATGAAGGCGAGCTATCGGTGGCTGATGGCAGCAAGACTGCTATTAAGGGTGTGGGTACTGTTGAGGGTAATCGGTTTATCGACGGTTCATAACCGTGAACCGGTCTACTGAAACCGGTCCAATGCTACTCGCGTATGATTGGAGGATAAGAATGAATAGACGGTAGGAAATGATTAGACGAGTAAGTTGATAGGAAGACATGGTTTATATGGGGACATCAAAATAAATCAGTAGGCAGAACAAGAACCTATAAATCAATCACTTTCCAGTTAACCATCTTCAGCTCAAGTCGTCTTCACCCTCAAGTGCAGACTTCCTTCGCCTTCCTTCGCTCTTTCGCCCAAGCCTCATACCTTCCATCAGGTTATGAGCCCAAGTACGATGTCCGCTGCGCAAGACATGTCCACCAAGGTCTCCATCGACAAGTTCAACGGAGACAACTACGCCACATTGAGCAGCTACATGCGTGGCGTGTTCCTCACCAAGTCGACGTGGCATGTCGTGAACCAAGAGACGACCCCGACGTTTGCGAACCCACGCGCCATGGACGACTATGTCAAGGCGAGCAACATCGCGTTCGGATTGATGTTGCTCCACATGGATGCCGACTATCATCACGTGGTTGATGACTGAGAGGAGGCATGGGTCGCGTGGGCGCACGTCAAGACGCTGTACGGCGGATCGCAGAAGGCTGGGCGAATTTACTTGAAACGCCAGCTCTTCAGCATGGAGATGGCAGAAGGCGGGAAAGTGTTACACCATTGTAACGGGGTCCTCAACATCAGCGCGAATCTCAGCAGCATCGGCGCCAAGATGGAGGACGAAGATGTGGCGATCTGCTTGTTGTGCAGCCTTCCCAAGAGCTACGAGAACGTCGTACTCAACTTGGAGATGAGCAGCGCGGAACTGCGATCGCGAGACGTTGTGAAGGTGCTCACAAATGAGCACATCAAGAGGCAAGGCGAGAAGAAGACATCGGTGAAGACTGAAGACGCAGCAAAGGCGTTCAGTGCCGAGCGCGAACCTCGCCAGTGCACGTATTGTGGAAAAGTGGGCCACACGGTGGAGCGATGCTGGATCAAGCAAAAAGATGACAACCGAGGCTCAAGACGCGGCGGCAACAGTAGTGGACGCGGAGCCAACAATGTTCAATGGCGAGGCGATGACGACTACGACCACTTCGATCGAGTTGCATTCGCTGTATCGCTCGAGTGTGGACTTTCGAAGAGCAAGAATATGCCAGGAATGTGGGCGATCGACAGCGGCGCAACGCACCACATCTGTAACGACAAGACCAAGTTTGCAAGCATCAACGAAGAAGATGAAGGCGAGCTATCGGTGGCTGATGGCAGCAAGACTGCTATTAAGGGTGTGGGTACTGTTGAGGGTAATCGGTTTATCGACGGTTCATAACCGTGAACCGGTCTACTGAAACCGGTCCAATGCTACTCGCGTATGATTGGAGGATAAGAATGAATAGACGGTAGGAAATGATTAGACGAGTAAGTTGATAGGAAGACATGGTTTATATGGGGACATCAAAATAAATCAGTAGGCAGAACAAGAACTTATAAATCAATCACTTTCCAGTTAACCATCTTCACCCTTCATCAGTGCAGACTTCCTTCGCCTTCCTTCGCTCTTTCGCCCAAGCCTCATACCTTCCATCAGGTTATGAGCCCAAGTACGATGTCCGCTGCGCAAGACATGTCCACCAAGTTCTCCATCGACAAGTTCAACGGAGACAACTACGCGACATGGAGCCGCTACATGCGTGGCGTGTTCCTCACCAAGTCGACGTGGCATGTCGTGAACCAAGAGACGACCCCGACGTTTGCGAACCCACGCGCCATGGACGACTATGTCAAGGCGAGAAACATCGCGTTCGGATTGATGTTGCTCCACATGGATGCCGACTATCATCACGTGGTTGATGAATGAGAGGAGGCATGGGTCGCGTGGGCGCACGTCAAGACGCTGTACGGCGGATCGCAGAAGGCTGGGCGAATTTACTTGGAGCGCCAGCTCTTCAGCATGGATATGGCAGAAGGCGGGAAAGTGTTACACCATTGTAACGGGGTCCTCAACATCAGCGCGAATCTCAGCAGCATCGGCGCCAAGATGGAGGACGAAGATGTGGCGATCTGCTTGTTGTGCAGCCTTCCCAAGAGCTACGAGAACGTCGTACTCAACTTGGAGATGAGCAGCGCGGAACTGCGATCGCGAGACGTTGTGAAGGTGCTCACAAATGAGCACATCAAGAGGCAAGGCGAGAAGAAGACATCGGTGAAGACTGAAGACGCAGCAAAGGCGTTCAGTGCCGAGCGCGAACCTCGCCAGTGCACGTATTGTGGAAAAGTGGGCCACACGGTGGAGCGATGCTGGATCAAGCAAAAAGATGACAACCGAGGCTCAAGACGCGGCGGCAACAGTAGTGGACGCGGGGCCAACAGCATCCAGCGACAAAAAAAATACGACAACGACGATGATCGTGTAGCGTTCGTAGTCTCTCTGGAAGCTGGACTATCAACAGGCAAAAGTATGCCGGGGATGTGGGCAGTCGACAGCGGAGCGACTCATCGCATCTGCAACAACAAGGACAAGTTTACCGTGCTGAACGAGCATGACGAAGGTGAACTATCGGTGTCTGACGCTAACAAGGCTGCAATCAAGGGTGTAGGAACCATCATCGAGCAAGTGGTTCTGCCTAATGGCAAAGAGTGCGACATTGAGATTAAGGATGCACTGTTCGTGCCAAACATGACCAAGAATCTACTCTCGGTTCCGCAGATTAACAAGAGCGGCAAATTTCAAGTGGTGTTCGACGGTAACAGCATGCACATCATGCGGAAGAGGTCAAATCAAGCGGTGGCAACGGCGGATCTCGTGGAAGGACTTTACTGGCTCCGCACACCCCAGTGTTCGGTGAACGCGACAACATCGGTAGGCAGTGTGGATTTTCACGCAAGAATGGGCCATGCTCCAATCGACGTGCTACGCAAGATGGTCACCAGTAACATGATCAAGGATGCAAAAGTGCCATCAAACTCGAGTGAATCAAGGGTATGCCGTGGATGTCAGCAAGGAAAAATGGTTCAAAGGCCTTTCCACGAGCAACCACGACAAGCGTTCATATGACACGTTTGAGCTTCTCCACTTCGACATCTGTGGTCCAATAGAGAATACTTCACTGGGTGGAAGCAAGTATCTTCTCCTCATAGTAGTGTGGTGAAGTCGATCAAGAAAAATTTGATCGACAATATCGAAAGTGATTATAATGTGGACCACTTACACGGCGGAAGTCATATCCTATGGATTATACTTGGCTATTGTATGGGAGCGATCAAGATCTATCGATGAATGATCGCATAGTTTATACTTGGCTATTGTATTGGAATGATAGCTTATCTGGATCGATCATGTGATGGCCACGGTTGGCCGAGGAGTACGCGGCGGTGATGACGATCAGGGTGGGAGATCGCTCGATCGCAATCGTCGATCGTGATCAACAAGTGTGATCGACGATCGTAACCTCGATCCAGAAAGCCGATCGCGAGATTAACTTACAGATCATCATAACCTCGATCACATCAAGATCGCGATGGATCGACGATCGTGATCAACAAGTGTGATCGACGATCGTAACCTCGATCCAGAAAGCCGATCGCGAGATGTAACTGGTTACAGATCGATCGTAACCTCGATCGACGGATCAAGATCGCGATGGTACGACGATCGTGATCAGCAAGGGTGATCGCGATCGTGATCGACAAGTGTGATCGACGATCGTGATCGACAAGTGTGATCGACGATCGTGATCAACAAGTGTGATCGACGATCGTAACCTCGATCTAGAAAGCCGATCGCGGGATGTAACCGGTTACAGATCGATCGTAACCTCGATCGACGGATCAAGATCGCGATGGTATCCGAAGTGGACCACATACCGAGATCTGATTTTCCTGAAAGAGACGACACGCGGCAGTAGGTACTGTCATACAGATAGGCATAATCGTAGGATTTGGTATTTCATTGGTTAACATTAAACAGAGTTTCTTTTACTTCTAAGCACGCACGCAGACTTCTCTTCCGGGCGGATAACTTTGGCCCCCGACGATCAAGAGCTTCTGCTACGCTACGACAAGTGATATCCCTGGATTGTTTGGCCAGGGATTACAAGAACTCTCCACCCAAGCAAAACCCCCCTGCGATCGGACGCAGTATACAACGTAAAGGACAAGGCACAAGATCGAGACGGCTCAAGTGGTCAGAAGATCAAGTGAAATCAAGTGGATCAAGTATCTACATTTGGATAAGGCGGTCTCAAGGCAGACCAGGGTGACTCATAGAGCACCCCCCATACAACTTTCGATCGCGTGAGGATTTTCCACGTGATCGACCCCCCGACCAATCCCCAACCCTGGTCAAGTTCAGCATCGACTCAAGTCCACCGAGAAGAGTGCAGCCCGCCCTACCGACGGGTACACAAGGTGAGGAAGGAAAGTTACACGGATACGGGGTACCCCCTCCGTTAGTCGGTCGTCTGGGCGCCAGTGGAGAGTCGGGATCACATCAGAAATTTTGTGATCGCCACTCCACCACAATGGTGCGCGTGCCCGGATCTCGAGACCAGGGATTTCACCGTGAGTCCCTGAGAGAAGATGTCAAGATCAAGACTGAACCTGGGATTGAAGCGTCAGAGGCAGAGGGATCGCCGCAGACGCGTGAAGAAAAAGGATCCCCGGATCATCAGCGTTTTGGGAGGGGCGCAGATGAGCAGAAAACAAAAGAGGAAGATCGATCGCTCGATCTGGAAGAAAAACCTCTACCCCCTCCCCAGGTCCCTTCGGGGACCCCTGCGAATCACGTTGCAAAACGAGATTCGCGAGATGAAAATCTTTCAGTTAAAACTGAGAGAAATTCATCCAAAACCGCTCCTACAAAACCTAAGAAGAAAGAGTCGACGAATTCACAGGTGCGGATAAAGGCACCGCGATCACAACTCAACGTTCAGACGAAGAAATCGGAAGATCGTGGTGTCCAAGGAAAAGAGTCGGCCGATCACGGATCGAAAACCGAAAGATCGACGAACATGGAAGAATTGGAACGGTGTTTTCACCAGAAAGAACTAAAGACTTTGCTATCAAGCGATCCAGTTCTCAAGATATTGAAGCCAAAGCTAATCGGATTATTGCAAGGACCGGTATCAGCTCCGGTAGAAACACCGAACCAATTGGAAGCGATTCGTCGTTTGTTGAAGTTACTCAAGGAAGCTGGATTCACCGCTGGAGCGTTTGATGCGCAAACATTGCTGGATTGCGATCATGATCAAGTAATTAAAGCAGGACGATCTTTGTTCGAGGCGTTAATCCCTCTCACGGGGAAGTACCAAGCGATCGTGCCAGCCACTGAGACATATCAAACGGGCTCATCACAGTATGCATCGGCAGAATCGGAGGCGGATTCAGGAGAATCAGTTCCCATTCAACGGATGTCGTAGGGACCGTCTGGTGCGGCGTTTATACGTGAACGATCGACGCCGATCGAAACGGGAGCGAAATCGGCTGATGTATCCATGGGTCGAGAAATGAATCCATTTGGATCAAACCAGCTGGATTCCTATTTTAAAGCAGCCATGAAGAAGTACGAGGACGATCAACGGATCTTAGCTCTACAAAATGCTGATCGATCAAGGATCAACGCCACTCCTCAAATGATGAATATTCCAGACGTGGAGATGGAGTCAGTCGGATCGCGTCATAGTCGATCCAATATTGGCGATCCGCTGGAATTAGGACTCGAGGATCTAAGGCGACCGTTGGTGGCAGCTGCAGAAGCTATGCCAAGTGGTGGATTCACTACACAACGAATCCGAGTATCGGCGATCGCAGATTTAAAAGAGTTCACCGGGCGAGACAGAGACGAAGATCGAGCTAGAAGCTGGATCAGTAAAGTCAAATCTGCTTTCTTACGTGATCAAGCTCCTGACAACGAAAAGTGTCTCGTATTTGGAGATCTGCTGACGGGACCAGCAAGAAACTGGTATAGCCAGCTGAGCCGATCGACCCGTCATCATTGGAAATCTCTATTGGAAAGTTTCATGATACAATATGGAGGGTATGGTGTATCTGTGGGAAGACAATATTACCATGCAAGAAAACAATTCGAATGAAACTCCATTGGAGTATCTATATCGGCTAAATGTGGCAGCGATCAGAGCAAAAATTTCAATTCGAGAGGGAACGCCAGCTACCAGACGTGAACATGTGGAACATTTTATTGAGACATTGGATGATCGCGATCTGGCGAAACAGTTGACTTTGTTACGTTTGGACGATGCTGATGACATAGAAGAAACTCTACGTGCGTATCAACGTATGAAGATTCGTCAAGGCAAGGCATCGATGGGATCCAATAAATTTCGTCAACGAGCCGCCCCTGCACCCGATCAAGCGTCATCGAAACCGGCTCGTGCAGTGAGAGCGATCCATATCGAAAACGGTAACAGTGGATCAGAGTCGGAATCGAGTGGATCTGAAGTAGAAGTGGATCGACGCCGCGTGTTTTCCGCGATGACGCATGCCCCAGCTGAAAAGCCGAGAGATTATCGCGATCGACAGAATGAGAGTGACAATCATGATTGACAGAATGTGATCGACAATCGTGATCGACAGAATGTGATCGATCAAGGCAAAGGTCATGGTCACACTGACCCACCAAGAGCCTGCACCCATTGCGGATCGAAGAAGCATGACGATCGTGGATTTTGGAAGCGGTTGACCTGTCAGAAATGTGGGCGCAAAGGACATCCTTCAGACAAGTGTTTTTTCGTGTGTACTGCCTGTGGAGAGATGCACGAAGGAGGAAAATGCCCGATGGAAGAATTTTATAATCTAACTCGCCAATGGTACGTGCCGACCAAACACGCTGGGATGCTCCCGCCGAAGGCAGAGGAGATGTTAAACTAGGACGCTCGCCAGGTTGGAATCTGGTACGAGCCGAGCGTTCTAGGCTCTGCATTTATGCATTTGTTGAAAAGGGATCTACGGATCAAGAGGTTAACAAGCGGATCGATCCGATCAATACATGTGAGGATTCAAATCATTTGCGTTATATTTCAAGTGTCGCGAAAGTTGATGAATTTTCCCGATCGCCTGCCAAGATGGAGCTCGACCTGGCGCCAGGCGAATCACGGGGGTATTGGAAATATCATACCCCAGGAAAGTGGTTCAAGCAGGCCAAGGCAGTGGGCAAGATCAACAATGAGAAGGCCACTATGCTATTTCATTCTGGAGCCGAAGTCTCGATCGTCGACACCACCTTTGCTCGTAAGGTAGGATGTGTCATTGACGAGAGCCAAAGGCAAGAATGTGTCGACATTGGAATTGGTGAGAATACCTATATGACCGAGGGACGAACCAAAATCAAGATCACATTAAATGGATCACTGGTATATTATTTTGACGCCTGGGTGGGCGATCAAGTTGGTCAAGAAGCGATCTTGGGTATGGATTTTATGGTCCCAGCTGGGATTCGCTTGGATCTGGCAGACGGAACACTTTGTTTGCCGGATGAGGTTAGAATTCAATTGGCGGGACGAAGGCCTCCATACCAAACGAACAGACAGCCAATCACGATCAACGATCAATATGTGGTGATCCCAGTAGGCGGATCGACGAAATTACGAATCGGTACTGGTGCACTGAATTCTAAGCTTTGGGTGAGACGAGATCCAAAATGGATACCAACAGTCACAACAGGACCGGGGAAGACTAAATATCTGCAGCTAACTAATCTTAGTGATCGAAAAGTGATTGTGAATCACGGAGCTCCGATAGGTTGGTGGATGGCTGCGGATATGATACCTCGAATCACCTGGATATGTCTCGGTGGGGTCGCGTCGATATAATGAGTGTCAGGCTCTGGCCTATGAAGCAACTACAGATCGGAAGGAAGAAATCACTGATGAGCCAACAGGACCACTAGTTGATCACCCGTCGTATCCACTACCAACTAAGATTTTGATGCGTCCAAAGAAGGGAGAGAACGAGAAGATCGCAAAAGTGGAGAAAATTGCATCGCAATCGGATAAGGAAACGATCAACGTGGGAGTAAATCAAGATAGTACAGAAGATCAAGGTTATCGTGACAGTGAAGATCATCAGTCAAGACGATCACAATTTGTGATCAATATGCTGAAAGAAATCGACAAGGTGGATGGTGTACAAGACCGATCAGGCGAAAGAACCGATATTCGTGATGAAGACATAACGGAACAAGACCAAGAACAGTCCACAGGTGTGATCGATGCGACCGGAGAAGTGGGGGACGTCGATCAGATACCAGATCGATCGGATGAAGCAATCGAAGATTTTACGAACATCGTCGAAGATAACGATCAGGGACAATCCGATCGAGTGGAAAATAAGTTCACAGCGATCGCAACCGAGGATGTCCCAATAGAAGAACCATCATCTGAAGAGACAGTATATTCTCACGAGAGTGGCGATCTGTTTGCCGAAGATGTCGATCAGCATATGGCGGTGTTGCCAGAAATTGTGATGTCTACGGTGGAAGTATCGATCGACGATATTCAAGTTGGCGACCCTGGAATACCATTAACAGAAGATCAAGAAAAGCTACGACAATTAATTTGGAAGAATCGCCACTTACTCATAGGGAAAGGTAATGCCCTACCTCCCGCAGCACGTGGAGCAGTTTGTGACATTGATGTTGGAGGAGCTAACCCGATCGCACAGAGAGTGCGACCTGTGGCACCCAAATTCCGAGAGAAATTAGCTGATTTGATTAAGGGATTATTATCTGCCAAGATCATTCGGCCATCTACGTCGCCGTGGGCTTCACCAATTGTAGTGATTATCAAGAAGAATGGCGAAGACATTCGATTATGTATCGATTATCGTAGGGTGAACCAGTTGACACGATTGATGGTATACCCTATGCCACTGATCAGTGATTTATTGCAAGATATGGATAAAGCTATGTGGTATTGTTCCTTGGATATGGCGAGTGGATTCTGGGTGGTAGAAATGACGGAGAGAGCGAGGATGATTTCTGCATTTATTACACCGTCAGGTTTGTTTGAGTGGTTACGAATGCCATTCGGATTGAAAAATGCTCCTCAAATCTACCAGCGATTGATTGACAATGCTCTATATGGGTATTTGAAAATCGGTACAAGTTCTGATTCAATTCCAGCTGAATTGTCAAAGCCGATCGACGTGTTTACTGAAGGTGAACCAGATACCGATCCGAGACCATCGGTGTTAGGTCGGCGATCATATATTGACGATATACTGATACCTGATACATCGTGGACGTCTATTTATGAGAAGGTGGAACGATTGTTGGAAGCGTGCAATACGTGGAATTTATCAATCAGTGTGGCTAAGAGTTTTTGGGGACGTCGTAAAGTGGATTACCTGGGTCATCAGGTTTCGCTTGCAGGTTTAGAAGCTTATCCAAAAGATTTAGAATCTCTAGTGAACGTCCCATTTCCTCGGACGTTGCGATCAATGCAGTCCTTTTTGGGGAGTCTGAATTACTACAGCCGATTTATTGAGGATTTTGCGATTTATGCATCCGTACTTTATGAGCTGCGGGAGGCAGATTTTCATGAGATCAGCCGGGCTGGGGATGTTCAGATGGTCCCTAATGGTGCTGGACCAAATTGTGATCGCCAGTCTCGCTGACAAGTATAAGATCGATCAGGATTTTAAAAGTGGATCGAGAGATGGCTACATTATCGATCAGGATTTTAAAAGTGGATCGAGAGATGGCTACATTATCGATACAGAGTCAAATACTGGGGACGATCATGGTTGCGAAGGCAGAAACCGCTGGAAGAAGGCAACGATCGCATTCACTCTATTGAAGGCTAAAATAGCCGCGACACCGATCCTGAAACATTTTGATCCAGAACGATCGCCTGTGACTGTGGTTTATGCCAGTAAGTATGCCATATCAGCAGCGTTACTTCAAGAACACGATGGAATCTATTGGCCTGTCACTTTCTCTAGTCGCACGCTGAAGCCTAACGAGATTAATTACGGGATAGTGGAGAAAGAGGTATTAGCTCTCCTCCGGATACTGGATATCTGTTACACTATGCTGGTCTCACGAACGATCACAGTGCTTACGAGGCATTCGACGCTGGCTTGGTTATTGCAATCTTCTGGCCTTAACGGGAGGTTAGGAAGATGGGCTGCTCTCCTATCAAATTGGACATTAGAGATCCGCCGGAGTGAGAAAGGCGAAGACGAGATATTGGGTACCCTAGCTGCGAGTATAACTCCCCGTAAAGAAGTGGACGAGATGTTGATCGCAATCGCCCCGCGTAAGCAGCCTCGGCAAACAATCAGTATGCCACCACCCACGGTTGAGGTAGGGGAAGATCTGTTGGTAGTTAGTTTCGATGGGTCAGCTCGAGTGAAAAGGAAGGGCGGGGCATATAGCGCGATCGTGTGGAAATTACCTGAATGGACGATCGTGGCTGCCGCTTCTGAATTTGCTACTAATTTGACGGTGAATGAAGCGGAATATCGAGGATTAATTTTCAGCTTGGATCTGCTTGCAGATCAGACCAGGGGACGTGTAATCATTTGCGGTGACTCGAATTTGGTGATCAGGCAAATGCGTGGAGAGATCGAATGTAAAGCACCGGGTCTACAATTGCTGCGTCATTAAGCTATGGAGAAACTCCGATCGTGGCCAAACCACGAATTGTTACACATGAAGCGGGACTGGAATCAAAGTGCTGATCGACTAGCAAGTGAAGCTCTACAGCGAGAAAAGGGTACAATTGTAATTTCGGATCAAGACCGCCAAGACTTGGTTACTCTAAATCGGTTGGACGAGCTGTTGATCCCAAGCCAGGTCGATCAGGTAGTCAAAGTGGCTGCGATCACTCGATCAG
Organism: Peronospora farinosa; assembly: GCA_947646735.1. Lineage (NCBI taxonomy): Eukaryota > Oomycota > Peronosporomycetes > Peronosporales > Peronosporaceae > Peronospora > Peronospora farinosa. The sequence continues at coordinate 269,455 of CANTFK010000868.1, read as the reverse complement.
CTGTGAGAAGACGTTGTCAGCCAGAAATTTGGCAGGAAGAAATCGTGCAGCAAATGCGGGTCGATCGCATAAGACAAGCTCAAGACGAAGAATGTTGGATATCTAACTTGAAGACATATTTGGTCGGGGATGTTGCGACGCTAACAGCGGACGAAGCGAAGAGCTGCGCCCAGATCACATCCGATTACGAAGTGGACCTAAGTGGACTATTATTTTTCTGCCATGGAGCGAACGCGAAATCTGAAGATCGTAACGAGTTGGTTCGCTTGGTAATTCCGGAGTTATTGCAGCAGGATGTTTTGCATCATTATCATACGAGTCTGGAAGGTGGTCACCAAGGGATTGGTCGAACCTACCAACGGATCAAAATGAATTTCCACTGGCGAGGGTTGTACCGCAGTGTGCAGCGATATGTAGGCGAATGTGTGGATTGTGAAACAGGCAAGGGGCGGCCATCTGATCATGGAGGATCACCAGAAAATTTACAGGCGACTTATCCGTTTCAAATTTTGGCTATGGATCATATTCCGTCACTACCGCGATCTTTCAAAGGAAATACGGAGTTGTTACTATGGGTTGATCTGTTTTCAGGCTATGTGATCGCAAAGGCCAGTTCGCTCCGGACTGCACAGACGATCGCAGAAAACTACGAAGAGTGTGTTTTCCGACGGTTTGGTGCAAGTGAGGCGATACGCCACGATCGAGAGCCAGGATTCATGTCTGACTTCTTTCGTGCGTTTAATCGGATCGCGGGGCAGAAACAACGAGCTACCTTGGCATATAGACCACAAGCAAATGGCACGGCAGAGCGCATGGTCCAAACGTTGACACGATCAATCAAGATGTATGTAACGGATGAGAACCAGAAAGATTGGGACGAGTATGCAGAAAGGCTGACTTTCGCGATCAATACTGCCCAAGATCGTGTCCGTGGAAATACCCCGTTTTATCTGATTCACGGTTGGGACCCGCGATCGACCTTGGAGGCGGCCCTACCGTTAGGGAGCACCAAAGCGCGTGATCGTGATTCACGGCGATGGCGATACGGCATACAACGCCACTATCAACGGGCAAGATCGGCAGTGAACGACCGTTTGAAACTTGCGATACAAGACCGATCTGATCGACATAATGCAGATCACGATCGTTTTGAGGTGGATCGTGGATCACAGGTGTGGCTCTATCTGGATCGCGTCAAAGAAGGATATGCTCGGAAGTTAGCCCATATGTGGCACGGACCGTTTCGGGTAGCCGATAAATGTGGCGATCACGCAGTACGATTGGAGATCGCGGGTACGCCATACAGGCTATTCCCGGTGGTCCATGTGTCTAAGCTGAAACAAGTTAGAGTGTTCCCAGAACGCCCTACAAATTTGTTGAATGTGGATGAAGCAGATCGAGTGGATTTTGATGAAGCGTTACTGCCGGAAGACAGCTGGAATGGTGAGCTAGAGGAAGGCGAACACGAAGTGGAAAAAATCGTGGATGTGCGATCGGGTCGAAGAACGCGCTATGGTCGGGTGCATCGCCAGCTTTTAGTGAAGTGGAAGGGTTATAACGATCCTGAATGGGTCGATGAAGCGGATTTGAATTGTGGTGCTTTGTTGCAAGAGTTCGATCGCGATCGAGCTAGCCGAAATCGTTTTGAGGTGATGCAATCGCACGAGGAGGAGTCTCGTGGTTAAGGACGATCGGATTGTTGGAGTGGTGAAAATATGTAAGAGGGTTACATATGTAGGTGGAAGGGATTATATGTGGAGTGAGTATAGTGGTCACGAAATCAAAGATGGAGAAAGGGGATCACTATGAAGAGAAAAAAGAAAGAAGAAGAGGAGGATTTTGAACGCGATCAACGGAACAAGGTGAAAACTATATGAAGATCGCGTTAATGTTATGGATCAAAAAGTTACTCGCGATTCACAAACTTACCAACCAAGCGAGGGATCGAATAACCGGGATGGTCGGTCATGGAAAGACGATACTGGTCCCTCCACGGCTCTTTCACAGTACTTATGGATAATGCGGTGATCAGATTGGGTATGTTGGTCTGGTTCGTGGGCAAACCAGGATACCATGTCCTGACCTCGTTAAGACGAGGGAAATGAAGGAAAATCGGGTCCAGTAAAATGTCCAGATCACACAGGCCATCGATCATGCCTTGAAGAATCATGCCAAGCACTTTTTTCCCACACGGGACCTGATCGTGATCGCCGTTGTTTTCTCTCTTGAGCCAATGTGGCCAAGGCAGGATCGGATCGACGATGTTGGGTCGATATCGGCAGAAAATGTGTCGCCTCCCAGAGTGCCTGGCAATGACGGACTTTGAAATCGTTATACAAGCGTACCAATTCTTGGAACCATCCAGTACACTCGAAAGAGATCGGATCGACCAGTTGTTCATACAGCAGCCAGGGCTGGCGAGCGTATAATTGGCTGATTTGAGAGGAGGTGATTAACCCGGATGACCACTCGGAATCACTAGGTTTCTGGAGTTTTCCAGAGGGAGCAGGGAATATGTAACCCCTAGGTTTTGAATAATGGTGGAAGAGTGTATCCAGATCCAATTCTGAAACGCACAACAAGCTGATTCTGCGAGCGGACCAAGGAAGCGTATCGGATGACGCTCGAGGGACTTGATCACGATAACCTGGAAGCCAAAGATCACGAGAGATTGTGGTAGCGGGGAGATCCGAGAATTCCTCTGCTGTCATCAATTGATTGCAAGGAATCCGAGGGTCGCTGTCGATACTGAGGCTATCCTCAAATTCACTGGAGGGTTCGCCAAATAAATCTGTAATCGAAACTCGTGTCGGAGTTTCATGGGGGGACGTAACTGGACTAGGTGAGTCCACCACGATCGGTGAAGAAGGTGGAAATACCGGAGACCGAGCCACAGTGCGTCGTCGAGAAGCCGATCGAGAAGAGGATAACGCAGCCAGCAGAGAGTCGTCCGTCTGATCGGAACCATACCCAAAAGGATCTTCTTCACTCGCATCTGTAGAAGATGAAGGAGAATTTCGGGGGGGTTCTGGGGTTGGTGACCCAGAAAGATCGGGGGAATTTGATCCTGATCTGGGCGAATGCGATCTCGATCTCGAATTGTCTGGACCGGATCGTGTTGAAGATATGGAATTTTCAAGGCTTGATCGGGCCGAGGTTGGGGAATGGTTGGGACTTAAATCATGGAGACTTGGGGACGTAGATGTTCTTCGAATGCGCTTGAGCACGGGCTGATCCGAGTCAGAAATTTTTCGCTGGCGCTTGTTCCGTTGTGGAAATACTTCACCAGAAGCAGCGGCTGGTGACGACGTTGAGGGAGGCGACCCGGTTTTATGTAATATACCAGACAAACGAGCGAAGAGAGAGTTCCGATCCTTAACTTCCTGCGCAAGTTGATCGCGCTCAATCCGGATCGCGTCAAGCTGAAGTCGGGTATCATGGAGTTGCTGTTGGGATTGGATGTAGCGAGACTTAAATTGGCTCTCGGAATTTTTGGCTTGAGCAGCCTGTTCATTGGCCGACTTGGCGGAATCAAGCGCAGCTGCCAGCTTGTTCTGGACGGCAGCCAGCTGGAATTGAAAACGCTCCTCGGCCTTGTGGCGAGCTGCGGTGGCGTCGAGTAGAGAGGAACGCAGATCCGCGATCTCCATCTCCAGCTGGCCGATCTGTTCCAATTCTTGGCGATACTCCTCTGCCGATCGAGTCGCAATTTGCAATTCGCAGCACAAGAAATTATACTTGTATGACACGAATTTCGCGAAACTTCCAGCCAATTCACAATCAGCTTGAATCTCGCGTTCCAAACGAGCGCAGCGAGTTTCTTGGGAGTGCAATACATCGTAAAGTGCTTCGTAATTGTCCAATACGTCCTGCTGGGTGTCCAAGCAGTCGTAGAGTTGGTCAATTTGGGCCTTCAGAGCAGCCCGATCCATGGTTGGAATGATCTATAAAATATCAAAAAGAATTCCCGACCACCAGAAAAACTTGCAAGCGACCGTGGAGTGGGAGCGATCGACGGTTGGTGGGAATTCGTGATCCGGTTAGATGGAACAGAAGCTTGACGTTGGAATGTCGACATGTTGAGAACGGGAATTTGAGCTTAGGAATAGAATATGCACGGATACACCAGCACTGTATGCCGGTGATCAGCGCAGGGGACGGCTGTGGTGAAGTCGATCAAGAAAAATTTGATCAACAATATCGAAAGTGATCATAATGTGGACCACTTTCACAGCGGTAATCATATTCTATGGATTATACTTGGCTATTGTATGGGAGCGATCAAGATCTATCGATGAATGATCGCATAGTTTATACTTGGCTATTGTATTGGAATGACAGCTTACCTGGATCGATCATGTGATGGCCACGGTTGGCCGAGGATTGCGCGGCTGTGATGACGATCAGGGTGGGAGATCGCTCGATCGCAATCGTCGATCGTGATCAACAAGTGTGATCGACGATCGTGATCAACAAGGGGGATCGTCGATCGTGATCAACAAGTATGATCGACGATCGTAACCTCGATCCAGAAAGCCGATCGCGGGATGTAACTGGTTACAGATCGCGATGGATCGACGATCGTGACAAGTGTGATCGACGATCGTAACTTCGATCTAGAAAGCCGATCGCGAGATGTGACGATCGTGACAAGTGTGATCGACGATCGTAACCTCGATCTAGAAAGCCGATCGCGAGATGTAACTGGTTACAGATCGATCGTAACCTCGATCAACGGATCAAGATCGCGATGGTACGACGATCGTGATCAGCAAGGGTGATCGTCGATCGTGATCGACAAGTGTGATCGACGATCGTAACTTCGATCTAGAAAGCCGATCGCGAGATGTAACTGGTTACAGATCGATCGTAACCTCGATCGACGGATCAAGATCGCGATGGATCGACGATCGTGACAAGTGTGATCGACGATCGTAACTTCGATCTAGAAAGCCGATCGCGAGATGTGACGATCGTGACAAGTGTGATCGACGATCGTAACCTCGATCTAGAAAGCCGATCGCGAGATGTAACTGGTTACAGATCGATCGTAACCTCGATCAACGGATCAAGATCGCGATGGTACGACGATCGTGATCAGCAAGGGTGATCGTCGATCGTGATCGACAAGTGTGATCGACGATCGTAACTTCGATCTAGAAAGCCGATCGCGAGATGTGACGATCGTGACAAGTGTGATCGACGATCGTAACCTCGATCTAGAAAGCCGATCGCGAGATGTAACTGGTTACCGATCGCGAGATGTAACTGGTTACAGATCGGTCGTAACCTCGATCGACGGATCAAGATCGCGATGGATCGACGATCGTGATCAGCAAGGGTGATCGTCGATTGTGATCGACAAGTGTGATCGACGATCGTGATCGACAAGTGTGATCGACGATCGTGATCAACAAGTGTGATCGACGATCGTGATCAACAAGTGTGATCGACGATCGTAACCTTGATCTAGAAAGCCGATCGCGGGATGTAACCGATTACAGATCGATCGTAACCTTGATCGACGGATCAAGATCGCGATGGTATCCGAAGTGGACCACATACCGAGATCTGATTTTCCTGAAAGAGACGACACGCGGCAGTAGGTACTGTCATACAGATAGGCATAATCGTAGGATTTGGTATTTTATTGGTTAACATTAAACAGAGTTTCTTTTACTTCTAAGCACGCACGCAGACTTCTCTTCCGGGCGGATAACTTTGGCCCCCGACGATCAAGAGCTTCTGCTACGCTACGACAAGTGATATCCCTGGATTGTTTGGCCAGGGATTACAAGAACTCTCCACCCAAGCAAAACCCCCCTGCGATCGGACGCAGTATACAACGTAAAGGACAAGGCACAAGATCGAGACGGCTCAAGTGGTCAGAAGATCAAGTGAAATCAAGTGGATCAAGTATCTACATTTGGATAAGGCGGTCTCAAGGCAGACCAGGGTGACTCATAGAGCACCCTCCCCCCCCCTACAACTTTCGATCGCGTGAGGATTTTCCACGTGATCGACCCCCCGACCAATCCCCAACCCCGGTCAAGTTCAGCATCGACTCAAGTCCACCGAGAAGAGTGCAACCCGCCCTACCGACGGGTACACAAGGTGAGGAAGGAAAGTTACACGGATACGGGGTACCCCCTCCGTTAGTCGGTCGTCTGGGCGCCAGTGGAGAGTCGGGATCACATCAGAAATTTTGTGATCGCCACTCCACCACAGTTGATGAAGCAAGCGGATGAATGAAGGGTTTTTGCCTTAAGGCCAAGTCAGAGAGTGAAGATCACCTCAAGAACTACTTCACGATGATTTAAGCTCAGTTCAACAAAAAGGTCAAGTTTGTGCGTCACGATGGAGCCCGTGAATTTGCCACCAGCTCACTCAAGGCATTTTACGAAGATCAAGGAATCGAGCAGCAGACCACGGTTCCATACGCGCATCAAACAAATGGTACAGCAGAGAGAGATTCGTACCATCGTCACAATTGGTCGCAGTATGCTGCACCATGCTAATCTGGACAAGTGCTTCTGGGGCGAAGCAGCAATGGCCGCGATCTACATCAAGAATCGTCTACCATCACCCAAGATTGCAAGCAAAACACCGTTTGAATTTGTCTACAAGTCCATGCCAAGCGTGAAGCACATACGCGTGTTTGGATGCTGGGCATATATTTTGACACCTAAGGAGAAGCGATGCAAGTGGGATGCCAAGGCATGTGTAGGTGTGTTCATGGGATATGAAGAAGTATCGAAGGCGTACCGAGTTTATGACATCGAGGCGGGGCAGGTGGTGATCAGTCGCGATGTCACCTTCGATAAATCATCTTTTGGCTTTTCACCAATGAGTGCAAGTGAAGATGACGAGGATGTTACTCTGGTCCTCGATAGTCTCGACATTTGTGACAACAATGCTGGCCCAACAACTTATCAGCAGACCGGAAAACGCAAGAATGACTCAAGAGGCGTCGGAAGCACACCCTTCAACCCACACTCGGTTACCCGTAGAGCTGGACTTGAAGAATCAAGTGCCTCCGAAAACACATTTCAGCGCCAAGTGAGACATCGACCAAGTATGCAAGCCGGACCTGACTTCAATGAAGAAGAAGTAAAAGAAGTTCATAAAGATGAAGAAGGCTCCTCGACCCCTCCTGCATTTTGGAGAGCAAGTGTCAACGCTGTCGAAGTCACTGATCTGTCCGAACCGGCAACCTTTCAAGACGCGGTAAATGGACCCGATCAAGTTCATTGGCGCAAGGCCATCAATGCAGAGCTCGAGTCATTGCGACTTCGTGGAGTGTTCCAAGCTGCAACATTGCCAAAGGGCCAACAAGCTATTGGAACCAAGTGGGTATTCAAGATCAAGCGCAAAGCAGACGCTTCAATTGAGAAGTATAAAGCAAGACTTGTAGCGCAAGGCTTCAAACAGAAGTACGGGATCGACTACACGGAAATGTGGCGAAGAGAAGGAGTGAATTTGGCAAAGTGTGATTGCATATTTTCGGTTAAGTCCGAAATGGCCAATATTGATGAATCGCGATCTCGCAGAAAGGTTTCGAGATGATGTCAAATGGGATGGAAAACAGTGAATGGTGGAGTTTGCAGTTCTATGTGGGTTAAATATGGCCTAGAAACTACGCAATTGCGATCTCCGGTATTTTTCGATGGTGATCCGCGTGAACGCGATCGCTAAAGAAGGAGGATTGGTACATCCAAGTATATGGAAGATGGTCGGGTGTGGATTACGTTGCTTTGGAAGACTGGAATGACACGTCATATAGATGGACCATCTCACGTTACCCGAGAAACGGTGAAGAGGACAAGTCGTGATCCGGCGGACCGCGATCCGATACTAATTATTAGTATCGCGATCCGATACTGAAATAAGTACCGCGATCCGATATTAATTATTAGTACCGCGATCCGATACTAATTATTAGTACCGCGATCCGATATTAATTATTAGTACCGCGATCCGATACTAAAATAAATACCGCGATCCGATATTAATTATTAGTACCGCGATCCGATACTAATTATTAAGTACCGCGATCCGATACTAATTATTAGTATCGCGATCCGATACTAAAATGGTATTAGATCCAAGCGAGGTAGCGATCCAGATCGCGGCGATATTGGAGTGGAACACATTACAAGATCTGATTTCTCCGAAAGGGCGATACGTGGCAATAGATCCTGAGCTACAGATAGTCAAGATCATAGGTTTTGGTATTTGATTGGTTAACATTAACAGAGTTCAATTTGCTTCTAAGTACACGTGTCGACTTCTCTATTCCGGGCAGGATATTTGGCCTCCCGACGTCTCAAGGAAGTCTACATACTACGCAAGTCATATCCCTGGATTGTTTGGCCAGGGATTGCAAGAATTCTCAACAAAACAACTCAAGCTGCGATTGGACGCAGAGGACTAAGAAGTCCAGATACAAGATCGCGAGACGGCTCAAGTGGTCAGAAGGCAAGCGGATCAAGTATCTACATTTTTGGACAAGGCGATCTCAAGGGAGATCAGGGCGACTCAAACAGAGCACCCCAAGAACAACTGCGATCGTGTAAGGAATTCCACTCGATCTCCCCCACCTATCCCTAACACAATCAAGTTCAACATCGACTCAAGTCTACCGAGAAGAGAGCAACCCGCCCTACCGACGGGTAGGAAGGCTATACACACGGAATCGGGGTACCCCCTCCGTTAGTCGGTCGTCCGGGCGCCAGTGGAGAGTCGGGATCACATCAGCAATTTTGTGAACCCCGCTCCACCACAGAAACGTTTTCGCCAGTAGTCAAATATGTGACACTGCGCATGGTGGTCGCCATCACTAAGTTTTTCAACTGGCCACTCGACCAACTTGACGTGGTAACAGCCTTTCTCTACGGCGTGATGAAAGCGCAAGTGTACTGTGCAGTTCTAGAAGGCGTCGAATTGGATGGAGACTTCAACTGCCTTGAGTTGGTAAAGACAATCTATGGTCTCAAGCAAGCTTCACGAGTATGGAACGAGACCTTCGACGAGTTTGTACGCTCCATCGACTTCGAAGCGTCAGCTTACGATCCGTGCCTCTACATCAAGATTGCAGATGGTCACTGCGTACTGTTGTTGGTCTACGTGGATGATGTGCTGGTGACCGGAAGCTCGACCGAGCTGATTGCGCGCACGAAGAGTGATCTCAAGACGCGCTTCGAGATGACCGACAGTGGCAAGTGTGCTTTTGTGTTGGGCATAGAATTGGTCGAAAACGATGACAATAGCGTGACCATGTGCCAGCGACGCTATGTGAATGACATCCTGAAACGCTTTGGCATGGAAGACTGCAAGGCAGTAATAAGCCCAGCTGACATGAGCACTCGACTACTTCCAAGCGACGCAGCAACTAAGGTGAATGTCCCATTTCGAGAAGCCGTTGGGGCTCTCATGCACTTAACGACTGCGACACGACCAGACATTGCTTTTGCTGTGGGTTACGTGTCGCGCTTCATGGAAAACCCTCAAGTCGAGCACTGGATTGCAGTAAAGCGTATCCTCCGTTATCTGCAAGGGACCAAGTCGCATGGAATATGCTTCAAACCCGGTGACGAAGTTGATTTTCGTGGATACTCCGACGCGGACTGGGCTGGAGATCACTCGGATCGCAAGTCAACTTCAGGGTATGCGTTTTTGCTGATGAGTGCCCCAATTAGTTGGGGAAGCAAGAAACAGTCAAGCGTGTCGCTGTCAACGAGCGAGGCCGAGTACATTGCGCTAAGTTTAGCAATTCAAGAAGGCAAGTGGGTTCACCGTCTTTTGTGCGAGATCCTGGCGGCGTCGAACAAGCCGGCGCCTGGACTGAAGATCCTTGAAGACAATCAATCTTGCATCAAGATGACGAAGAATCCCGTCAACCATGGCCGTGCAAAACATATCGACATCAAGTATCACCACATCCGTGACGAAGTCAAGCGCGGCGAAGTCAAGTTGCAGTATTGCGAGACTTCCATCATGCTCGCGGACATCTTGACGAAGGCACTTCCGGGGCCACGACAGAAGGAAATGACGGCTGCTCTAGGCATCCACGCGTGTTCGCATTGAGGGGGCGTGTTGAGGGTAATCGGTATTAGCGACGGTTCATAACCGTGAACCGGTCTACTGAAACCGGTCCAATGCTACTCGCGTATGATTGGAGGATAAGAATGAATGGACGGTAGGAAATGATTAGACGAGTAAGTTAATAGGAAGACATGATTTATATGTGGACAACATATAAATCAGTAGGCAGAATAAGAACCTATAAATCAATCACTTTCCAATTAACCATCTTCAGCTCAAGTCGTCTTCACCCTCAAGTGCAGACTTCCTTCGCCTTCCTTCGCTCTTTCGCCCAAGCCTCATACCTTCCATCAGGTACCATTCTGGAACGAGTGGTTCTGCTCCAAGAGCCAAGAATACGAGATCGAAATCAAGGATGCGCTGTTCGTGCTAAGTATGAGCAAGAACCTGCTTTCGGTACCGAATATCAATAAGACTGGCATGTTTCAAGTTGTGCTCGATGATGCCACGATGCACGTCGTGCGCAAGAATTCGACACAAGTCGTAGCAGCAGCGGATCTTGTGGACGGACTTAACTGGTTACGAACCCCGCAACGATCGGCCAACATGGCAACAAGCAACCGAGTTGTTGACCTACATGCGCACATGGGCCACGCACCAATCGATGTTCTTCGCAAGATGGTGACTAGTAACATGATAAAAGCAAAAGACACCAGCCATCTCGAATGGTCCAAGTGTGTGTCGCGGATGCCAACAAGGAAAAATGGTCCAAAAGCCGTTCCCAAGCAACCGTGATAAGCGTGCCTACAACACTTTCGAGCTGCTTCACCTCGATATCTGCTGCCCCATGGAGCAGACTTCCATTGGCGGCAGCAGGTACTTGCTTTTGATTGTCGACAAAGCTAGCGGGTGCATGAAGGGCTTCTGTTTGCGTGCCAAGTCGGAGAGCGAAGGCCACATCAAAAGCTACATCGTCAAGATCCAGACTCAATTCGGCAAGAAAGTCAAGTTCTTTCCCATTATGGAGCTCGAGAATTTGCTACCAACTCGCTCATGAATTTCTACGAGGACGAAGGCATCGAACAGCAGACTACCGTCTCGTATGCGCATCAGACCAACGGCACTGCAGAACGTGCTATTCGGACTATCGTCACGATCGGGCGCAGCTTGCTGCATCATGCGAAGCTAGACAAGACTTTCTGGGCTGAAGCGGCTATGACAGCTATCTACATCAAGAATCGTCTGCCGTCGCCCAAAATCATCCACAAGACTCCATTCGAGATTATTTGCAGCTTCAAGCCGAGTGTCAAGAACATGCGTGTATTTGGATGCCAAGCATACATCCTGACACCAAGAGAGAAAAGGCTCAAGTGGGACTCGAAAGCTCGTGTCGGAATATTCATGGGCTACGAAGAAGCGTCGAAGGCTTACCGAGTGTACGACATTGAGGCAGGGCAAGTGATCAGTCGTGACATCACCTTCGACGAACAAGCCTTTGGATTTACGATGGACCGATTAAGTGAGGATGTCGATGATGCTGTGTTAAATCTCGATCTTCTCGAGATCAACAATGACGACGTGCGCCAGATCACCTATAAACAAACCGGGAAGCGCAAGAATCAGTCAAGGAAGAACATGTCGCGCTCCGCCCGCCGTCGAACAGGGTTGGAAGAAGCAAGTGCACCAGAAAATTCTACTGATCGTCACCAGAAACAGCGATCAATGGCTCGAGAAACGTTGAGCGACGATGAAGAAGAAAAGCAAGCAGACATTGGCGATCAAGACAACTGCTCAACGCCACCAACTTTTTGGCGTGCAAGTGCCAACGCAGTGGAAGCAACGGACCTGGCCGAACCAGCGACTTTCCAAGACGCGATTAACGGTTCAGACCAAGTTCACTGGCGTAATTCTATTGAGACTGAGCTCAAGTCAATGCGTCTTCGCGGAGTATTTCGAGCGGCAAAACTGCCAAGTGTTCAAGGCGCTATCGGTACCAAATGGGTATTTAATATCAAGCGCAAAGCAGATGGATCCGTCGAGAAGTACAAGGCGCGCCTCGTTGCCAAAGGGTTCAAGCAGAAGTATGGCATCGACTACACGGAGACGTTCTCGCCGGTGGTCAAGTACGTGACTCTGCGCATGGTCATTGCTATCACCAAGTACTTCGGCTGGCCTTTTGACCAACTTGACGTGGTGGCAGCATTTCTTTATTGTAACGGGGCCAGAACGTACCGTCACTAACTTACACGCGCGCTTGAGGAAGACTCAAGCCCAAGTATTAGGTATTTGTAATAGGGCACCCTCCGACTATACTGATTACAGTATAGTCTACTTTCACTGATTACAGTGAAAGCAGGTGCCTCAATTACCTCTCTTACACAAGAGGCAGAGGAAGCTTTACTTCTAAACAAACGCTTAGAAGTAGAGGAAAAGAAAACTGTATTTAATATAGTTAACTATCTTAATAAACTAATCTGTTATAACCTATGTTAACTATATTAAACTACAACTATGTATGTTGACAACTTGCCCTCCACTCATTGCGCGCGTCCATCGGTCATTGGTCAGCGCGTTGGTTGATATGATGGCCCATATCAACCAATGAGAGGGCATCTCCAACTTCAAGGAGATCTACGAACAATATTATAAGAGAAGGTAATATTGTCAAAATATTATTAGTTATAATAATATTTTATTGACACTTCATATAAGTGTCAATATTATGTAACGGGCTCGCCCAGTTACAGTATTAAGTGAATGTAACTCTGATTTTTATTTTGGTTTTAATTCGTACTAATTACGAAGATTTTACTCGTAATAAATACGACCGTGTTCCCGCCTTTCGGGAACCACACAATTTTAGATTGATTTATCATTGGTCCATATTGGGGACTTTAGGCCCAATAATAAACCAATAATAAATTGCCACGCTGTGCCCGCTATTCGGGCCCAGCACCTGTCTACAGATGTAATTGTTTATTTGTTAACTGTGTGTGTAATGTAGCCCATTATATCACCCCCTTCTCATGACAGCACTCACCAACCGTGAGTGCTCAACTGTCGAAACCTCATCGCTCACAAACGAACAAGCAATCTCCGGAGACCCAACACCCAATCCAGCAGCACCCCCAAACACCATCAGCGGGAGTGCAACAACCAGCATCATGGAGCGGCAACTCATACCTTGGTCACTGTACGACTTGTCCGGAGCTCACGCTCCGGACTCACTGGACACGATGCGGGACTACTTTCGCCGATTTCGAAAACTGCGCGGGAAAGGTCTTGATGGAATCGAGTATGAAGCCCTGCAACGTTCTTGGTGTACCTTTATCCAAAGTTGTAATCGGATGCTCGAGGATGGTAGCAGCTTTCAATTATGGCTCGCCAATCGAGAGGAGCTTCGCGCCGATCACTCCATCGGCGCGCTACGCGAAAGAGTGTGTGAGGATGCTTGGCATGAGGACCGTCTCTGCTTCGTCAATGTCAATGAAGGATGCCAGTCTTGTGACTCGACTCCACGCCCAACTCATGACGAATGGCGACGACACATCGCTGAGTGTCCACTTAGTGATCGCGAACGAGGCTGGATTGCGAAGTATGAGCGAAGTCTGAGCGAACGGAGAAGCGAAGTTATTCGTGGTGCGCCTCGCTAGCAGCACCACTCGCGATAGCGGAGTCAATCTTTGTGGAATAATCAGCACAGGGCAGCGACACGTTCGCCTGTCCGTCTTGCTGCGCGATTCTCGCCTCTCAGTCGTGATAATATGTATTTACTACGACGTTCTCGCTCACGGCATCGTTCTCGTTCGCTTCATCGTTCTCGTTCTCGACGACGTGGATCTCCTTACCGCTTTCGTTTGTCACGAGAGCCTTCGCGTGCTCGCCCGCATTGGAATAGCCCGACTTCGTGGCTTCATACGACAGAACCACACCTGGAACGTCACGAAGGAGTAAGGAGCGTGGTTCCCATGTATCCTGCTCGGGAGGGAATCCAAGCCAACGTGCTCGGTATCTGCGCGCGGATGGAGCCGCGCGCTTCTCATGAGCCGATGGTAGTACTGGTTGTGGAGGGTCCTCGTGACCCACAATGCGGTCTACAATCCAGCGCACCTGTCCCTCCGCATCATCAAGCGGAGGAGGGCCCTCGCGATGTTAATGCTGGCGTCCTGGTTGCCCAGGACGATGTTGATCAGTCCGTGAACAGAGCTGCCAATGCTCAGCTGGAGGATGAGGCTTCCAGTGAACGTGCTGCCTAGGCGGAGAAGACTGCGAGTGAGAACCGGCGGTCGAACCGTGAGCAGCTCGAACGGATAAGGGTTCTGGAGCGCCAGTTGCTTGGTCATGTGCAGACGGGATCGAGGCCGCGCCCCATGTCATCGGTGCGTCGATCACGACGGGAAGGCCGATCGACTTACGGACATATGGAGCCGGCATCGAACCCAAGCCGTGAAGCGTAGCCGGACATTATTCCTTCAGCCGCCCGACATAGAATGTCATGTGGAGTCGCAGTGAAGAGGGGACGTCGAGTGTATAAGCGTCGCCCATTGCCTTCAGAACCTTGAATGGACCGATGAAGCGTGGCGCGAGTTTACTCACGCCCAGGTTAGTGACCGCTGAATCCCTTAAGCCTTCCGTAGATAATAATACACGGTCACCTTTCTCAAACTTGCTCATGTTCTTTCTGCCATGCTTGTCAGCGTTCTCTTTCTGTTGGTATACCGCAGATTGTAGTGTGTCGCGTACAAACCGGGTGACGGCTTGACGTTGGAGTATAAACTCCGACACAGCCATGTCATCAATTGGTCACTCCGACTCAATCGACGCGTAGTTGGCAGCTTCCCCGAAGATGGGTCAATCAATGTCTGCGCGGTCCATCGAGCTAATGGGGACGCCACGTCTGGTGGCGTCAAAGTAGCCGTCTTTGCCTTGGATCGGGTTACTACATTCGCGCTCAAAATACCGTGAGCTGCACTCGATCCTTGTTTATCACCTTTATCCCCCCCCAGAGTGGAGCCACTAGGTGTTGTGGGTCGCCCCACGGCCAGGAAAGAAGGAACACGAGGGTGACGAGCCAAATAAAGAAAGAATGGCTTTAACCCTGTTGACGCGTGTACGGCGTTGTTGAGTGCGAACTCAGCGAGTGGTAAAAATGCACTCCAACTTGTAAATGACGTAGCGTAACTTCGAAGAACGTCTTCAAGGACCCGGTTCACGCGCTCGGTCTGCCCATCCGTTTCCGGATGGGCCGCAGTCGACATCAGCAGTTTTGTCCCGAGGAGGTCGAAAAGTGACGTCCAAAATGCGGACGTAAATCGCGGATCACGGTTCGAAACAATGTTTTCTGGAAGGCCATGATGACGGAACACCGCGTCGATGAAGTGCGCCGCGGTCTCTGCCGCGGTGACCTTGGCGTGAACAGGCACGAGATGTGTCATCTTGCTGAATCTGTCAACAAAGACCAAGATGCCCGTTCGAACTTGGCTATCGGGCGCAAGCCCGAAGATGAAGTCCATCGAAACTGATCTCCAGGCCTCTGCTGCAATTGGCAACGATCGCAAGGGAGCCTGTGAAGATGGAGATGGCTTCACACGCTGGCATATTTCGCACGCTCGGATCCAGTTGCGTACACTTATACATGTGAGGCCAGAAGAAGTCTCGAGACACAGCCGCGAAAGTCTTTTCGCGGCCTAAATGACCGCCAGCAGGAGCATCGTGATACTCGTGGATGATTCTTGCACGCAAATCCATGTCGTTGGCGATCACCGTGCGAGGAGCATCGAATTGGCCGATGCTATACAGAAGCAAATCGCCATCTAAACTGTATCGATGAATATGGTCGCGCTTGGTACGGGATAATGCTCCCAGTGCAGCATCGCTGGGAGCACGCAGATACTCGATAACGTCTGCATAATCGGAATCGCCCTTGTACGCTGCGACGATCTCATCAAAAAAAACACGGCTCGGGTGTAACCCGAGTTAAGTTCAGCGATACACACATTGCACATCGGTCATCATCGTCCTCGTCATCAGTAGCCTGGCGACTCAGAGCAGTCCGAGGATCGTAGTCGGGACGTCGTGACAAGGCGTCAGCGAGAATATTGGTCTTGCCTGGCTTGTAATGCACGACGAAGTTGTACTCAGAGAAGAATGAGAGCCATCGTGCCATCCGTTGGGACAGGTGTGGGCTCTTCATCGCTGTGCGCAGCGATGCATGATCGGTGTACAAAGCAAACGTACTTTCACCAAGGAGATGCACGCGAAACTTGATGAGTGCATAGCGCATCGCTAATAACTCCTTGTCGTGAACCGGATAGTTCTTCTCAGCTGGCTTCATCTGTCGCGACTGATAACTCACGACTCGTTCGCGGCCCTCATCATCAAATTGCATGAGGGCACAACCGATTGCAAAATCACTGCCATCGCAACTACGTGGAAAGTCTTGGAATCGTCTGGTAGGACCAGCACTGGCGCTGACGCCAGGCTCTTCTTTACTGCTTCGAAGGCTGCTTGGTGCTCGGGACGCCACAACCACGTGACGTATTTCTTCAAGAGTGACGACAAAGGCTGGATAGAACCAGCATGATCCTTCGTATACTTGTGCAAATAATTAGCCAAGTCGAGCCACTGGCGCAGCTCCGTAGGGTTCTTGGGTGTAGGCCAAGAACATATGGACGACACCATCTCTGGATCAGCTTGAACTCCCGATTTACTCACATAGCAACCTAACACCGGAATCTCCGGTGCACAAAAGACCCACTTTTTGAAATTCGCATGCAACTTGTTGTCCCGCATAACTTAAAACACTTATTTCAGGTGTTGATGGTGAACTTGGACATCGTTGAGGTTGCCCTCGGCGCGACTGTGGACGAAAATGTCGTCAAAATAGCTTGGAGCAAAGTTCCGAAGGGGTCTCAACACTTGAGACACCATGCGATTGGAAGTGGCCGGAGCGTTCTTCAATCCTTGTGGCATAACCATCCACTCCCATAACATGCCACTCGGAGTGCTCACCGCGGTGAGTGGGATATCGCTCGGGCGCATCAAAATCTGGTAAAAGCCATCGGTCAAGTCGATGGCACTGAAGATGACACTACCTGGAATGGAATTCAGCACCATGTCCTTCCTGGGAATAGGCGTTTGCGCAGGAATAGTGGCATCATTCAACTTATTGAACGCATGCACTATCCGCCAGCCTCCCGTAGCCTTCTTCACGCAGAAGGTTGGACTCGAATGTGGTGAGATACTCTCCCGCACATGACCCGCTTTGCGGCGGCCTTCGAAGAATGCGTCAATAGCTTCAACTTGATCTCGAGTCAATGGCCACTGCCGTGTCACACAATACTTCGACCCTGGCACGAGATAAATCTCGTGCCGAACACCACGGTCCGCAGGAAGTTCAGCTGGGATCTTGTCCGGGAACACGTCTGCATACTCACGAGCAATGTCGTAGACAGGGTTACCAGACTCTTGCAGAGCCTCCCATGACTGTGATGCAAACCTTTCTTCACGCGCAGACTTCGGCTCAGCGCTTCGAGAACGCGCCATATGCTCCTCGATTGCCACGGTAACCACCTCGTTGGTGATTAGACACACTTGTTCCACAGTGCCTCCCTTAAGGTCACGTAGGAATGCTTCCAGGAAAGCCCTGGAAGGCTTGTAATGGAAGACGCATCACGAGGAGGACTTTCGACCTCGATATATTGGCGCCTTTGTGGACTCCCTTCCACGTACACGATAGCGTGGACACATTCCAACGCTAAATTCTCGGTGCTGTTGTCCCCATCGTGCTTCGAGTCACTACTCGAAGCTGGCGAACCGTAGTCAGGTGATAAACCATCACCCCCCTCTAGGCACTGGATGTCGTCATCCAAGATGCCGGAAACACTGGACGGGGGTACCCCAAACTCGACCGTCGACACTTGCTGCGGGAGCTCCTGCTCGGCCGCCGTAAACCCGTGTGGGAGCCCCTGCTCAACCACAATATGCCCATGTGGGAACCTCGGTTCGACCACAGTGGGTGATAGTGGGGACCCCGGTTCGAACATCATGCTCTCGCGTGGGGACTCCTGTCCGTCCACGTTGTGCTCGTGTGGGAGCCCCTGCTCAACCACAATATGCCCATGTGGGAACCTCGGTTCGACCACAGTGGGTGATGATGAGAACCCCGGTTCGACCATCATGATCTCGCGTGGTGACTCCTGTCCGTCCACATCACACTCGTTGGCGAGCTTTTGCTCCTCATCACAATGCCCTTGTGGGAGCCCCTGCTAGACCACAATAGGTGTAGATGGGAACCCCGGTTCAACCACTGCATTCACGTGCGGGAACCCCTATTCGACCGCGTCGTCCTCGTCGTCCTCTTCGCTCTGTAGCGAGGAGTCACTGTCACTTGTGTCTCGAAGAACAGCACAAGCAGTTCAGAGAGAGCCATCGCTCGCTCTGTGCACCGCCAGCGTCGTGGAATTACGATCCACGACTGTGACGTTCGGCCAGTCACTTGGAGATACCAAGAGATGGGGAAACACTTCACTGACATCGAACTTGCGTCGACGTCTCACTAATCTGGCTAAACAGTCGATCTGAGG
This sequence comes from Peronospora farinosa, assembly GCA_947646735.1. Taxonomy (NCBI): domain Eukaryota; phylum Oomycota; class Peronosporomycetes; order Peronosporales; family Peronosporaceae; genus Peronospora; species Peronospora farinosa. The sequence continues at coordinate 250,826 of CANTFK010000868.1, read as the reverse complement.
CTTATAACGTGCCAACCATGGCATGCCCAGTATGAAATCGAATGCATAATTCATCGCGATCACCAAAAAATCATCATTACTGCGAAAACCATCAAACGTGTACGGCAACGACACTTCGCTTCGCAATACGCGGTGTGGTTTCCCGCCAGCCAACTTGATGACGACTTGGCCAGGTCCCTCACGGACCTGAATGCTGGGAAACAGCATCGATAAACAAGATTCACGAAAGAAATTGTTTGTTGCTCCTGAGTCCAGGAGTGCTCGCAGAGGTCGCCGGACGCCGGCGAGATGTAAGCTGACAATAATCAGACGTGAATCACCACTCGTAGTGGTGGAATTTAACCGTGAGCGTAGCGCAGGAGGACTGGAAGGTTGAGCTGCCACCGGGGGACCAGACCTCCGTTCCAACCAGTAGAGCGCCCTGCACCTACTGGTCCCGACCGTTTTTTGGACGTGCGGCCGGTACAACATCCTCATGATGGGCATCCACTACTTGCACCGATATCGGTGCTGGCGCACGGCATTCAGCCGCGCGATGTACTGGCTTGCGACAACGAAAGAAAACCATTTTACGCCCGGTGCGAGCGTCACCCTTATGGGAAATGACACGTCGTCGGTCACCCGACGACTCAATCACGTCGATCTCCATAGGTTCTGGACCAGAAAGCCGGGGAACGGTGACGACCGAGGGTTTGGCATATGCCTTTGTGACCCTAAAGTCTTCACGGAGTGCGATGGCAAATGCCTCCTCCAATGTGGCAGGCTCGGCGCGCTCCAGCGATAAGCGGGTCTGCCCCTCACACATACCATCCACAAATACATTCACCTGCGTGTACATGTCCATGGGGTGCGTGATAATACACGACGCCAGATGCCTCGCCATCTGCACGTAGTCTCGCATCGCCATTTTACCCTGTCGCATCGACAGGAATCTTGATCGCACCAGTTTCTCCTCTTGCGGTGGCTCGAAAGCAAGACGGAGATCGTCCTGGATGGTATCCAAGGTGGGGAATGCGTGCTCGTCCACAACGAGATTACCAAGGGCCTACTCCTTGGTCTTCCCGGTGAGGCGGGAAAGAAGAAAGTTGACCTTCGCCTGTGGAGCCTCAAGAAGTCTCGAGGCGATGGCGATATCAACTTCTTGGAACCACCGGTTCAGCGATAACCGGTCCTTACCTTCTCCAGAGTAGGTGAAGGTTTCCATCTTCACGGCCTCATTACGTGAAGGACGCGAGGGAGTTAAGCCTCGCCGGTTGGATTCGGCGAGCTCGTGTGCCATAAACTCATGTATGGCGAGAAATTGCGCGTCAGGGGTCGCTGATCTCATCATTAACGCTACGAATGCCTCTCCCGATATCGCCGCGAGGCGATAAAGGGCATCCCACTCAACACCACTAAAATGGGGGAAGGTCGCGTGCTCCAGAAATAAATCTGGAGCGTCAAAGTACGACGATTCGCTCATCCCAAACTCGGGTATAGAAAGGACTACAAAGTGCTGCCAGGTGTAACGGGGCTAGAACGTACCGTCACTAGCTTACACGTGCGCTTGAGGAAGACTCAAGCCCGAGTATTAGGTATTAAGTAAATGTAACTATGATATTTATTTTGGTTTTAATTCGTACTAATTACGAAGATTTTACTCGTAATAAATACGACCGTGTTCCCGCCTTTCGGGAACCACACAATTTCAGATTGATTTATCATTGGTCCATATTGGGGACTTTAGGCCCAATAATAAACCAATAATAAATTGCCACGCTGTGCCCTCTATTCGGGCCCAGCACCTGTCTACAGATGTAATTGTTTATTTGTTAACTGTGTGTGTAATGTAGCCCATTACATCTATGGTGTAATGAAGGAGAAGGTGTATTGCGCGGTCCCAGAAGGTGTTGAGTTGGATGACAACTTCTATTGCCTGGAGTTGGTCAAGGCGATTTACGGTCTGAAACAAGCATCACGCGTTTGGAACGAGACCTTCGACAGCTTTGTGTGCTCCATCGGTTTCCAAATTTCAGCCTTCGATCCGTGCCTTTACATCAAGATTGTGGATGGTCACTGCGTGCTCGTGCTGGTATACGTCGATGATGTGTCGGTGACCGGCAGCTCACTTGAGTTGATAGCACAAACGAAAACGGATCTCAAAACGCGCTTCGAGATGACCGACAGTGGAAAATGCACCTTCGTACTGGCATCAAATTGGTTGACGGCGGGGACGAGAGCGTGACGATGTGCCAGCGACACTATGTCAACGACATCGTAAAGCGCTTCGGCATGGACGAATGCAAGTCTACTGTGAGTCCGGTGGACCTAAGTACGCGCTTAATTCCAAGCAACGAAGAGACCAAGTGCAATGCCCCATTTCGAGAGGCTGTAGGTGATTTGATGCATTTGATGACTGCGACGCGACCAGACATTGCGTATGCTGTTGGGTACGTCTCGCGTTTCATGGAGAATCCTCAACAGGAACACTGGACTGCAGTGAAGCGTATTTTCCGGTATCTGCAAGGCACCAAGTCGCATGGAATCCATTTTCAGCCAAGTGACAAGATCGACTTTCGCGGGTACTCCGATGCGGACTGGGCAGGCGATCTTTCTGACCGCAAGTCGACTTCAGGTTACGTCTTCATGCTAATGAGTGCGCCTGTGAGTTGGGGAAGCAAGAAGCAGTCAAGTGTGTCACTTTCAACAAGTGAAGCGGAGTACATTGCGCTGAGCCTGGCCATTCAGGAAGGCAAGTGGATCCATCGCCTGCTGTGCGAGATCTTGTCAGCTACGAACGAGTCGGGACCGGAGCTTGTCATCTCAGAAGACAACCAGTCGTGTATCAAGATGACGAAGAACCCGGTTAACCGTGGTCGAGCAAAGCATATTGACATCAAATATCACCACATTCGTGATGAGGTTAAGCGCGTTGAAGTCAAGCTTGTACTGCGAAACTGCGGTGATGTTAGCGGACATCATGACCAAGGGACTTCACGGACCACGTCACAAGGAGCTGACGGCAGCACTAGGCATTCATGCGTGTTCGTATTGAGGGGGCGTGTTGAAGGTCATCGGTTCCACCAAGATTGGGTAACCGTGACCGGTCCAATCCGAACCGCCTGTTCAGCTTAGTATTTACGACGTAGTTTTTACGGTAATTACTTAGAGTTGATTAGACGCGTAGGATGATGAGACGCCCTACATGATTTATATGTGGTTCACATATAAATCATGTAGTCGGCAAGTAAGCCCTAATAATCAATCACTTCCAAATCTTCCTTCTTCCCAACAATTGTCTTCTCTCCGGTCTTCCTGAGTGAACTCCCTTCGCCTGCGTTCAATCTTCTCTTCGTTCAAAACTCATACCATTCAACTTGCATCGATCGCAAATTTTGAGGGAATGGAATATTCACAAGCGATCTCAAATTTTTTGGATGAGCTTCCAAACCTGCAAGCGAGACCTGATGGCCCAGGTAATCCACTTTACGACGTCCACAGAAACTTTTGGCCACACTGATCGATAAATTCCACCTATTCCATGCATACAACAATCGTTCCACTTTATGATACAAAGTGTTCCACGATGTGGCGGGTATCAGTATATTATCAATATATGAGCGCCGACCTAGCACTGGCGGTCTGGGATGCATATTCGGTTCACCGACGGTAAACACGTCAATCATCTTTGATGACTCAGTAGTGATGGGATCAGAGCATGTACCAATTTTCGGAAATCCATGCCGAGCATTGTCAATCAATCGTTGGCAAATCTGAGGAGCATTCTTCAAAGCAAAAAAGCATACACAACCATTCATATAATCCAGACGGTTTGATAAGAAATTTCTTTTGCTCGTTCCGTCATCTCAACCACCCAAAATCCGCTCGCCATATTAGGAAACATTACCACATAGCTTTATACATATCTTGTAGTAACTGGCATAGGTTATACCATCAATCGGGTCAACTGGTTCACCCTACGATAATCGATACATAATCGAATGTCTTCGCCATTCTTCTTAATAATCACCACGATTGGTGAGGCCCATGGTGATGTCGATGGTCGAATGATCTTGGCAGATAATAATCCCTTGATCAGATCTGCTAATTTTTCTCGAAACTTGGGTGCCACTGGACGTACTCTTTGCGCGATCGGGTTTGCTCCTCCAACATCAATATCACAAACCGCTCCACGCGCCGCGGGGGTAGGACATTGCCTTTCCCGATGCTCAAGTGGCGGTTCTTCCAGATCAATTGTCGTAACTTCTCCTGATCCTCTGTCAGCGGTACCCCAGGATCGCCAACTTGAATATCCTCGATAGCAACCTCCACTGTAGGCGTAACAATTTCTGGTAAAATCGCCATATGTTGATCCACATCTTCAGCGAAAAGCTCACCGCTTTCGTGAATATATACCGAATCTTTTGGCGACGCATCTTCTGTTGGTATTTCATCGATCGCAACTGTGGAGGATTTGTTGCCTTCTTGATCCGACGTTTTCTGTTCTTGATCCGATATTTCTTGACCTTTCTTGTTCGTCGCAATAGTCTTTAGGTCCTCGATCACATCACCCAATCGATCTTGTTCCGGATCATTTCCTTTAATTGCGAGGATCGCATTGTTCTCGACTATGACCATATTGATCACAAAAGGTACTTCTGCTGAATGATAACCTTCCCTGTCCAAGTGATCTTGGTCATCGATTTGACCTTGATTTTCACCGTCGTGGATCGTTGCTTCGCAAATTTGCGGCGCGATCTCGTCAGCGTTCGTGATCTCCTCGATCTCTTCTTTTCTTCGGCGGGTTAATATCCTAGCTGGTGTAGGATACAACGGGTGATCAACCAACGGTCCTGTCTGCTCCTTCGGGAGCTTTTCCTTCCGATCTGTGGTGGCTTCATAGGCTAGAGTCTGCCACTGATTATAACGGCACGATCCAACCGAAACATATCCAGGTGATCGGGGTACCATATCGATAGCCATCCACCAGCCTAACGGAGATCCGTGATTCACAATTACTTCTCGAACCGCTATATTGGTCAGCCGCAGATATTTAATTCGACCTGGTCCGGTAGTCACAGTCGGTATCCATTTTTGATCTCTCCTTACGCAAAGCTTAGCTTTCGGTGCACCAGTACCGATTCGTATTTACAATGATCCGCCTACTGGAATTACCACATGCTGGTAGTTAATCGTGATCGGCTGCATATTCGATCGATACGGCGGTCTTCGCCAAGCCAAGTGAATTCTGACTTCATCTGGTAAACAAAGGGTTCCATCTGCCAAATCCAAGCGTATTCCAGCTGGGACCATAAAATCCATTCCTAGGATCGCGTCTTGTCCAACTTGATCGCCCACCCAGGCGTCAAAATAATATACCAGTGATCCATTTAATGTGATCTTGATTTTGGTACGTCCTTCCGTCATATACGTGTTCTCACCAATTCCAATACATTCTTGCTTTTGGCTCTCGTCAATGACACATCCTACCTTACGAACAAAGGTGGTGTTGACGATCGAGACTTCGGCTCCAGAATCGAATAGCATAGTAGCCTTCTCATTGTTGATCTTGCCCGTTGCCTTGGCTTGCTTGAACCATTTTCCTGGGGTATAATACTTCCAATACCCCCGTATTTCGCCAGGCGCTAGGTCGAGCTTCATCTGCTTAGGCGATCGAGCAAATTCATCAACTTTCCTCAAACTCGCTATTGAATGCATAGAATCCAAATCACATGTATTGATAATCGGCTCGATCCATGTATTACCATCTTGATCTGTCCTTCTGTCTTCAACGTTATCATAAATGCAGAGCCTAGAATGCTCGGCTCGTACCAGATCCTAACCTGGCGAGCGTCCTAGTTTAACATCTCTTCCACTTTTGGCGGGAGCATACCAGCGTGTTTGGTCGGTACGTACCATTGGCGAATCAGATTATAAAATTCTTCCATCGGGCATTTTCCTCCTTCGTGCATCTCCTCACAAGCCGTACACACGAAAAAACATTTGTCTGACGGATGTCCTTTTCGCCCACACTTCTGGCAGGTCAATCGTTTCCAACATCCGCGATCGTCATGTTTCCTCGATCCACAATGGATACAGGATCTTGGTGGATCGACACGATCATGACTTTTACCTTGATCAGTCGCATTCTGTCGATCGCTATATTCTCTTGGCTTCTCCGCCTGATCCGGTGTTGCCGCTACAAACATACGATGTAGTTCATTTTCCGCGTCTAATTAACTTGATTCCGACCCTGATCCACTGTTACTATTTCCAATATGGATCGCTCTCACTGCACGAGTCGGTTTTGATGATGCTTAATCGGGCACAGGAGCTGATCGCTGGCGAAATTATTCGATCCCATCGGTGCTTTGCCTTGACGACTCTCCATGCGTTTATAGGCACGTAAAGTTTCCTCCATGTCGTCAGCATCGTCCAACCTTAATAGAGTCAACTGCTTTGCCAAATCACGATCATCTAATGTGTTTCACATGCTTTCGTCTTGTGGCCAGTGTTCCTTTTCGGATCGAGATCTTTGCTCGTATCGCCGCCACATTTAATCGATAAAGATATTCCAATGGAGTCTCATTCGGCTGCTTACTTGCGTAGTAATATTGTCTTCCGACGGATACGCCGTATCCTTCATACTGAATTATGAAACTTTCCAATAGAGATTTCCAATTATGGCGAGTTGTTCTGCTCAGCTGGCTATACCAATTTCGTGCTGGCCCCGTCAGCAAATCGCCCATTACGAGACACTTTTCCGCGTCAGGAGCCTGGTCACGTAAGAAAGCAGACTTGACCCTGCTGATCCAGCTTCTGGCTCGATCTTCATCTCAGTCTCGTCCGGTAAACTCCTTCAGATCTGCGATCGCCGATACCCAGATTCGCTGCGCAGTGATTCCACCATTTTGCATAGCTTCTGCTGCTGCCACCAATGGTCGCCTTAAGTCTTCCAGTACCAGATAAAGCGGATCGAAATTATTTGATCGACTGTGACGCGGTCCCAGCGACTCCATCTCCACATCTGGAACATGTCTTTCTTGAGGAGTGGTTTGGATCCTTGATCGATTAGCACTATGCTGGGCTAAGATCCGTTGATCTTCCTCGTACTTTCTCATGGCGGCTTCAAAATATGAAATCAGCTGCCCTGATCCAATCGGATTCGCTTGTTGATCCGTGGGCGCATTTGGCGATCGCGCTTCGGTCTTGATTGGCACCGTTCGTCCACGGATGAATGCTGCGCCTGACGGTCCCATTGACATCCGTTGAATACAGATCGACTCCTCTGAATCTTCTGCCTGTGCCTCTGATTCTGCTGACGCATACTGAGACGATCCAGTCTGGCATGCTTTGGCGGTCGGCGTGATCGCCTGATCGGCCACATAACGTCTTCCAGTAAGAGGAATTAGTTTTTCGACAAGCAATCGTCCTGCCTTGATCACTTGATCGTGATCGCATTCTAGCAGTGTTTGCGCGTCAAACGATCCAGCGGTGAGTCCGGCTTCCTTTATTAGCTCCATAAGACGACAGATCGCTTCCAGCTGGTTTGACATTTCTTTAGGGGCTGATACCGGCCCTAGTAACGATCCAATCAGCTTCGGCTTCAAAAATTTCTACTACTGGGTCGCTTGACAATAACGTCTTTAACTCCATCTGGTCGAAACACCTTTCCAGTTCTTCCATGTTCGGGTTTTCAGTTTTCGATACCTATTTTGTCGACTTCTTTTCTTGAAGGCTGCGATCAGCCTATTTCTTCCCTTGAACTTCATGGTCGGCTCGTGGCGCCTTCATCTGCAACCGTATATTCTTCAAAACTTTCTTCGTCAAATTTGCAGGAGTAGTTTGTTGATGGTATGGCACTGATGTGACGAGAATACCGAAAGAGATCGGAGGAAGCGAAGAGGCTTGAGGAGCGGAGCAGAGAACACTTGCTCGGCAGAAGGAGGATTCGAAAGTGATTGATTCATAGGTCTTAACTCTGCCTACCCTAGACTTCGTCCAATCACATGGTGCATCTAATCAACCTGATTTTACACGCGTCCAATCATCCTACGCGTCTAATCATCTCTGAGGTAATTACCGACGTAAGAACTATCACGTAAAAACTACGCTCTAAGTTCGCATTGTACCGGTAACCCTCAACACGCCCCCTCAATGCGAACACGCACAAATCCCGAGAGCCGCCGTCATCTCCTTGTGGCGCGGCCCGTGAAGTCCCTTCGTCATGATGTCCGCTAACATCACCGCAGCTTCGCAGTACTTGAGTTTCACTTCACCGCGCTTGACCTCATCACGGATGTGGTGATACTTGATGTCAATGTGCTTGGCGCGGCCATGGTTGACCGGATTCTTCGTCATCTTGATACACGACTGATTATCTTCATGGATCATGAGCTCCGGTCCTTCCTCGTTGGCAGCCATCATGATCTCACAAAGCAGACGATGAATCCACTTGCCCTCTTGAATCGCCAAGCTGAGTGCGATGTATTCAGCTTCATTTGTGGACAACGAAACACTTGGTTGTTTTTCTTGCTGCCCCAACTCACTGGCGCACCAAGTAGCGTGAATGTGTACCCCGAAGTTGACTTGCGGTCGGCAAGATCACCAGCCCAATCCGCATCCGAATATCCACGGAAGTCGATCTTGCTGTTTGGCTTGTAGCAAATCCCATGCGTCTTGGTGCCTTGCAGGTATCGTAGGATACCCTTGACTGCAACCCAGTGTTCATCTTGGGGATTCTCCATGAATCGCGACACATAGCCCACAGCGAGCGCAATGTCCGGGCGCGTTGCAGTGGTCAGGTGCATCAACGCCCCAACAGCTTCGCGAAAAGGAGCATCTACCTTGGTGGTTGCATCACTTGAAACAAGTCGAGAGCTCATGTCGACTGGACTTGCCACTGCCTTGCAATCATCCATGCCAAAACGCTTGAGTATGTCATCGACATACCGACGCTGACATAGTGTCACGCTTCCATCTGCGCCATCCAAACGCTCGGTCCCAAGCACAAATGCACACTTGCCGCTGTCAGTCATCTCGAATCGTGTCTTCAGGTCGGTCTTGGTGCGTGCAATTAGCTCGCGTGAGCTACCGGTGATCAACACGTCATCCACATACACCAGTAGCAGCACGCATTGTCCTTCCACAATCCTTATGTAGAGACACGGGTCGAGACTTGACGCTTGGAATCCAATAGCGCACACGAACTCGTCAAAAGTTTCGTTCCATACGCGTGACGCTTGCTTTAGTCCGTAGATTGCCATCACCAATTCCAGACAATCGAAGGAGCCCTCCAATTCTACGCCTTCAGGGATGACGCAGAACACTTGTTCCTTCATGACACCGTACAGAAATGCCGTCACCACGTCAAGTTGGTCGATGGTCCATCCGAAATACTTGGCGACTGCAATTACCATGCGCAGCGTCACGTACTTGACCACGGGCGAGAACGTTTCTGTGTAGTCGATCCCGTACTGTTGCTTGAAAACTTTTGCCACGAGACGCGCCTTTGTGGTGGAGTGGATTCTCAAACAACGTGCGAGAACCACAAACACACACAGCTCCGGACTGCCGACTTACGGAGGGGGTACCCCGATACCGTGTCGCGTCAACCTTGGGTCTCACCTTGTGTACCCGTCGGCTTGGCTGGTCTTGCTCCTCGGTTGACGCAGAAGACTTAAAGACTTGGTCTTTGTATAGGACTTGGACTTGGTGGTCCCCGAGTGGATATACTTCACTTGGGACCGGGTTTCTTGGGCTCAATCGGCTTAGTCGATTGAGCGATGCACCTGGTACTATGTACCCCTTTGGTGGCTGACTGTTCTTGGTCCTTGGACCCCTTTGTGTTCTTCCCCGTAGGGAAACCGCTTCCTGTAGCGGGTCGTAGAGTGTTGACACTTACTTGACACCTCAGGCCAACTATCCTGAGGTTCAACTTGCGTAGCTTGAGCCGTCTAACACCTGCTGACGTCGGGGGCCAAAAGATATCCCGCCCGGAAGAGGTGAAGCGATGTAGAAGCTAAGAGGAGGCGCTTAAAGCTGCAACGTGTAATGCAAATTCGAGTGTGTTTATTTACCTTATTCTCTGTATGCTTTTCTTGCCTAAGCCTAACCCTTTGATCTGGATAGTGCCACGTGTCGACTCTTGGAGGAAGAACTGGCTCCTTGTTACCTGTACTTTCAGTAATCTTCGATATTCTGTGTACCGATTCTGCACCCTCGGACATTGGGCCCTGGTACCCGGTACCTTGGTACCCTCCAACCTGTTTCCTGGGCCTGGGGCCTGTGCTGGCTCCGCACGTCTGGGTCCTTATATTCTTAATAAGGCTGGGGCCTGGTGTGAGGTTGTAAATCCGCGAGGCCGGGTCGTGGTCACTCCCTCGAGGGAGTGACCAGAATTCTCTTGCTCTCTGTTCCCATTCCCTTTAAACTCTGATTTCCCCTGGCACTTCACCACAGCTGTCCCCTGCGCTCTGATCTTCCGAACTGCGGTAAGACCACGTGCACCCTTGTCCAAACTCTTCGAATTAACAGTAAGTGATCCTACGTCGTTTGGGTGGTTGCGTTCACCAACTCACCAGTCTTGTATCCGTTAGTGACTTCTCGTAATTTTTCCACCGGGTCCCAAGCACCTGACCGTTGGCCTCTTCCCGCGCTTCCTGGACCTGACCCTGACGAGGTCGTCCCGACCGTGGACCTTATTGGGGAGCCCCCCAATTATCTAAAGGTCTCTCAAGCTTGGGAAGTTTTACGTGTCGCGGTGGAACGGGCCCAGTCTTTGGAGACCCTCGGTGAGGAACACACGGTACTCCAATGGGCATACCAGATGGAACATCGTCGGACCGCGGAATTACAGCGTCAGTAGACGACCTCACGGAATTCGAAGTGACCCATGCGCCCCGGATACAGTCTTGGGTCCGGGATTTGGTCCATGAGCATGAAGTGGACCAGTTGGCTATCGCCGAGTACCGGGATGCACTCGCCCAACGGGTGGACAATTCTCGGGAAGTGGAAGAATCCCGATCCCAGATCAAGTACTGGAAGGACCAGTACAACGAGGCTGTCGCAACTTCTTCGGCTGAGATTCGGTCGCTGGAGTCCAAGTTGGACGCCCTTCGCAGTCCTCAAGAACTGTCCAAGCAAGTGTTGGTACTCCAGAAGGAGGTTGCCAACTACAAGAGCCGCGTGAAGACCCTCCTCCGGGAACGTGACCAGCTGCAGAAGCAGCTAACGGTTGCTCGAGGCACGGCGGCAAAATCGACTCCAGCCACGACCAAAGCCCGAAGTTCCAGAACGACGAAAAGGTCACGTTCGCCTTCATCCAAGGCTCGGTCGCCCCTTAAGCCGAAGAAGCGAAAAGCCAATCGTGTCCCGGGGTCATCTGAGGCCGAGGATAGCAGTAGTGACGACTCGATGTTCGTTGCCATGGCCAGGTTGCGGGCTTCCAGTCGTCGCTCCGGCCCTGTACCCTCTACTTCAGAGGTCGGCCCCGAGGTCATAGACCTATCGACTAAGGCCAAGTCCAAGGTTCCCACTCCACCTTCAAGGCCCCCATCCCCTCGAACCTCCCACGCAGCGTCTCGGGCGTCCAGGAACAAGAAGGCTCGAGCGACGTACTCCGACGAGTTCTTGGAAATGTTTGGACCAGACTCTGAAACTGAGAGTGACGAGCATAGCCATGCTAAGCGTAAGCCGCCAGCCAAAAGTTCCTGCCGCAAGGGCCCCGCCGTCCAGGGTTCAGTACCACCCAAGGGTTCCAGCGGCAAGGGTCCAGTACCACCCAAGGGTTCCAGCGGCAAGGGTTCCGCACCACCATCCAAGGGTTCCAGCGGCAAGGGTCCAGCACCATCCTCCAAGGGTTCCAGCGGCAAGGGTCCCGCATCACCATTCAAGGGTTCCAGCCGCAAGGGTCCCGCACCATCACCCAAAGGTTCCAGCGGCAAGAGTCCAGCACCGGTTCCAGCAGCGAGGATCCTGCACCCACCTCTGAGGGTCCCAGCAGCGAGGATCTGGTACCAACACCTGAGGGTCCTGCCAGCCAGGGTCCCACTCATGATGATTTTACCGACCGTAATATCCACGGCTCTTCCCTTCCTGGTTATGCGACACCCAGCACGTTCGCCGCGGAAGATGTTGCCCCCTGGTCGATTTCCCAGGTAGGGGCCCTCGTTATCACCCAGCTGACGCCGGAGGATCTTTGATCCAAGGTATAGCTTCCACTATCTTGGGTGGGTGCTTCTGAAAACCAGAAGCCCCGAAGTCCCCCAATCTGGAGCGAAGCCCTCATGAAGGACTCTCAACTTCAGCTTCTGATGGACTCATGTCCTTGGGCCCAGGGGGTCGTGACCGTAAACCCTATTTCTTTTCCAGTGTCCGGCTGGTTCAGTGACCTCGTGAAGCTCCATGATACGTACGTCGATGCGTCACGCCAGAGTCTATGGGAAGACCGACACCGACTTCCTCTTTTCTCCGAGCTCCGTACAAAGAGCTAATACGCCTCTCGGCTGTCCAATGCGAGGAAGAAACGGCGGGCCAAAGCTGAGGGCTTGGATGGACGTACTTGAGAAGGTCCTGTAAGGGATGAAGGCCGGTCACTGTGACCTCGACATTCTTCTTGACCCCTACTTCCAGCCCATGATCCCGACCCGTCAGCTGACCGTCTGGTACCCAATCGTCACCACGAAGGATCCTCAGTTGGACTTGTTGAGGGCTTTGCATACCGCAGACGACACTGCCCCCTGGCGCGTGTTCTATCGCAAGAACATTAAGGAACACCCCGCCTTCCAGGTCCCTCGTCTCTCCGGCAAATTTCGCCCGGCCACCGATGCATAAAATGTTTAGTCAGCTAGCTTTCTGCTCCAACGCTTTTCCCCTAACTTCACCTTCCTTCTCTTTGGCCTAAATCCCTGGGCCCCTGGGACCCTAGGCCCCTGTACCCCTGGGCCCCGGTACCCCGGTGCCCTGATACTCTGGGCCTTTCACAATACTTTGCAATATCTTTTGTGCTGTCGCACTCTCGAATATAATAACTTGACCCCTTGTAAATGTATGACAAATACCGCCTCCTTCTTGCATCATCTTGGCCTTCCTAATATGAACTCTCCCCACTACTCTTCATGACTCTGCATTGCCTCGAATCGGTTCCGAGTAGCCTGCCTGCGCTCATAGTCCCTAAGCAATCCCCCGCAGTTGAGGTCCACCTCATCCACCCATGACGGGTCAGGATATCCTTTCCATTGTACCAGGTATTCACACTGGATCTGTCCATACCGAGATTTCCTTCCCATACGTCTGTCTAGAATCTTCTCCACTTCGTATTCATCCTCTTCCAGTTCCGCGACCCAACTGTCTTCTGGCAATAGAGCTTCATCAAAATCCACCCGGTTCGCTTCGTCTACCATTAATACCGCATCTGGTCTATCCGAGTATTGCCGGACCAGCTTCAATTTTGAAACGTGTACCAACGGGTATATACGGTAGTCTGTTCCACTGATGTCTAAACGAACGGCATAGTCACCCACCAGTTCTCTCACTCGGAACGGCCCGTGCCATAGATGTGCCAGCTTTCGAGCATACCCCTCCTTGACCCGGTCCAAGTATAACCAGACTTGGGAATCCACCTCAATATGACCATCAACCACCTCTTCATTGTGGGCCTGGGCCCGACCTTCCATCGCAGATCGTAATAATTCGTTGGCTTGTTCCCTCGCTCTGCGATACTGACGTTGTACGCTATATCGCCATCGACGGGGCTCACATTCACGCCACTTCGTGCTGCCTAACGGTATGGTGGCTTCTAGAGTACTTCGGGCGTCCCAGCGATGTACCAAGAAAAATGGAGTTTCCTTTCGGATCCGGTCCTGGGCCGTATTCAACGCGAAAGTGAGCCTTTCTGCATAGGCATCCCAGTCCTTCTGATCTACCTCGGACACATACATTTTGATGGACCGTGTAATGGTCTGTACCATTCTCTCTGCTGTGCCATTGGCCTGTGGTCGATACGCCATAGTCGCCCGCTGTTTCTGCCCAATTAAACTGAAGGTCTTTAGGGTGGGCCTCCAGCCCTTCCGCTGATACTTGGCGGCCAAGTTAATCTACCTTTTGACAGCCCCATGAGCTCTTAACCGCGCTGATCGATAAGTTCCACTTGTCACACACCTCCAAAAGTCGTTCCACTTTCACGCATAAGTCATCCCATGACTCCGAGGTCACCAAAATGTCGTCGATATAGAATTTACGTCCTAATATAGACTTCTTGAGGACTCCCTCTGGATGGCCCACCTCGAACAGGTCCTCTGGTTTGTCAGAGCCCGGCTCTGAGGAAATCGTAAAAAAACCATATAAAGCATTATCCAACAGCCGCTGATAGATCTGCGGCGCATTCTTCAGTCCAAACGGCATTCGTCTCCACTCAAAAAGTCCGAGCGGGGTTACAAACGCCGAGATTAAACGTGCTCGTTCGGTCATAATGACCACCCAAAAACCGCTAGCCATATCCAGTGAGTAGTACCACAGGGCCTTATCTAGGTCTTCCAACAACTCATTCACGATAGGCATAGGATACACCATAAGCCGCGTTAAATCATTCACCATCCGGTAGTCAATGCACAGCCTTATATCCACCCCATTCTTCTTGACAATAATTACAATTGGGCTGGCCCATGGGGAGGTGGAATGCTGGATTATCTTGGATGACAAAAGGCCTTTTATCAGGTCTATCAGCTTCTTCCTAAATTGAGGGGACACCTTCCGTACCCGTTGGGCGATTGGCCGTGCGTTCCCAACATCAATATCGCACACTGCTCCTCGAGCCGCCGGGGGTAATGCGTTACCTTTTCCCATCAGCAAATGTCGTTTTCTCCATATAATCTGACGGAGGCGGTCTACCTCCTCCTTTGGGGTATCACCGAGGTCTGGAATCTGGATGTCTTCCAACATAACTTCGTTCATGGATGGGGTGACCTCAGGGATAACAGACCAATTTTTGTCGATATCCTCGGCACATAAGTTTCCACTCTCGTGAACACAGACCTGGTCATCAGGAGTATTTACTTCAGCCTTGATAATCGGTGGACCCTCCTCGTGGTGGACCCTCTCCATATCGGTCCTATCCTCAGATGAGACTTCCGTGCCCACGCTAGCTCCAGCTGGTTGACCTCCATCGAGGGCCTCCCCTCCAGACTCCTGATCCGATGGTAATGACTCAGGGTCCCTCATAACAGACTCGTGCACCACGTTAACCACTGGCACTTGGGTCCCCGTCCGTAGCAACATCTTCTGTGGAGTCACGTACTGAGGTTTCTCGACCATCGGACCTTGGTACACTTCTTCTTGAGTGGTTTCTGCATCCTCCTCGTCGGTGGTTGCTTGGTAGGCTAGATTTTTCCATTCAGCGTACCTCCTAGAACCAACTGACACGAATCCTTGGGCCCGGGGAACATGGTCCTTAGCCAGCCAAATGCCCAGCTTGGTATCCTCGTGTAGGATCAGGTCCTTGTCACTCACATTGGTGACCCTCAAGAATTGGCGATGTCCATGTCCTTGGATCATTGTAGTTACCCATCTGTCTCCACGGATCATCCATAATTTCCACTGGTCCGACGTAACCCTCTTCAGCGGAACCTCGACATATTTTGTCGCAGGTAAATTCACGTACTGGCCCAATTTTACCTCAGAAATATGGCCACTATACAAGGTCTTGCGACCTGTCAGCTGGATTCGAACTTCGTCTGGCAAGCAAGTAGTTCCATCCGCCATGTCCAAACGAATTCCAGCTGGCACCATAAAGTCCATCCCTAGTAGTACATCCTGGCCGGCCATGGGCCCGACCCACACATTGAAGAAGTATACTAATACACCATTCAGTGTTATCTTGATCTTCGTTCGCCCTTCCGTGGTGTAAACTGCTTCTCCAATGCCCACACACTCCTGTTTCTCGCTTGTGTTAATCTGGCAGCCTGCCTTACGAGCAAAGGCGATATCCAAAATAGATATCTCGGCACCAGAATCAAACAGTAGATTCGCACGAATATTGTTAACTTTCCCAGAGGCTTTGGCTTGCTTAAACCACTTCCCTGGGGCATGGTGTTTCCAGTATCCTCTTGACTCTCCCGGCAATAAATCCAATGTCATCAGAGTCTCTCCTCGGGAATAAACGTGAGGTATACATGCATTGGCCACAGCAGCAACAGAATTAATGCAAAATCCCGATGTATTTCCAATCAATTCATCCAACTTATTGACCTTCTCCACGGGGTGTTTCTCCACAAATGCATAAATGCAACAATTAGAACGCTCGGCTCGTACCAGATTCAAACCTGGCGAGCGTTCTAATTTAACATCTTCTCCGCCGCCTCGGGCAGCTGCCCCGCGTGTTTGTTCGGGTTGTACCACTGGCGAATCAGATTGTAGAACTCTTCCATCGGGCACTTGCCGACGTCATGAACCTTGCCACAACCGCGACACACAAACAGGCAGTGGTCAGCTGGGTGACCCTTCTTTCCACAGCACTCGCAAACGAGTCGCTTCCAACAGTCCAGATCCACATGCTTCCAAGATCCACAATGGGTACACTTTGCCACGGGTGACCCTGGAACCACCTTTTGTCCAGTTCCCTCTGCCATGCGTCTACCTCGGTCTGGCTCTGGGTCCTGATGGTCCCGGGGGTCATCTGCGTTCCTCGCCCTACCAGTGTAAGGTTTACTCGCCGCCGCATAAATTCTTCTGAGGTCACCTTCTCCCTCAGACCCACTGGAGCTGGACCCTTGGTCATTTTCACTTTCAGAAGTGGCTCGGATGACTTGGACGGGTCTCCTCAGCTGACTCTTGGTGTGGTCTGGAGTGGTTGGGGCCTTCTGGCGAAACTTGCTGGACCCGAACAAGACCCTTCCTTGACGCGTCTTCGCTCTCTGACGAGCCAGCAGGACTTCCTCCAGGTCATCTGCATCAGAAAGTCTGAGCAATGTAAGCTGGTCCGCTAATTCTCGATCATCCAAGGTCTCCACGTAATGATCCACGTGTTCACGCTTTACACTGGGGGGCCCACCCTTAATATCTAGCTTGGCCCTGAGCCCTGCCACGTTCAAACGGTACAAATATTCTAAGGGTGACTCATCGGCTCTCTTTTTGGCGTGATAATATTGTCGGGCCACCGACACCCCCAAGCCGCAAAATTGTGCTTGGAACTCTCGCAGAAGCAGCTTCCAATCAACGCGTACCGTTGGACCTAGCTGTCGATACCAATTCTGAGCTGGACCTGTGAGCAGGGACCCAAAAATGAGACACTTCTCGCTGTCTGGTGCCTGGTCTCGGAGGAAAGCCGTCTTTACCTTAGTGCTCCAGCTTCTGGCACGATCTTCATCGTGGTCCCTTCCGCTAAATTCCTTCAGATCCGACGAGGCCGATACCCTAATGTGTGGAACAACAGTAGGGGGTCCTCCTGCCGTAGCCGCGGCCACAGTCGCTCGCGCTGAGGTCATCGGGAACGCCAAGTCATCTGGGTCGTATTCATCATGGGTTGACCCCACAGACTCCATGTCCACATCAGGGATATCGCCTAGTGGTCCTAGGCGCTCAATTCGCTGGGAGGACCTGGGATGAACTGGTCCTTGACCCTTCGTGGTGTGTCCCCTGTCCACTGCAACTTTTGAGGAACCTTGCTCTTCAAGGAACTTGGTCATCGCCTTATCAAAGTACGACTGGAGTGCTCTAGGGGAAACTGACTCAGTCTTTGTTTCCTGATCCGTTTTTGTCCCCATCAACCTTGGCTCCACTTTGCACCGGGCTTCCGTCTCCTCCTGTGTTTGGCGCTGGACCCATGGGGTTGCTGTGTCCACATGGCCAGCTTCGCGAATTCGTGCTTCTAACAACGCTGCACCAGCTGGACCCAGTTGCATTCGGTCCACCGTATCCATCAGGGCCGACATCATAGATGAGGTGGCCGATTCATATTGAGACCTTGGTGACGATTCACCGAGTGACGCAGCAGGAGAGCCCACACCAGGATCCACTACTCCTCCATCTTGACGGGGTACTTCCTTCGGGGGGAAATCTCTCACTAACGTCTTGAGGTGACCATGCAGGGTCACTAAGGTCTTCTTCAAGGTCTCGAACCCGAAATCGAAGAGGGTCTCAGCAGTAAAGTTCCCAGCAGCCATCCCAGCTTCATGTAGCAGATTCATTACGGCCTTGAGGACCTCCAGGTCTGTGGTCGTGGTGGGAAGAGCCGTTATCGGACCGTGGACCTGGTCCAGAAGCTTGACCTTGAGCGCCTTCATCACCGGGTCCTTTCGGAAAAACTTCTTCAATTTATTCCGATGGTAGGCTTCTTCCAAATCTTCTTCTGTCCATTCCTTACTGGCCGCGCCTTGGTTCTCTCCCGACTCGTCCGTCGTGTCTCCGCCTCTCGGTGCCTTCAACTTGGCATTCTTTTTTTCTTGTTCTTGGGCACCGATGTTTCTTGAGTAGTGGCTTGGGAGACTTGCTTCGGGGTCCCTTGTTTTTTAGCTTTCGCTGTCAAACTTGGGACCCCTGGACCATATTATTTATTATGGCCCATGTTATCTTTTTCAACGAAGACATAAGGGGGAAGATTTTGTGGTTTTTCTTCATATTCCACCTTGACCTCAATAGCAGAGCTCCTCCCGGGCTCTGCAGGTCCTCCGATCCTTCTTCCTTCTTGATCACTGGCGATCCGGTTTCCAGTGTCTTAGTCGTCCCTTGGTCTATCTTGACCGTTATCTTTTCTTCTTCGTGGGACTCACGGTGAAATCCCGAGTCTCCCAAAGATCCGGGCACGCGCACCATTGTGGTGGAGTGGATTCTCAAACAACGTGCGAGAACCACAAACACACACAGCTCCGGACTGCCGACTTACGGAGGGGGTACCCCGATACCGTGTCGCGTCAACCTTGGGTCTCACCTTGTGTACCCGTCGGCTTGGCTGGTCTTGCTCCTCGGTTGACGCAGAAGACTTAAAGACTTGGTCTTTGTATAGGACTTGGACTTGGTGGTCCCCGAGTGGATATACTTCACTTGGGACCGGGTTTCTTGGAATCAATCGACTTAGTCGATTGAGCGATGCACCTGGTACTATGTACCCCTTTGGTGGCTGACTGTTCTTGGTCCTTGGACCCATTTGTGTTCTTCCCCGTAGGGAAACCGCTTCCTGTAGCGGGTCGTAGAGTGTTGACACTTACTTGACACCTCAGGCCAACTATCCTGAGGTTCAACTTGCGTTGCTTGAGCCGTCTAACACCTGCTGGACGTCGGGGGGCCAAAGGGTATCCCGCCCGGAAGAGGTGAAGCGACGTAGAAGCTAAGAGGAGGCGCTTAAAGCTGCCACGTGTAATGCAAATTCGAGTGTGTTTATTTACCTTATTCTCTGTATGCTTTTCTTGCCTAAGCCTAACCCTTTGATCTGGATAGTGCCACGTGTCGACTCTTGGAGGAAGAACTGGCTCCTTGTTACCTGTACTTTCAGTAATCTTCGATATTCTGTGTACCGATTCTGCACCCTCGGACATTGGGCCCTGGTACCCCTGGGTCCCTGTACCACTGTACCCCTGGGCACCTGTACCCCTGGGCCTCTGGGCCCTTGTATCCCTGGGTCCCTGTACCCTGGGCCCTGTACCCCTGGCCTCTGGGCCTCTGGGCTCCTGTACCCCTGGGCCCCTGTACCCCTGGCCTCTGGGCCCCTGGGTCCCCAGAACCTGTTTCCGGGACCTGGGGCCTGTGCTGACTCCGCACGTATGGGTCCTTATATTCTTAATACGGCGGGGCCTGGTGTGTGGTTGTAAATCCGCGAGGCCGGGTCGTGGTCACTCCCTCGGGGAAGTGACCAGAAGTTCTCTTGCTCTCTGCTCCCATTCCTCTTAAATTCTAACTTTCCCTGGCACTTCACCACACCTTGTACTTGTCAATTGATCCGTCCGCTTTGCGCTTGATCTTGAAGACCCACTTCGTGCCGATGGCGCGATGTCCCTTAGGCAGCTTGGCTGCGCGGAACACTCCACGAAGTCGCATTGACTCAAGTTCCGCTTGGATGGCTTCACGCCAATGCAATTGATCTGGACCTCTCACCGCAGCTTCAAAAGTCGATGGCTCGGATAAGTCCACTGCTGTTTCGATAGCGTTCGCACTCGCACGCCAAAATACCGGCGGAGTCGATGCATCGGCATTCTTCGTTTCTTCCTCTTCTTCTTGGTGGGCCATGTAGTTATCTGGCGCACTCGATTCTTCTAGTCCAGGCCGTTGACGCACTGTGCGCGTGGGTGGATCTGGTACTTCTTCATCATTGGGACGACTCTTGCGCTTGCCTGTTTGCTTGTACTGCACTTGACCCGGCGCTTTATCATCCAGCTCGAGGGAGTCAAAGTCAAGGTCATCGGCATCTTCGGTGGTTGACGGCGAAAGTCCAAAGGCGGACTCGTCAAAGTTGACATCGCGACTGATGACCACCTGCCCCGCCTCGATGTCATAAACGCGATACGCTTTGGATGTCTCTTCGTAGCCCAAGAATATCCCAGTGCGAGCCTTGGGATCCCACTTGAGCCGCTTCTCCTTTGGTGTCAGTATGTAAACCTGAAAACCGAACACCCGCATGTGCTTGACGCTTGGCTTGGAGTTGTGGACGATATCGAACGGAGTCTTGTGCACAACCTTAGGCGACGGCAGACGGTTCTTGACATAGATTGCCGTCATTGCCGCTTCGGCCCAGAAACACTTTTCCAGCTTAGCATCGTGGAGCATGCTGCGACCAATTGTGACGATGGTCCGAATGGCGCGCTCCGCCGTGCCGTTGGTCTGGTGTGCATATGGCACTGTCGTCTGCTGCTCAATGCCTTCGTTTTCGTAGAGCTCTCGAAGCGAGTTGGTTGCGAACTCGCGGGCTTCGTCGTGTCGGACGAACTTGACCTTCTTGCCAAACTGCGCTTGCACCATCTTGATGTATCGTGTGATGTAGTTTTTCTCACTCTCCGACTTCATACGTAGACATAAGCCCTTCATGCATCCACTGGCTTCGTCCACGATCAGCAGTAGATATTTGCTACCACCCAGAGAGTTTATCTCCATGGGTCCGCAGATGTCGACGTGAAGTAGCTCAAAGGTGTCGTATCTGCGCTTGTCTTGGTGGCTTGGGAATGGTTTTTGGACCATTTTCCCTTGTTGGCATCCTCGACATGCTCTCGATCCACTTGACTTGAGAGGTATCTTCACGTCCTTGATCATGTTTGTGGCCACTATTTTGCGAAGCACATCAGCTGGAGCGTGTCCCATCCGCGCATGTAAGTCGACACCGTTGTTTCCGCCTGCTGTCGTATTGGCCGATCGATGAGCTGTGTGAAGCCAGTAAAGGCCATCCACAAGATCTGCTGTTGCCACCACTTGTTGCGATCCTTTGCGAGCGACAAACATCTTGGTCCCGTCGAACACCACTTGAAACTTGCCGTGCTTGTTGATCTGCGGTACCGTAAGCAGATTCTTGCTCATGCTTGGTACGTAAAGCACGTTCTTGATCTCGATTTCGCACTCTTCACCGTCGGGCAGAACCACCTTTTCAAAGATAGTTCCGACACCCTTGATGGCCACTTTGTTGCCATCCGCCACCAAGATTTCACCGTCATTGCGCTTGTTCAGTCTCGCAAACTTGGTCTTGTCGTGGCATATGTGGTGGTTGCACCACTATCGACGGCCAACATTTCGTACACGTCCTTCTTCGCTGAGAGTTCACACTCCAACGAAACTGCAAACGCTACTTGATCGTAGTCGCTGTATTCATCACGATATTGTCCCCACTGGACATTGTTCGCCCCGCGTCCACGACCATTGCCGCCGCGTGGGGCTCCTCGACTTTCATTCTTCTGCTTGGTCCAACAGCGATCCACGGTGTGTCCCACCTTCCCACAGTAGGTGCACTTGTATATCTCGCGTTCAGTGTTGAAGGCTTTGGCTGAATCATCAGTCTTGACCATCGTCGCTGTTGTTGTCACATTCTCCCCTTGGCGCTTGGTGTGCTCATTCGTGAGCACCTTCACCACATCTTGGGTACGAAGCTCTGCGCTACTCATCTCCAAGTTCAGAACAACGTTCTCAAAACTCTTAGGAAGACTGAGCAGCAGGCAAATTGCGACGTACTCGTCCTCCATCTTCGCACCGATGCTGCTAAGTTTGGCGGAGATGTTCAGGACCTCATTGCAGTGATGCATGACGTTGGCGCCTTCATCCATCTTCATGCTGAAGAGTTGCCGCTTGAGGTAGATCCCGCTTTCTGGGATCCACCGTACAGCACCTTCAGGCGTTGCCACGCAGTCCACGCTTCCTCGCAGTTGTCTACCACGTGGTGGTAGTCCGCACCCATGTGTAGCAACATCGTTCCAAACGCGATGTTGCTGGTCTTAACGTAGTCGTCCTGCGCCCGAGGGTCCACGAAGGTCGGGGGGGGGATATCCCGGTTGACAGCGTGCCACACTGACTTTGTCAGAAACACGCCACGCATGTATCGACTCCAAGTCGAATAGTTGTCCCCATCGAACTTATCGATGAGGGCGTTGGAAGATGCGTGGCTGGCAGAGGACATTGCGCTTGGGCTCATAACCTGTTGAGGGTATGGCACTGATGTGACGAGAATACCGAAAGAGACCGGAGGGAGCGAAGAGGCTTGAGTAGCGGAGCAGAGAACACTTGCTCGGCAGAAGGAGGATTCGAAAGTGATTGATTCATAGGTCTTAACTCTGCCTACCCTAGACTGCGTCCAATCACATGGTGCATCTAATCAACCTGATTTTACACGCGTCCAATCATCCTACGCGTCTAATCATCTCTGAGGTAATTACCGACGTAAGAACTATCACGTAAAAACTACGCTCTAAGTTCGTATTGTACCGGTAACCCTCAACACGGGGTTCACAAAATTTCTGATGTGATCCCGACTCTCCACTGGCGCCCAGACAACCGACTATCAGAAGAGGTACTCCGTTGCCGTGTATAGCAATTTCTTCTTCACCTTGTGTACCCGTCGGTAGGGCGGGTGGCACTTTTCTCGGTGGACTTGAGTTGATGCTGAACTTGACCGTGGTTGGGGGGTCGATCGCACGGAGATCTTTACGCGATCGAGGGTTACTTGAGGCACTCTATATGATTCGCCTTGATCTCTCCTGAGATCGCCTTGTCCAAAATGTAGATACTTGATCCACTTGATGTACTTGACCTTCTGACCACTTGAGCCATCTCGCGATCTTGTGCCTTGTCCTTTACGTGATACTGCGTCCAATCGCATGCGAAGTTTGTTGTTGTTAGAGTTCTTGTAATCCCTGGCCAAACAATCCAGGGATAATACTCGTTGGTACTAATGAAAGAAGTTCTTAATTGTTGGGGGGGACAAACTATCCCACCCGGAAGAGAAGTATGCGTGCGTAGTTAGAAGTAAAAGAAACTATGTTTAAAGCTAACCAATCAAGTACTAAAACCTACGATGCTGCCTATCTGTATACTATAGTCTTCTGTGCCCCGTCGTCCTTCCGAAAAAAATCAGATCTCGATATGCGGCCTACTTTAATATAGCGGCGATCTCACTCTTGGTTGCGATGTCGATCATGATCGCATTTGTTGATCTGATCGCAAATATATTAATGTTCATCTGATTGAAATTATATCCATGCCAATTGCCTCAATCGCGATCTCGATCAATCATGATCGAGCATAAAAGGTCGACATTTAGTCGTAATCTTCACTTGGGCTGTAACGATCCTAGGCGATCAATTGATCGGCCTGATGTAATCAGATCGATCATATAGTATAACCAAGTCATTCCCACGATCAAGTGAACGATCAAATAAACTTGATCGCGCCCATAATATAACCAAGTAAAATCCCATAATATCGATCCATTCCATGTATGTGGTCCACACTCCAATCATTTTTCCACCGTTGATCAAAAATCCTTCGATCGACTTCACCACAATAGCAATCCGTCGACCGCGATCCGTCATCACGATCCGTCATAGCAGTCCCGCCGACCGCGATCAATCATCGTGATCCAACATATGTGGTCCACGCATTGAAATCTTAGTTTTTGAAGGGCAACACGTGGCAGTAGATCCTAGTCTACAGATAGGAAGAAACGTAGGTTTTGGTATGTGATTGGTTTAAAATTAAATAGATTATAATTTTACCTCTAAGACATGCAGGTTCTCTTCCGGGTGGGATAACTTTGGCCCCCCCCGACGATTAAGCGCTTCTGCGACGCTACGACACAAATGATCTCCCTAAATGTTTAGCCAGGGATTACAAGAATTCTCAAAATGTAATGGGGCAACCGATTACATAAGTAGTTATAGGATTAATACATAATTACATAAGTAGGCATAGGGCAGTATCCGATTAGCGGATACTGCGCGTCATTTTATTATTGGTTTATTATTGGGGTGCCAGACCCAATAATTAACCAATAATAAATTGACTTCCATATTGAGTGGTTCCCATGAGCTAGGGAACATATTCGCACTTACTGCGAATTAAAACTAAAACAAAAATAAAACAGAGTTATATTTACGAGTTAATTAAGAGCGCTTCCTCAACGCCCTTTTAGTGTAAGACGGTAACGGGTCCTTAGCCCGTTACACCTGGTAGCACTTTGTAGTCCTTCCAATGACCAGATTCGAGATGAACATGGGCGAGTCTTCGGTGGCTCCAGCGGTCTCGCTGGAGCATTCTGATTTCCCACATCTCACCTCGGTGGAGTGGCAGGCACTACATCGCCTCGCGGCGGTGTCTGGTGAAACTATTGTGACGTCGCTGCTGAGCACAGCGACGCCTGATGCTCAACGTTCCGCCATCCAAGACTTTATGGTGCGCGAGCTCGCCGAAGCGAATCGGCGAGTATAGACTCCCTCGCGCACTTCGCACCATGATGCTATCAAGATGGAGACGTCAACGTACTCCGGTGATGGTCCGGATCGTCTCCCCCTTAATCGCTGGTTTCGCGAGGTGGATATTGCGATAGCGTCAAGATTAATTGACGCTCCGACGTCCAAGGTCAATTCCCTGCTTTCTCGCCTTGTTGGCAAAGCCAAGGAATGGGCCCTCGGAAAGCTCGTCGTAGATAAGTCGGCGTTTCCTACGCTGGACGATATCCAGCGTGACTTACGACTGGATTTCGAGCCTCCTCAAGATGAATCTCGCTTGCGTGCAGATTTCTTCTCACTCCGACAGGGCAAGCTGTCGATGCGTGACTACGTGCAGAAGACACGTCATCTTGCTTCGTACATTACCACGCAGCCAATTGACATGGCTTCACAAGTCCATGTCTTTATTTTTGGTATGCAAGAGGGCATGACGCGTTAATGCCTCACACGTGCTGAGCCAAAGTCCCTCGAGGAGGCATTTGCCCTCGCGCTTCGTGAGGATTACACTGTCGCGTCGTCGTACCTGCACGCAGCGTCACAACATTCCCGGACGTCTGGCCCAGAGCCAATGGAACTTGATGCAATTAAGTCCTCTCGTGGTCGCGGCAAATCATTAAGCCGCGACATTCGAAATCCTAACACGATGAAGTGTTTTCGCTGTGGTAAAACAGGCCATCGTGCGGCTGTCTGTCGCGCACCTGCACCGGTGACTATGAACACAGCTGTCTCACGAGGAGATGCTGTGTCGTCGGTGGTCCCGCCAAAAAACGAGCGGTTCCAGTAGGCGTGGGGCGCCCTACTGGCAGAAATGGAGCCCCGAGTACTCAGGTGGCAGCTCGGGCTCCTAGCCCCAAAGTGATTCATACTCACTTCAATGCCACCACCATGCGCGATGATTCAAGACTGATTATTATCAGTCTCATCGTCGCTGGAGTGAAGCGACCACTTCGAGCGTTGTTGGATTCTGGCGCTTCCAACAACTTCTTTCGTGCATCCTGTGTGTCCCTTTTCCCGTCGACTGTCACGGTTTGAGAAGGTCCAGGTGACATCGTTGTCAAACTTGCCGATGAACAACCAAAACGTGTCCCGCGTAAAACAGTGGTTTTACCGTACACTTTCGACGGTTTCCAGAGCAACGACGAATTTTTGGTGTACGAGATGAACTATGCATTTGATTGCATACTTGGGATACCGTGGCTGTCACGGTATCAGCTGAAGATAGATTGGCTATCTCGGTCCGTCAAACGACGAAGCGGTTATGACGTCAGTGAAGTGTTTACTCATTTGTTGGTCGCTTCATCCGATTGGCCTCACGTCAGGGTCGCGAACGAACTCGCCACGACTAGTAGTCAACACAGAGAGAGCGATGGCCCTCTGTGCGCAGTATGTTCCGTTACACTGACGGAGCCACAGAACGAAGCGATCGAACAGCGGTTCCCGCACACAAAAAAGACGGTCGAACAGGGGTTCCCGATTCTCACCGAGGCGGTCGAGCAGGGGCTCCCGCATACAAGCACATCGGACGAGCAGAGGCTCATGATCAATTTCGAGGCGGTCGAGCAGGGGCTCCCGCATACAAGCCCATCGGACGAGCAGAGGCTCCCGATCAATTTCGAGGCGGTCGAGCAGGGGCTCCCGCATACAAGCACATCAGACGAGCAGAGGCTCCCGATAAATATCGAGGCGGTCGAGCAGGGGCTCCCGCGTACAAGTACATCGGACGAGCAGAGGCTCCCGATAAATATCGAGGCGGTCGAGCAGGGGCTCCCGCAAACAAGTGAAGCGGTCGAAGACGAGCTCCCGCTTTTGATTGACGAGAATGGGCGGACTACGGATCCGCATGAGACCGACGTGGTGGAGACAGAGCTCCCACGTCTAGAGGGGGGTACATCATCCTCTTGTGATAGCGACGTGCCAGTCTCGAGCAGGGGCTCGAGACGAAAGAGAAAACGCAAGAAAGGAGCACGCCGATCACCGAGACGACGACATTCACGTCAAAAAGCTGATGCAGATGATTCCGTAGTGGCCGAATCCGTATGCGCGCTTGAATATGTGGAGGGATCCCCACATCGTGGCCGCTACATTGAGGTATACAGTCCACCTTGCACTGCTGCAGATATCACATCTCTGTCAGACCCTAAATGGAAAGACTTCCTTCATGATCTCAAGGTCGGCGACATCGAGCAAGTGTGCATCGTTTCAGCCACCGAAGCAGCGAGTGAAGAGGTTCTGGAGGCTCGACCGAAGAGTGCCGAGCCTAAATCAGCGCGCGAAGAACGCTTCGTGGCACAGTCTGGGATGCTCTTCGTGCTTCGGGCAACCCTGTATACGATATCGTCCGTGAGTACGCCGACATTTTCCCGAAGAAAATTCCAGCTGAGCTTCCGGCGGATCGTGGTGTGCGGCACGAGATAGATCTCGTGCCAGGATCGAAATATTGCGTGACACGGCAGTGGCCGTTACCGCGCGACCAAGTCATCGCTATTGATGAATTTTTCGAGGGTCGCCGCAAGGCTGGCCATGTCCGCGAGAGTATCTCGCCACATTCGAGTCCGACTTTCTGTGTGAAGAAAGCCACCGGCGGTTGGCGCATTGTGCACGCCTTCAACAAGCTGAATGACGCCACGATCCCGGCTCAAACGCCTATCCCTCGAAAAGACATGGTATTAAATACCATGTCCGGGAGCGAGATCTACAGCGCCATAGATCTGACAGACGGTTTCTATCAGATCCTCATGAGGGACAGTGACATTCCGTTCACTGCGGTCAGCACCCCAAGCGGGATGCTTTGGTAGTGGTTAGTCATGCCACAAGGTCTTAAGAACGCTCCAGCTACGTTCAATCGGATGGTGACACAAGTACTTCGTCCACTTCGCGACTTTGCACCGAGCTACTTTGACGACATCTTTGTTCACAGCCGCGCTGAGCAAAAGCTCAGCGCTACGGAGGTACACCTTCGACACTTGAAGCAGGTGTTTCAAGTTATGCACGAGAATAAATTGTATGCTAATTTGAAGAAATGTGTCTTCTGCGCTCCCGAGATTCCAGTAATCGGTTACTACGTCAGCAAGGAAGGTGTCCGCGCTGATCCTGAGAAGATCTCATCGATCTGTTCCTGGCCAACGCCCAGGAACCAAACGGAATTACGTCAATGGCTCGGTCTGGCGAATTACTTGCATAAGTATACGAAGAACTATGCTGAGCTAATTCAGCCATTATCGACTTTGCTCAAGAAAGATGCAGTATGGTTATGGACGGCAGAACATCAATCTGCCTTCGACTCCGTAAAGAAGAGCTTGTCCGAGGCACCGGTGCTGATGTTACCTGATGACTCTAAGCCATTCCACGTCGTGTGTGACGCGAGCAATTTCGCTATAGGATGTGCCCTCATGCAATTTGATGACGAGGGTCGAGAGCGCGTCGTGAGTTTTCAATCACGACAGATGAAACCTGCCGAGAAAAATTATCCGGTGCACGACAAGGACTTTTGGCTATGCTTTACACGCTAATCAAGTTTAGAGTATATTTGCTTGGCGAAAGATGTTTTCTATCTACACAGATCACGCATCATTGCGTACCGCCGTCAAGAGTCCTCACTTGTCCCAGCGTATGGCACGGTGGTTGTCATTTTTGCCGAGTATAATTTTGTGGTGCATTACAAGCCTGGCAAGAATAACATTCTCGCTGATGCGCTTTCTCGTCGTCCTGATTACGATCCTCGGCGCGATATGGGTCATCAAACGGAGTATGTTGATGACGACGAAGATATCTGTGTGTGTTGTATTGGACTGGGACTTAATGCGATGATTTCGACCCCCGTGCTTTCGATCCGAACTCAGATCGCTGAATCCTACGCGAATGATTCCTTCTATGCAGGAATCATCAACTATCTCAGGGACCCGAGCGAAAAATAACTCGCGAAGTTGACGAAACCAACACGCTACAACATCAAGCGTTACGCGCTTGACGGTCCGCTGCTGACGTACACGATGGACGTCTTTGATTCCCCGCGTGTCGTCATCCCTGCTGATGAAGACCTTCGAGCCCGATTGGTTCATGAATTTCACGACAGCCCAGCTGGCGGACACCTGGGTCGCGAAAAGACGTTTGCAGCTATTTCTCGCGTATTTTTCTGGCCGCGAATGTATAAGTACATCCAGAAATGGGTGCGCTCCTGTGAAACCTGTCAGCGTGTGAAGCCTGCGCCGTCTTCATAAACCCCATTGCGTCCGCTTCCGATTGCTACAGAAGCCTGGCGCTCGGTCAGCATGGATTTTATCTTTGGCCTTCCACCGGATGAACAGAAACGCACGGGCGTATTGGTTCTAGTGGATCGATTCAGCAAAATGGTGCATTTTGCTCCGGTCTCCGCCAACATTACGGCGGAGACGATAGCGAAGATCTTCATTGGTCTTCTCTTTAAGCATCACGGCTTGCCAGAATCTATTGTTTCGGACCGTGACCCGCATTTCAATTCGGCTTTCTGGGCCGAATTATTCCAGCTATTAGGCACGCGGTTGATTATGTCTACGGCGGCCCATCCAGCGACGGATGGGCAAACGGAGCGTGTGAACAGAGTGCTCGAAGATGTCTTGCGCAGTTATGCAACATCGTTCTCGTCATGGAGTTCGTTTCTTCCACTTGCAGAGTTTGCAATCAACAATGCTGTCCATGCGTCAACCGGGTTGACCCCCTTTTTCGTTAACAACGCGAGGCATCCTCGCGTTCCGGCGCTGCTTGCTCTCTCAGCTTCAGAACACCCTGTTTCCAAGCTTGGTGGGGGAGTATCTACGGATGGAATTGCGCCGAAACTATTGATGATTGATTACGATGCGCATAAGGTTGCTGCCGATGCACCTAATACCGGTAATTTGTGGCCAACGGCATATCGACTCCTGACGCGATGCTTTCCATCGCGTCTCCCGTTGCCAATTTTGCTCCAAAAGAGAATACGTCGCCTGTAAGTTCGTCTGCGGTAACCGAATTCCTACTATTACGACAAGGAATCACGCGTTTTGTGCGTGATGCATTACAAGAGGCAGTCGACAAGCAAAAGGAGAATGCTGACAGAAGAGGACGAAAGAATATGTTGATATTTCGAGAAGGTGACAGAGTATTGTTATCAACAAGTGGATTACCGAACACCTCAGTGACGAATTTGGGCGCTAATAAGTTAGCGCCAAGATATATTGGCCCATTTCGGTTTGTTAAGGTGCATGATGACGCTTACACGCTAGACATACCTACATCTATGCGTTTGCACCCGACGTTCTACGTCGGGCGCCTCAAGGCTTACCTGCCGGCGGATCTCCCTTCGAATCTTCCCCGCTCTTTTGTGCCGGCTCGAAATCCGACATCCCTTGACGACGACGTTGACGACGACTGGGACCAAGTCCTGCCCGAACGCGTGCAGACTCGACCTGCTGGGGTCCTCCGAACGCAGTCGGCTCAAGCTGACGTAGGCGCTCAACCAGTACCAGCTGCTCACGTCGAGTCCGCTCAGCAGCCTCAGTCGCAGCATCCGCACGATCTTGAGCTCTCTCAGCCATCTCTCGAGCATCAAGTAGAGCATTCTTCGATTCCTCGACTTCAGCCTGAAGTAGACGCAGCTCATCATTCGACTGTACAGGCGCCCGATTACGAGAATCGGCGCCCATCGCCAGAGGTCTTCCGTCGTGATGCTCCTCCTCCATTAGTAGATGCATCGGGTGCGCGACGATGGATTGTCGACCGAATTGTCGATCACGAGGATCACAAGTCCCAGGCGCCGAGTAATAACTCGGCGCCCATGAAGAAGCGTGTCGAGAAACATTACAGGGTTCGCTGTTTGGGATATTCCCCGGCGGACGAACAATGGAAGCCATCGAGTACGCTGTTCCAAGATGTACCAGACGTGGTCGAGGATTATGAGTCGCGTAGGAAGACGGCTATAGCAAGTGATGCTGACGGTTCCACCCCCGATCTCGCGAGCCGTGATGCTCGCGAGCAACAGAACTGACGACGAGTCCTTGAGCGATTCCGAGATCTATTATGAGGCTCGAGAAAACTTGGATGGCATTTGCGACTATGTGGGTTGCCATAGCGAATCGAATATGGCGCACGTGGGGATCGAACCAGCGTCATCACGATCAAGAACTCAGTGGTAAACCATTGCACCAACGGAATGATAGCGAATGAAGAGTTTCATTATGACTTCTCGCAATTCTGGATGATTAGCGCTGATATAACGGTATAGCGTCCACGGGATCAAGTGTGCCATCGTGACTCGCGATGTCTGCTCCCTGCAGATCGTACGGTTGTTGTCGTCAGATATATCCTTGCGCGCGCGGCCAGGGTCATGCTGCTCAGTTGCGTGTCACTGAGCAGGTTCGAGGTTGTGTCGCTGCATCTTTGGTGAAAAGAATCATTTTCAAGTTATGTTCTTACGTTGTAGTAAGCACAACTTAAAAAGGGGGAGATGTAATGGGGCAACCTATTACATAAGTAGTTATAGGATTAATACATAATTACATAAGTAGGCATAGGGCAGTATCTGATTAGCGGATACTGCGCGTCATTTTATTATTAGTTTATTATTGGGGTGCCAGACCCAATAATTAACCAATAATAAATTGACTTCCATATTGAGTGGTTCCCATGAGCTAGGGAACATATTCGCACTTACTGCGAATTAAAACTAAAACAAAAATAAAACAGAGTTATATTTACGAGTTAATTAAGAGCGCTTCCTCAACGCCCTTTTAGTGTAAGACGGTAACGGGTCCTTAGCCCGTTACATCAAGCAAATATGACTGCTGAACGTATGGTCCCGACATTAACCCGAGCGTTTAAAATGTACGTCTCGGACGTCAATCAACAAGGTTGGGACGAATATGCTGAGCGGCTGACATTCGCGATAAATACGGCCCAAGATCGAGTTCGTGGGGACACGCCTTTTTACTTGATCCACGGATGGAATCCTCGATCTACGTTGGAAGCTACGTTGCCACTTGGAAGTACTCAGCCACGAGATCGAGAACCTCGCAGATGGCGATATCATGTGCAACAACACTATCAGCGAGCCCGAGATGTAGTCAACGAGCGACTTAAAATGGCTATCCAGACTTGAGCGGATCAGCATAATGAAGATTTACAACCTCACGATATCAAGCCCGGTACCCAAGTTTGGTTATACCTAGATCGAGTGAAGGAAGGATTTGCTCGAAAAGTAGCACATACGTGGCATGGACTTTTTCTAGTGATTGAAGTGTGTGGTGATCACGCTGTTCGCCTGGAGATTGCTGGCACGCCGTATCGATTATTCTCGATCGTGCATATACCCAAGCTGAAATGTGTAAAAGTATTCCCCGACCGCCCGAAGCAGTTGCTGACGGTGGAAGAAGAAGATCGTTTTGATCTTGACGAGACACTTCTGCCGGAGGATAGCTTGAAG
This sequence comes from Peronospora farinosa, assembly GCA_947646735.1. Classification (NCBI taxonomy): domain Eukaryota; phylum Oomycota; class Peronosporomycetes; order Peronosporales; family Peronosporaceae; genus Peronospora; species Peronospora farinosa. Next base: position 218,510 of record CANTFK010000868.1, on the reverse strand, counting down.
AAGCAACTTGGGGATAACGAGTTCAAAGTGGAGAAGATTGAAGATATGCGATCCGGTAGAAAAACTCGATTTGGTCGGGTACATCGTCACTTTAAGGTTTACTGGAAGGGTTATACCGATCCATCGTGGATTGATGAGGCGGATCTGAATTGTGGAGCATTGTTGCAGGAATTTGAGCGCGAACAAGTTCGCTGTAATCGTTTCGAAATGCAGTCTCATGAAGAGGAAAAAGCTGAAGATTAGTGAACTGGTTATTTCACTTACGGAGAGTGTAAATATCTGTACAAGATGGTTGTATAGCTGGAGGAACTAGGATATATGTGAATTTGAGTGTCGATCGAAGGTCTGGAAGAACAGATCGAGGCTGAAAAGGCCCAAAACAAGAAGACAATTGCAAGGACGACCAGAAGAATGAAACGAAAACAGTAAAATTGTATTGAATGCTGAAGAAATGAAATCGGATCGCGAAGTGCTACTCCAGATCGGATCGCGAGGGGTTACTTGAAAAAAAACATACCAGCCAGACGAGGGATCAGCGATCGCGGGTGATCTTCAATTAGAAATCGATACTGGTTTCGCTACGGCTCGGCAGAGTCCAACATCGATAGCGTGGTGGCCAGGTTAGGGATATTATTCTTCTCACACTCCAGACCAGGATACCATGGTCGCACTTCTGCGTACACTGGAAAGTAGAGAAAGTAAGGATTCAACAAAATGTCCAGATCGCAGTGTCCTTCGACCATCCCTTGTAGAATAACGCGAAGAATAGTTTCCAGCGAGGTCCAGATCTCGATCGGCGTTGTTTGCGCTGTTGACAAAATTGTGCCAGCTCTGGATATTCCTTCCGATGTTCGCGAGAGATATACAGGAAGTGGGTTGCCTCTCACAAGGCTTGCCTATGGCTATCTTCATATTCAATGTAAATGTCCGCCAGATCTTTGAACCAACCGGTCAGAGGGAAAGACATGGGAGCAATCGGCCGACGAGTGACGTTCCTTAGTTCCTGATCATAAAGCGCAGTAACTTGTGCTGGAGTAATCAGTCGTGGTATCCACTCAGAGTTAGGAAGAGAATTGAGATTAGCTTGAGGGGTGAAGAGATATCCTCTCGGTCGGGACAAGTGTCGATAGAAGAATTCCACTCCCAGTTCCGCAACACCGGTCAGACTGACCACCACGGAGCAACCTGAATCGACGATCGAGTTTTTCGCTCACGATATCCTGGAATTCATACATCACGTGATTCTTGGAGATTAGGCAGATCGGCGTATTTAGCGGGAGCGAAACGGGTTTATATCTTCACGAATGTCACAGGAAACACTAATTTTCTCGTCCGAGTCGCTAGTAGGTTCGCCAAAAAGGTCGACTTTGGAGATCTTGGCCGTAAGGCTAGAAGGCGTGTCGAAATTCAAGACTAGCGATGTTTTGGATGGTGGGATACCATTGTGAATTATGATAGGGGATCGAGATGATCCATTGCTGACTGGGATTTTCGTCACGGTGGTGTGACGCCTCGCGGTGGAACGCGATCCGGGAAGAGCAGCAAGTGTAGCGTCTTCAGGATCAGAAGACCATCCATCGTACTCAGAGTCAGGAAAGGAACAAGCTTTGCATTTCCCTTTTGCTTTCGACGGAACATTAGATTGCGTTGTAATACTGGATCGCACCGACTTGGCAGATCGTGCCGGAGTACCAAAGGCGCCGGAGTACCAGATCGCGCCGGAATTTCAGATCGCGTCGGAGTATCAGATCGCGTCAGAGTACCAGATCGCGACGGAGTACCAGATCGCTTCAGAGTACCAGATCGCTTCATAGTACCAGATCGCTTCAGAGTTCCAGATCGCGTCGGAGTACCAGATCGCTCCGGAGTACTAGATCTCGCCAGAGTACCAGATTGCGTCAGGGTACCAGATCGCGCCGGAGTACCAGATCGCGCTGAAGTATCAGATCGCGTCAGGGTACCAGATCGCGCTGATGTATCAGATCGCGTCAGGGTACCAGATCTCGCCGGAGTACCAGATTGCGTCAGGTACCAGATCGCATTAGAGTACCAGATCGCGCCGAAGTCTCAGATTGAGTAGAAGTACCGAAAGTGCTGCGGGGATGTTTGCAGGGAAAGTTCAAAGCAGGTAAAGACGAAGAACGTTTGCGATTTGGTGACAAGGGATTGGAAGACGCGGGAAGGCTGGTCGGAGGAGGAAGTAAGCCCGTGACCAACTCTGCCAAATGCGAACGAAGTAAATCTCTATCCTGGATGGCCAGATCGCGCTCCGCCTCTCGATCTGCAGCTTCGGTACGAAGTTGACTCAAGGCTGCGTCGTTCCGAATTCTCGCACTCATGAGGTGATCATAATCAAGCTCTAGCGCGCTCAGCGTGTCTTGCAGTTGTTTCGCGGCTTGCTGGGCCTGAGAGCGAGCTTTCTTGTACTTGGATGCCTTGCTTTTCATGCGGCGAAAGTCAGCAGCCAAAGTACTGTCTGCCGTATTACGCTGTGCGAGGATGGAATCCAGTTGCTGTTAAAGAGACGCGATCTGCTGTCGAAATTTTCCGTCCAGAGATCGTTAAAAGCTGTCCACCTCACGGAGGAATCTATTCTGCATGCGATGTTTCTCTGCATTTTCTCGAAACAAGGCATTCTTCAGATCCGCGATCTGTTGAGACTGATCCGTTAGCTGGTTCAGTTCTTGGTCGAGATCTTCGGCCATATTAATAGCGGTGTCAAGCTGTTGACGCAACTCTTCATTACGACGCAAGACAATGTGCACAGCTGATGCACAACTCGTGATACGAATTGAGTTCCGTCTCAAGCTGATTGCCACGAAATTCTTGCTCCTGCAAGGCATTTTCCATGGAGTGATAACTTTCCACGATGGTATCTTGGGCTTCCAGGCGGTCATACAGTGAAGAGATCAACGAGATAGCGGTTTGAAGATCCGTAACAGGAGGAAGGATTATCCGGGTAGACGGGAGCAAGATATGCGATCCGGTAGAAGAATTCATCGGTAGATCGCGCGTCACGAGCACACCAATTCGGGGGTGGCGATCGTTTTCGGGTGGAGATCTGGCCATAGGGAACGAAGGGACGAGAAGGGTGAAACGAGACAGTGCACATCTAGGCCAACACCGTATGTGGGCTAACGGTGCAGGGGACGATTGTGGCGAAGCGAAGGAGTGAATTTGGCAAAGTGTGATCGCATATTTTCGGTTAAGTCCGAAATGGTCAATATTGATGAATCGCGATCCCGCAGAAGAAGTTTCGAGACGATGGAAAATGGGATGGAAAACAGTGAATGGTGGAGTTCGTAGTTCTATGTGGAGTTAACTATGGCCTAGAAACTACACAACTGCGATATCCGGTATTTTTCGATGGCGATCCGCGTGAACACGATCGCTAAGAAGGAGGATTGGTACATCTAAGTATGTGGAAGACGGTATGGTGTAGATCACGTCGCTATAGAAGACTGGAATGAGGTGGACATGACATGTAATATAGATGGACAATTTCACATGATCCGAGGAACGGTGAAGAGGACAAGTCGGGATCCGGCGGACCGCGATCCGATACTAATTATTAGTACCGCGATCCGATACAAAAATGGTATTAGATCCAAGCGGGGTAGCGATCCAGATCGCGGTGATATTGGAGTGGACCACATGACAAGATCTGATTTTTCCGAAAGGGTGATACGTGGCAATAGATCCTGAGCTACAGATAGGCAGAATCGTAGGTTTTGGTATTTGATTGGTTAACTTTAAACAGAGTTCAATTTGTTTCTAAATACACGTGTCGACTTCTCTATTCCGGGTAGGATATTTGGCCTCCCGACGCCGAGAATATCGACTACAAGTGCACCCTGGATTGTTTTGGCCAGGCGAAGGAATTCTCAGCACAACAACTCAACTGCGATCGGACGCAGAAATAACAAGTAAGGGCAATGCAAGCAAGTGCAGGACGGTTCAAGTGGTCAGAAGGTTCTGCTCAAGTGGTCAGAAGATCCAATCTTCGCTTTATTGGACTATTGGGATCAATTGGTACGATCAACAAACAAGTACTCGGTCGATCGTATGAAGATTTCCACAATATCACCAAAACCTTTTATCCCTAACACAATTAGGATCAACGTCGACTCAAGTCCACCGAGAAGAGAGCAACCCGCCCTACCGACGGGTACACAAGGTGAAAAGGGGTTTGCACACGGAATCGGGATACCCCCTCCGTAAGTCTGTCGTCCGGGATCCAGTGGAGAGTTGGAATTGCATCATCAATTTTGCGATTCCCACTCCACCATAGTTGAGTTGAGGAGCGGGGTGATGTAACGGGGTAAGTCCGTTACATAATATTGACACTTATGTGAAGTGTTAATATAAACAATTTTAACCAATAGTATTTGACAACCTTGAAGCTGGAGATGCCCTCTATTGGTTGATATATGCCATTATATCAACCAAGGCGCTGACCAATGACCGATGGGCACGCGCTAGCATATATATCTGTACTTTAATATAGTTAAGACAAGGTTATTAATGATTGAGTTTTATTAGATAGTTTAACTATATTAAATACAGTTCTCTTTTTTCCTACTTCTAAGCGTGTTGTTTAGAAGATAAACATCCTCTGCCTCTTTGTGTCAGAGAGGCACCTGCTTTCACTGTAATCAGTGAAGGTAGACTATACTGTTATCAGTATAGTCGGAGGGTGCCCCATTTCAAACAGTCGATCAAAAGGCAGAGCCACCAGAGGAACCGACAGGATCGCTAATCGATTATATGCATTATTTAACACCGACGAAGATGGTAAGTCGCTCAAAAGAGGAGTAAAACGATGATACCGACATAGATCGCATCGTGATCGGGCGAAACTAGGCTAAGAAAGATGAAATTTCAAGATTACTTTGTTGAGAGAAACCTTAGTGACTATGAAGAGCTACATGTGTCGAAAGTTTTCTGCGTGATCGCCGCAATCAAAGGCCCAGAAACTGCCGATCAGGTGCAAGAGCGATTCGATCAGCAGATCAGTATTCCGACTGCGGTCGCGATCGTACCCAGAGATACCAGAAATGACGACTGAAGACATCCAAGTTGGTGATCCAGGAGCACCCCTAACGAAAGATCAAGAGAAGTTGCGACAGTTGATTTGGAAAAACCGTCAATTCTTCATGGGGAATGGCAATGGACTGCCTCTAGCTGCTCGTAAATCAGTTTGTGGTACTGATGTTGGCGAAGCGTCGATCGCGCAACGAGTGCGACCAGTTGCGCCGAATCTTCGAGAGAAATTGTCCAACTTGATCAAGGATTTATTGTCCGCCAAGATTATACGACCATCAACATCAGCGCGGGCATCGCCGATCGTGGTGATTATAAAAAAGGAAGAGCGTTGACAGACGTTTGTTCATCGATTATTGGCGGGTCAATCACCTGACGCGATTGATGGTATATCCTATGCCGTGGATCAGCGATCTGTTGCAAGAATGGTTTTGTTCTCTGGATATGGCGATGTATCTAAACCACATAGCCATAGATTGTTTGACCTTGTAACAGGGCATCTAGTTACACGTAAACATTAAGTAATATACTTAATGTTTGGTCTAAAAGTATCCATGATTACTTTTGACCTGTCACTTGGGTGCGATACACAAAGGTGATCCACCCTCGTGAATGTGATATCCATTTATGGATTCACATGAGAAGGGATGACGCTAGTTGAAGCTAGGCGTCGCGACGTCTCAGAAAGACGTCAGTTGCGATCTTAAATCTAGATTTAAGTTCATGCGACAGGATACGCTTCTAAAGAGTCGCGTATCCGATCTATATACATATATAGCCAATCAGTAGTTAAATATATATTTAGTTATAATTAATTAAATATATCTCAGTCTTGAATTTCCTTAAACAAACACACCACGCACGAGAAGTTGAAAGACTTCTGCGTGACGTAGGTGTTCTAGTGTTAAGAAGTTCGTTGCACTCTCGCTTAAGCGAGAGGCAACTGGTGGTACGACTGCTTAAGCAGTCGACCAACCTCCCAACCACCCTCGCACGCGAAGGTAAGACGGTCTAACCGCTTCCTCGCTTGTGCATAAGGTGTGTGCTCGTAGTACGAGGCAACTTCGTAGAAGTGCCCGTCTACACTTGGTAGCACTCGTAGTCCTTCCCACGACCCGTCTCTATGAGCGTGCGTGTGGTTGACATGGTCCTTAATATGGACTGGAGTGACTTCCCTCACCTCTCCCAACATCATAGGGAGTTGGCAGAGCATATGGCGCAGGGACTTGGTGAACAAGCCCTGGTCAATCTCTTGCATTGTCCTCCTGAGCAACATGTTGCTCAATTGGAGCAATTTGAGGCGTTTGTGCTCGGACAGCGTAGAAACGCGTCCGAGGTAAACAGCCAAGCCACCGCTGAGTCCATCACTAAGACTCAGGATGAGCTTAGGCTTGAGCAGGCACGTAATGAGGCGCTCAACAGAACTGTTGAGACGCTCTCTGCCCGGCCTGCTCAACCGAGGCCCATTCGGATGGACCCTCCGAAGTCCGATGGAACTAGCCCTCACGCGATTGTTCACTGGCTATTAGAAGCTGAGCAATGTGGAGTGGCGCAGCTCATCGAAGACGACACCAGAATGGTGTCGTATGCCATGTACAGCTTGCGTGGCAAAGCGTCAGAGTGGGCATACTCTGCGCTGATGGCTAATGCTGATGCATTTCCATCATGGGCGATCTTAAAGGCAAAGATTCGCGCCATGTATCAGCCGCCTAACAACGAAGTGTTGCTTATCGCGCGCTTCTTTGTAACACGACAGGCGAAACGCTCTCTGCAAGAATTTGTACAGGAGATGCGTTCGCTGTCGGCGTCCATTAATGGGGAACCGATACCAGAGCGTATCAAGGTGGCCACGTTCATGAATGGACTTAGGCACGGCCCATCGCGTCATGCCCTTTTTAGAAAGGTGCCAGCGACGATGGAAGAGGAAATTGACATTGCCTTAGTTGAGGAGCAATCCTACAACAGCGCCTCGGCGACAGCCTATTACAGGCCGTCGTCCGAGAAATCTGATGCCACTCCTATGGAGTTAGGCGATGCAGATGTGATCTTCTACAAGTGCGGCAAGCGAGGCCATATGATGGCTCGCTGCTATGCCAAAGTAGCTGCTGGTGCTAAGGCAGCCAGCAAAAGGTCTCCCAACCCGAAGGGAGGTGCGAAGAACCAGCGTGCACGACGCACGGGTTCATCACCTGCCCAAGATGGGTCGGGAAATGCGGGAGCGCAGTAGGAGCGGGATGCCCTACTGTCGCGGGCTCTGAAGCTACCCCTAAGTTCAGAGTGATCGAACAAATGGGTAGCATAGTCCCTGAGGTTCCGAAAGGTCGGACCTCAACCCTTTTGGTCTATAGCGCTCGAGTACGAGGCTATGACCAAGTGATGACCCTTCTCGTGGATTCGGGTGCATCACAAAACTTTGTGAAACTCGCGGCTCTGAAAAAGAGACCGGAGAGTTATGAGTCGCTTTGCCAGGATGGCAAGCGAGAAGAGGCGATCGTTCGTTTAGCAAACGGCGCGCTCGTCAAATCGGAGGGAGTTCAAGTTGAACTCGCCTTCAGTTTCAGTGACTTCTCTTGTAAAGAGAATTTCACAGTGCTAGGTATAGAGAGTCCGTATGACCTCATCCTAGGCATGCCTTGGTTGGCTAAACACCAACCATGGATAGACTGGCGTACACGCACAGTCGCTAGCTCTACGCAAGACACCGGAAAGGATGTGCTCTTGTGAGAGGCTTATGTGGCTGATGCTGTGTCCAACACAGTCGAGGGTGCGATGACGGTATGTCAATCGACACCAGGAACTACCCAGCTCGAAAGGAGTGGTGTAGTTGGAAGTGCACTGGCGGAAAGCCAGGTGACACATATTCCTACCCAGGTCGAAGAGATTGGTGTAGTGAATGGGGCGATGACAGGTAGTCATGCGTCCAATGGTCCTGCACAGAGCCGAGAACCTGTGGCAGTTGATGGTGGGCTGACAGGAAGTCAAGCGCCACAAGAACCGTCACAGAGCCAAGAGCCTGGTGCGGTTGGAAGGAGTGCGTTAGCTGAGATAGCAAACGACACCTTCTTCCAGGTCAAAGGTCGTGGTGACTCGAAGAACGAGCACCAGACGTATTAAGACGATCAAGGGCACGTCGAAACGAGTGACCCTTGGATCAGTCTCGGTTTAAGAGGACGGACTTACGAACGAGTTGTTCGAGACCGTCGAAGACAAGATGCCAGAATCATCCTCAGTTGAGGTGCTCCAACTTGTCTTGGCATCTGCCGAGGAGATAGTAAATCTCTCGGAGATGACGTGGGATCTGTTCCTGTCCGAACTAAAGGAAGGAAAGATCCACGAGATAGTCGCACCAGTTCCAGAAGAGAACGTGGTGGACTGTTGCTCTTCATCCACAATGGATGAGAGCGTCTTGACCGACAAAAAGAAACGGTTCGCTGCTCAAGGCTGGGATGCCTTGAAGGACAGCCCGTTCTATGATGTTCTGTGGAAACACCGTGATGTGTTTCTAGCAGAAGTGCCTAGCCGCCTACCGGCCGATAGGGGCATCAGGCACGAGATTGACCTGGAGCCTGGCACCAAGTATTGTGTGACCAGCAATGGCCGTTGCCGAAGGAACAAGTCGATTACATCGATGAGTTCTTCGACAAGCGAGCCAAGGCGGGACATGTACGTGAGAGCAAGTCGCCTCACTGCAGCCCGACCTTCTGTGTGCGTAAAGCAACGGGTGGATGGCGCGTGGTTCATGCTTATAATAAGCTGAACACGGCCACCATTCCAGCTCAAACGCCGATCCCGCGGAAAGATGTTTTATTGAATTCCATGGGAAAGTCAACTATCTTTTTCGCGTTGGATCTGAAGGATGGCTACTACCAGGTTCTCAAGCGAGATACCGATGTAGCCAAAACGGCAGTAAGCACTCCAAGCGGTATGCTGTGGGAGTGGCTTGTGATGCCACAAGGGTTGAAAAATGCTCCGGCAACATTCAACCGAGTGGTGGCTCACGTGATGCGTCAGCATCGTGCCTACGCGCCCCATTACTTTGACGATGTATTCGTGCATAGTAGGGCGGAGGACGGTCTGAGCGCGATAGAGTCGCACAAGCGTCATTTAGACGCTGTGTTGCAGACTCTGGGTGACGCCCAATTATACGTGAACTTGCAAAAGTGCGTAATAGGGGTCCCCGAGATACCTGTACTGGGCTGCATCGTAGGTGCACATGGTGTACGAGCAGACCCAGAAAAGGTAAAGGCTGTAAAGGAATGGCCAGTCCCACGACACGTGAAGGATCTGCGCCAATTCCTTGGGCTCGCTAATTACTTGCATAAGTACAGCAAGAATTATGCGGAGCAGACTAAGCCATTGTCTGATCTTTTGAAAATGGATACAGAATGGACTTGGTCAAAGGAGCAAGTAGATGCGTTCACATCAGTGAAGCAATCTCTTGTAGAGGCACCGGTCTTGGCATTGACAGACGCGGATAAGCCCTTTAGCGTCGTCTGCGATGCAAGCAATTTTGCAATCGGCAGCGCGCTCATGCAGAAGGATGACAACGGCGTTGACCGTGTCATTTCTTATCAGTCTCGGCTTTTAAAAGCTGCCGAGCTGAATTACCCTGTGCATGAAAAGGAGCTACTTTCAATTAAGTATGCCCTTGTGAAGTTTCGGGTGCACCTCTTGGGAACCGAACCTTTTGTGGTTTATACGGATCACGCATCACTGCGAACCGCAATAAATTCACCGCACCTCTCGCCGAGAATGGCGAGATGACTAACATTCTTCTCTGAATTTAATTTCAAAGTTGAATATAAGCCGGGTAAGTCGAATGTCTTGGCAGACGCGTTATCGCGCAGACCAGACTTCGAGGCAAGACACCAGGAAAGTGTGTCTCGTGCGAAAGCACAAGGTGAGTCGTCAACATTGGCAGCCATGAAGGCCTACCATGTGACGAGCTCAAATGGCCTCCGATATCAAGGAGTGTTACAGTCGGACGAACATTGTCGCCTGCTGTTGGATCATTTTTGTGGACGAAAGGTTACCCTTCCGTCGCACCTTAAAGCGAAACTAAACCGCTTTAGTTACAGTGATGGCCTGTTATGGCATCAACTGTCACCCTGTGATCCCTTGAGAATCTATGTCCCTCATGACACAGATCTCAAGCTGATGATACTTCACGAGTGCCATGATGCGCCATCTAGTGGGCATCTGGGCCGTGAAAAGACATTCTTACGAGTGTCAGAGGAATTTTGTGGCCCCACCCCTACCGCTGGATGGCCAACTATATTCGCTCTTGTGAAGAGTGTCAGCGCATAAAGCCTGCACCTTCAAACAGTGCTCCACTGAAGCCACTGCCGATTCCAAGTGAATGTTGGAAGTCGGTCAGATTGGACTTCATGTTTGGCTTACCGCCTGACCATAAAGGCAGGACGGGGCTCGTCGTCTTTGTAGACAGACTGATCAATATGGTGCATTTGGCACCATGTAGCACCAAGATCTCAGGAAAAGAGGCTGCCCTCTTGTTTCTGGATCACGTGTATCGACTACACGGGATGCCCGAGTCCATAGTATCGGACCGGGATCCGCGTTTTACGTCGGGTTTTTGGCGACATGTGTTTAAACTGCTGGGTAGAAAGCTCCACATGTCAACCGCTGATCATCCCCAGACCGATGGCCAACCTGAACGGGCCAATCGAGTCGTGGCGGATGTGTTGCGTACAGTAGCGACTCCCAAAGAATGGAGCAAGCAATTTCCATTCGTGGAGTTCGCTATTAATAACATTGTCCACGCCAGTACGGGTGAAACACCGTTTTACATTAACGGACTGCGCCATCCTCGGACGCCAGTCTCGTTTGTGCGCAGCTCGAGTCTTAGTGGGGGAGGGCCCCTCACTTCGCTCGGTGCGAATGCCAAAGAGAGCCAAGGTTGCCCTAGTGACACTGCTAATTTAGCAGTGGTCACGACACCTATAGGTGTCACAAAGGAGGCACGGCAAGAAATGCCAGTGCTCCTTGATGATGACACTATAGTGTTATCAACAGCGTCGACCCATGAACGACCTCTTGGAGGCGTCATAGGCGAGCTGGATGCTAGAAGCGTGAGCGAAGCTCAGCGCTTTGTGGATGAGCGATCAGCCATCACACGTAAAGTCCGTGACGCGATGGCAAGCGCACAGGACAAGCAAAAACAATATGCAGACCAGCATGGTCGCAAAAACAATGAACACTTTAGTGTGGGGGACAAAGTGCTATTAAGTACTGCTACCCTACCTAAACATGCAATCTCTGTACTACCTGGTGGTACTACTAAGCTATTGCCCCGATTCATTGGGCCCTTTACAGTAGTTAAAGAAGTTGGAGACCTAAATTATAGGCTCACTCTCCCACCGTATATGAAGACGCACCCCGTACTTTACGTGGGTCGTCTGAAGCGGTATGTTGATCCAGAAGAGATCACATATCCACATCGGTCTAACGAGACCGATGGTGACGTCGACTGTGAGTTGAGCGTCGCGGCCGATCAGGCGACGAGGAAGCCGAGAGGCTCCCTGTATATGAACGAGGCGATAGAGGACTCGGTGATCGAGGAGGACTCCGCGCTTGATGCGGGTCTCTCATCACCAGTCGCTCTAAGATGTCCAAGCGGGTCTTCAGGCGGTCATACCCCTGACGATCCCTCGCCCTCACATCACGCAGATCCGAGGTCAGTCGCGAGACTTGACTCTCGAGATCTGTCACCTGCCTCTTCAGCGCAGCGGACTCAGCCTGCGACTGAACAGCAGCAGGGTAGGCAGCCGCGAGTAGGTGGGCGTAATCGCCACTCCTATCGGGCGCCACCTGTGTTGGTGGACACGGAAGGGAATACGCGCTTCCTTGTTGGAAGGCTGTTGGCCCACCGGTTTGTGAAGCGAAAGCTCCAAATCCTTGTCCAGTGGAAGGGTTACCCAACGAGCTTTGACTCGTGGGATCCTGTGGACGCTTTGCGCGTTGACGTTCCTGGGCTGGTGGCTGCTTATGTGAAGCAGCACCAGCTGTCTTCTTTCTGCTAGGTCCAGAAGGACTAGCAGAAGAAGCGTGGCGAGAAATAATTGGGGGTCGCTTACCACCCATAATTTCATGCGCACGCTTCATGGCGAAGCTGATTCGCTGCGACCGCTGTTTAGTTGCATCTTCATGCAAGGTAACACGGCGCCGAAGTTCAGCTTCATAGTCGTCGGCTGTTTCGTTAGAACGCAGCACGACTGGAATTGGGAAAGCACGACCAAGTGCTTTGCTCTGCTTTTTCCAAAAAGGAAAGACGCTGTAAAATCTATGAGCGTCTATAGTTGCACGCTGCAAAAGCGCTGCGCTAGACCCATCCGAGTTCATCCACTCAGATGGAGGTGGCATTGGTGGCAAGCCACCACTCACGTAGCCGCCCTCGCGACGGCGGGCTAGTGAGGCCGACGGTGTACTTGGTGGAGCTTTAAGCTCACACTCGCCTGAGTCTGACTCTCCATTATGGATTGTCAAGACATCAGCTTGAGAAGTTACATCTGACTGAGTCGCGACTACTCCTTTCGAAGTAGCGCGCTCAGTCTTAGTCGCTGCGCTCGTAGGCGCAGACGACGAGGTTTGACCTTCGCTTGTAGGAAGCATAGATGCTTCCTCAAGGACGGGTGCCTCAAATGATGGGGACATATGTCCCATCAATGCACTATGCTCATCGCCACTTTGGGGTGATGTCAATGGTGTAATCTACAATAAGAGATGGATCTTCATCCACATTATCGTGAGATGGAAGATTCACCTCAGTGCCTGAAGCACTTTGCGACGGCTGCGATAAATCGCGGCGCGTGCGCTTTGTACTGGACTGCATGGGTGCCTTTACAGGCGACCCATCAGCCTTACCACGTTTCGGTGGCATGAGAGTTGAGTAGACTAAAGCGGCGCGTTTATAAACGACTCGCAAGTCTCTCTTCCTCCTAGGCGATGTTATACAAAATGTAAAAATCGTTCTAAAACGGGGGATGGTGTAACAGGGCATCTAGTTACACGTAAACATTAAGTAATATACTTAATGTTTGGTCTAAAAGTATCCATGATTACTTTTGGCCTGTCACTTGGGTGCGATACACAAAGGTGATCCACCCTCGTGAATGTGATATCCATTTATGGATTCACATGAGAAGGGATGACGCTAGTTGAAGCTAGGCATCACGACGTCTCAGAAAGACGTCAGTTGCGATCTTAAATCTAGATTTAAGTTCATGCGACAGGATACGCTTCTAAAGAGTCGTGTATCCGATCTATATACATATATAGCCAATCAGTAGTTAAATATATATTTAGTTATAATTAATTAAATATATCTCAGTCTTGAATTTCCTTAAACAAACACACCACGCACGAGAAGTTGAAAGACTTCTGCGTGACGTAGGTGTTCTAGTGTTAAGAAGTTCGTTGCACTCTCGCTTAAGCGAGAGGCAACTGGTGGTACGACTGCTTAAGCAGTCGACCAACCTCCCAACCACCCTCGCACGCGAAGGTAAGACGGTCTAACCGCTTCCTCGCTTGTGCATAAGGTGTGTGCTCGTAGTACGAGGCAACTTCGTAGAAGTGCCCGTCTACAGACCTAGTGTCCAAGCCTCTTAAGGAAAAAAAAACGATGGGCACTGCTTGTTCAAACGACATCGGCTTTTGTGCAAGTATCATGCACTCATATAGAAACGTGGCTATCCATACTGATAGTCTATACAAACTAAATTCGCGGTTCGCTCACTCCTCGACCGAATTGCGTGGAGAAACATTGCAGATGGAGAGTAAATTGTCGATGTTAGTCACCAGGGTGCTAAATCTGTCATGCCGTTTGCCTCATTTGATGAATACTCACAATTATGCTGCAGATCTGGGACTGCCTTTCCGAGCATACTTGATAAGGTCCAATGTGTAGCCGTCGAGCTGCATGATGTAAATTAGTTACTGAGCATGCAGAGGATGAGAGTTTCAAAGATGCAGTTCTTGCGCTGCTTCTTGGTGAATGTACAACGTGAGTGCAGTTTCTTCATCGCAACCTCCTATTTGTTCCATGTGTTCTGGTATAGTGCACCAAATCCGTCTTGACTCAATAACACGGCGTCCACGTCGATTCTACGTCATCATTGGAAGTCAACTTGGCGCTGCTGTTTGGCACAAAGCTGTCGTGTGCCATGATGTCTATCACCTACGTTAGCGAATGCCTTGCGAGATCGGTGGACTACTTTTCGGCGCAAAAATGTCACGCTGTTGCTGCACGAGTCGCTAATAAATCGATAGCGTGGAGGTTCGTTTTCAAAGTAGCCGGCTCGTTGCGACGAAACGACGCGCAACAGCTTTGATCATGTCAAAAGACCCATCTATATCGACGAAGGGCCAACTCTGATTAAACTTCGGTGTTGTGCTTAGCACTGGACTTGATCAGTGGTTCTGCAGGACTAACTTACCAGTCGCTGTGACGGTAGATCACATAAGACCCCCTCAAGAGGTTCAGCTGCTTTGTCGCTTGTTTTCACTCTTGCTGGTGTTGCCAAAGAATTATAATCCCATCTCCTCCATCCCTCGCACGAGGACTGATAATGCATGTCAAGCGCCCCACTTTTTGAAAGCGGGGGGGGGGGGCAGCAGCTCTTGTTGAGCTGCTAGTCAACTGCATTTAAGTCATATCCAGTGCCTTGATCTTTGTGAAAGATAACAACTTGCTGTAAGGCGTTCTACTTGACGTCACAGCCGCAGCCTGAGCCAGACTGTGAGCTGTCATAGCACATATCCAAAGGCACCATTCCTTCATTGTTGGGGCTTGGACGTAAATCGAAGAGCGAATGATGGCCGCAGGGAGATGACAACACGGTTATGTCGTCAGTTAGTATCTTCACTTCAACATTGGACGGATGCAAATGCACCTTAGAATGAAGGACACTGACAGATGTGCTCCATCCATCAAACGAGAACAGAATTCTGCAATTCCAATTTCTATTCTGCTCGGCGGAAGGAAGGAATAGACCCAAGGAGCTTCCCCACGAACTCCACGATCGTTTCGCCATGGTAGGATCGAGTCTGCGTCACTGGCTCGTGCACATTTTCAGTGCCTGTTTGAAAGGCAGACAAGATGAGGGAGCGTATGCCAATCGGGTCCACTGCATGGGCAAAGAATGCACCAAGAAAATGTAAGAAAGTTTTTTTAAGCCCGAGTGCTGTTCGAAAGACGTGCAATTCACAACGTCTTCGCAACGAGACCGAATGGATGGAACGAGCGACAGCTTTCACTGTACGCTGAGAGAGAACGCGAACTCATTGCCGCTGCCGACGCGCAATCAAGTGGACAATGCGATCCGCTTTACACAGTGCAGCAAAGTGTCGTGTACTCGACGTACGCTCCAGATCTGCGTGACTGACCCAGGTTACATGTCAGTTTGGTACCAAGTCTCGATACACAACCCACTCGATCATGTACAAGTACTAGTTTTCGCACAGCACCTTCAGCAAGCATCTTTCTTCTGTCATCCATTCTCCATAGCTCGTGAGCACGGCGCAGTTGGTAGTAACGTACTGAGCCAGAACAGCCTCTAGTCACCGCTATAACTCGACTGATAGCGGCTGTATCGGTGCAGATATGATGCATGTGGATGTGGCGAGTAACTATCAATACTCACATAAGTATTGCAACATCCATTGACAGAAGCGTTAGCAGATCGTGCCCGTTTTGATCAGTTTGTCTTCACACACACACACAAGCTAGTTAGTACATCTCGAAGACAAAAGGCTGTGGAGGCTACGCACAAGGAGGGTCAATATCCACTGTTCGTCGTTTGTCTTCCAAACTCGCAGCTTTGTAAGATACACCATCACTTGGCGCACCGACTGCGCTGGTAAAATATACCGAGGTGGATTTCCTAGCAAACTCGCTGCGTAGTCGACGAAATGTGCTCTCAACGAAGCGCACATCCGTTTTACCGTACAAATTATAGCCATCGTTCACCAGGAACTTGCGCTACGGCACGTGATGAGTCCAGCCAGAAGAAAGTGGATCACTCGTAGGAGATCCAACACGTCTCTAGCTACAAAAATGCAGTAGACTCAGCTGTGGGTACTGGGCGGCGCACAATAACTTCTGCACTCGATCAGCGGCGTTCTGGACATCCTCTTCGCTCATGAATATGATCCAAGTAAAATAGAGAATGTTTACTCGGAGGAATGGAAACGTGGAGAACACCAAAGATGGACAGTGAAAGACACAATCGACAGTCTATTGTCTTGGCGTCGCTGCATGTAATCTGCTACGTAAAGATCCAGCCTTAGCCGAATTTGCTTACCCCGCCCCCTGTAGTTGTACGACGGCGAACGTGCAGCGAGTTGTACATGAACGAATCCACAAAGCCCGCAATCTGCAAACACCATACGACGAGCAAAATGAAACTGTAAGTTTGACGCTCGTTACGAAGGTATCCCACGGGTTTTGAGATCACTGGACGCACCGAAATAACACCACCAACGATGGCGCAGATCTTTGTCAGAAAGTGAGTAAACGGCATACGCTTATTCTCCACCTTCACCATAAAGGGGGAGAAATCAAACACGAAGAACGTTCCTGTACAGAGCGCGTCAGAGCTATTTGCTGAAACAAAATGCCGACTTTTGTCATACCTGGAAGCGAAGTCATTTGGTGGTAGGGGTTCAGGTAGTTGCTCTGCTGAGTGACCGCGAACTAGTATGATAAATGGAAAGGGTCAGCTCGATACAATCAACACCAGCAAAAGTATATACACGTACCTGGTATGAGTGAATAGCGTTCTCGTTCACGTCACTAAAGATCGTAGGCACAATCTTGATATGGTACTGGAACGCACCTCCAACTGCATTGCATCGAGTAGATGAAAACGCATATATATATAAAAGACAATAAACGATTAGTGGCCCAGCAGTTTGATCTCATACAGATGAAATGCAATCCCTTACACTCTACTGCAATCTTCTTTAAACCATCAAGAGGGCCTGTGATACCAGGCATCGGCTCCCCAAATGACAAGCTATGTACAATATGGCTCGAGTTGTACATGTACTCTTGTCCAGGTCGAAATTGATGCACCATTTTACCATGACGATGAAATGTGCGTCCAAGTGCAACGTGAAAATTGCCTGCTACACGGTTCACAAACATTTTGCCAGTGATGCGACATCCTTCTCCGTCCTGAGCAAGTTTCTCCACTTCCACAATCTCACGGACACATTGTTCCTTTGCATCAGCTTCTTCTAGTGAATGCCCACTGGATATAAAAGCCTCCTTCACTTCCTCACACGTATTACAACAAGTTTTTCCTGATGGATGAGTTGCAGTGTAACAACTGCCACAATAATCTTCAGGAACGTCCGTCTTCACATCTTCTTCCATGTGTGTAGTATCCATTGTAATAGGTCGTCCAATAGCTTGTCCCCTTGCATCCAGACGTGTACTAACGACTGTGTGATGCATATGAACTTGTAATTCACCTGCTACGTCCATGGCATTAATGTGAGCATCACGACAGTTGATAGCAAGGAAACTCAC
The DNA here is from genome assembly GCA_947646735.1 of Peronospora farinosa. Taxonomy (NCBI): domain Eukaryota; phylum Oomycota; class Peronosporomycetes; order Peronosporales; family Peronosporaceae; genus Peronospora; species Peronospora farinosa. The sequence goes on along the minus strand of CANTFK010000868.1, from coordinate 200,917 downwards.
GTCCAAATTCACTTGTAACTTATCACCCAATGACGAGTCCACAACCATATGTTCGTGCGTATTTAAGCTTAAGTACGCTTTCACTTCGGACAGAAATAGGACCATCATGACAAGTCCTGCGATGATCGAGACTGTCGCGCCAAATTCAGTCTGGACTTTGAATTCATGATGCATTTTAGGATACACATCGACTTTCTTTAACACACGACGTGCTGAAGAAGACATGGAACGCTCAGGTGCAGCATGGCTATTGTCAATGTCGCTCTTCACTGCGCGTTGTCGCATTTTGTATTGGAAAAGGAAGAGGCCGCGTGGCTTTAGTGGCTGTTACATTCAAGTAACATGACGAGGCAGCGTTCGTGTGGGGTACACAGAATTGAGATTGAGGTACGATTTTCCAATAGAGGGAATAGCATTATTAAGTTTCAAAGGGAAATGATGAAATGATCTCATAAGGACACGAAAGACGATGACGTATGGGGATTAAAGATTGAGGAGGTATTAGATTATAAAGGTATTTATGACTAAGAGTACTTTTAGTCTGACTATTGTGTTATTGTTGTTATTATCAGATTCCAAGAGGTCTTTAATCGCCCTAATGTATCAGTCCAAACTTGTGTCAATGGAGACTGAACACAAAGAGAAGAAGAAGGAGACCGAAATTGAAGAAAAAACAACAATCGAGGCTTTTCCATCATTCGCTGGAACGTTACCACAAGAGGTACTGGTTCTCATCATTAGTTTTGGACAAGTAGGACGTGTATGCAAGTCATGGAGTCTTGCGAGCATTACAGTCGCTCGTCGTCGATTCTCATCCAGACTTGCAGATATTTTACGTCCCTTGGACTCAAATGCCGTAATGGTGGCTCTTGATGTCGAGACGGAGCTTTATGCTGCCTATGGACAAAGGTGAGATACGATGCTAAACTTGCTAGTTTGCTATGATTGTCATTGAAATGTTGTGTGTGTTTGTTGAGCAGTTACTCGCTCACGAAAGCGTATGCGCACAAGGCAAGGACACTTTTATTTAATTTAAAAGATTCTCGGAACGTCGATCTCCGTAATCGACTCGTGTCTGGTGAACTCTCATCTCAAAATCTAGTGCGAATGAGTGGTCCGGACATGGCCAATCCACAGCTCGTACGTCAGCGGAAAGAATGGATTAAGAAACGGACATACGAAGTCATGCGTGACGGTCGAGAAGTCGAAGGTTTTGAATCGGATTTGTTTGAATGTCGCAATTGTGGCAGCTCACAAACACGTTATCGCCAATGGCGTCGCAAAGCGGTAGTGGATCGGACACGGATAATTGTCATATGTCTGAGGTGTCCCTATCGATGGGAGTTGTAAACGAGGGTCATGTTGAAGTTTGTCGCACTTTACTGAATACGTACAGTATGGTATCAAGCCCTGAATGGCTGGACATCATCATGAACTGCCCTGAGCATAAAGAGGACCACGAGTATGAAGACTTTTTTAGTACAGATCTATTCGTGAATCGCAAGTAAGGTCACTGTGGAGTTTTGTTCATATTTGATAACATCTTCTACTTGCTAAATCGTTGTATTGTCTTCTAGTTATGCAACGCAGGAATTTGATTTTGGTGTGACAAAGCAAAAGCTCCAGTCCTCCCATGCTGCTTCCACTGACCACGACCTCACGGGACAAATCATATGGCCAGTCTCAGCATTCCTGGCCTGGTATCTCGTTGCTCACCGTGAGGAACTTGCTACCAAAACGGTAGTGGAACTGGGTGCTGGAGCAGGGCTCAGTGGACTCATTGCCTCTCAGTTCGCGTACGTCTTGACTCGTCTCTACCTAGAGTGATCATGTTCATAGTTGACCTAGACGCTGTGTCGATACAGAGCTCATACTGCCTTGACAGACGGCAATGATATTGTGCTGGAGTTGCTGGAAGAAAACGTACACACCAACGCCGGCTCGAGCAAAGTGCAGGTGCTGCCGCTCCTTTGGGGTGACTACGAGAGCGTAAAAGCTTTTGAGGAAGCGTTCCCACATCCTGTAGATGTACTCATTGGCGCCGACGTCGTGTGCTGGCCCATTCTCGTTAAGCCGATTCTGCAGACAATCAAGTATCTGTTGCTGCGCTCGCGCGATCCACTGAAAACCAAGTTCTGCTGCGGCTTTGTGTGCCGCGCACAGTCCACGGAAGACCTTCTTTTCAACGAGGCCGTGGCGTTTGGCTTTCGCTTTGAGCGTGTCCAAGACGACGTTTTCCTCCCTACACCGCGGCCCCTAGAAGTGACCTCACACCTTAAACTACAGCTGATTGTGTTCACGCTGGATCCCCAAGCGTCCAATTGGAACGAGCCTGTGGAATTTGCGGGCGCTGAATTGAAAAATCTGCAGACAGCTTGCTAGAGTTAGATCAACAGACCCGTTCGCCAGACCTGTTCGCCAGTTTGTTTCACTGCACAAAGCGATCTACGAAAGAAGCTTGCTCCATAAATATGGGTGGACGCTTCTCTCTTCCGTTAGATAGTGATAACAGGCAAAACACGACAGATCTAGGCGTGTCCTCTCTCCTTTTGCAGCGCCGTCCGTCTCCACTCACACTTTGAAGACAAAAACCTCGTCTTCACAAAGTATTTCTTAATCCGACAACTGCTCGGCGCAAGAACTCTCGCCTAGTCTACTATCGTCATCACGGATCTTTGTATGCGACACACGTTCTTGGTACACAGCCGTCGCTATCAGCCGCTTGGCAGACTCATTGCTCACACTGTTGTCGCTATACGAGATTTGAGAGAGAACTGGGCAAACCAGCTTGCCGACCGTGCGTCCAAGCATCTCCATACTCTTCGACGTCAAATAATTCATCTCGATACCCAAAAAGCGCAAGTGTCGCAACTGATCGCTCTCCATCGCAAACAGGACGTGGTGAAAGCTCGAGTCAGTGATTGTGTTTCCGCCTAGACAGAGCTCCGTAAGGTTGGGTGCGCAACCATCAGCCAGAGCGTGGCACAGACTTCGAACGCCATCTTCACCAATAAAATTGCGGCGTAGATCCAATCTTGTAAGCTCCGGGCAAACCTGTGATCGCAACATCTGTGCGACTTTAGTAGCTCCGTAATCGCCAAAGCTGTTTCCTGGAAGACACAGCTCTTTTACACGCGGACAGCAACCTAACATCAATGTGTTCAACAAAACGTCGGCTTCTCCGTCCGCTTCTTCATTCGTGAACAAGCACGTGATACTTAAACGCGTAAGGCCCGGAAATGTGTTTAAACGCATCTGCTCTGCCACCGAGAGTACAATCTGTTCATGGTCATCGTGAGTCACGACGAACCGCTGCGGACAGTTGGTCGCACGCATTGACAACTTTCCAAATGTCATTCCTGCCGACAACGACACAATCTCTAACTGACGCAAGTAAATGCACTTGCGTAATATGCACTCCTTCTCGCCAACGCGAGTAGCAAGCGCTCTTTGCACGGCGTTACAGCTCAATTGCAGAGACGTAACAAAAAGCGGTGCCAACGCACCGGCAATACGACACACACCACGTGAGCGCATGATCTGCTTACCATCCACATAGCTCCAAATAATTGTACTCAATTCCGCATATCCTTGAAAAAACAGCAGCATCCCTAATTCACTTGACTTGTGTTTCTTCTTTCGTAAAGTCTCCAGCTCTTCTTTTGGCATTATTGCAGTAAACTTTCTCTTGTTCGTAGAATTCTTTTCATCCTCATATTGTAGATCTTCTGTTCCGTTCAGATTTGTGTGGATCAGGTGGGAAATACATGGAAGTGGATGAATATCACCACCTGATTCAATTGGTGGCGTCTCCTCGGATCCTGTAAATGACGGGCTTAGGTCTCGTCCTGTGACCTGTGAAGTTAATACTGGATGTACTGCCGATGACACCATCGGTAAACAGCGTACACACGTATCCATGCTTCCAGCCACAGCATCAGATGTCCTCACAGCTGCACTTTCTATCGCATTGGTTGATGTCACGAATGTCGTTCGTCGTATGTTCTTGTTTACAATTCCTGCTGTAAGTGCCTGCATTCGACGGACAAGACTGTCCGTATTGATATATTCAAGTAGTGATGCCGAGTGGAGAAATACCAAGACTTCTAATTTCCGTGCGAGGAGCCATACTTTTCTTAAATCAGTACTATTTTGACAAGGTTCCTTGTATTTTATTAATAATTGACCAATCCGAGTGAGAATCAGACGACGATGAATCAGATGTTCATGTCGTTGCCATGTTAATGGACGTGGTAAATTACGAGCTGTAAAGATGGTGTTATTTGGATGGATATCCAGTGGTGGTAGAAAGGAAGTTGCAACGTCCGTCATATTGCCCTTTACTTATCTCTACCAAGTCGCGGATCCTCGTGGTTGTATTGCATAATAAAACCAAATGGAGATTCTCGATAGAATCAGATAACGTCTGATATCCGTGTCTTTGTAACTCCAAAGAATTTTTCGATATACCGGTAATTTCAAGAAAGCAATTGTTGAATGTGGTAGATAGAAGCAACCTGTCAAATGTTATAATTTAGAATCGATTTTAAAATAGTATACTTGTATATTTCAAAAACCCATATGTAATTGCATTTTTGGGTTTAATCAGCTCAACGACCCACTCAGTCTTGGGTTTAATCAACACGAGACGTACGAGGAATCATGGGACCTTTGCCATTCCTTTTATGGGTGTTTTTCTTGCTCCACTTTCTTTCTTTACCCACTTCCTCCACTTTTCAATACAATGAAACAACGGCTTTGTATGTGGCTCATTTAACGTCAATTTCTTATTGTCACAGTCGAAATATTATCAATTGGACATGTCAACCCTGTTCTTTTGTCCCAGAATTAATCGACATAACAATTGTTCATGATGGAAACGAGAATTTTCAAGGTCTTGTGGGGTATTCCAAGCTTTATGAGACATTAATTGTTGCTTTTCGGGGGAGTATCGACATTACCAATTGGCTCGATAATCTCACATTTCTCAAGAAACGAGCTTATGTGGAATTTCCAGCTGTTATGGTCCATCAAGGCTTTTATTGGGCGTATCGGTCTGTCGCTCTCCAAGTCGTGACAACATTGCACAAATTATTATGGACACAATATCCCAATGCATCCGTGATTGTTGCAGGTCATTCTTTGGGTGGAGCTGTTGCCGCCATTTGTGCTTTTGAGCTCAAGTACATTGAAAAAATTCCAGTAAAAGCTCTTTATACATTTGGCAAACCACGTGTGGGGAATCTTCATTTCAGTACAAGATTGAGAAATGCTGGCATGGAAGTCTACCGGATCACACATTTTAGAGATATTGTGCCACATCTTCCACCAACGTGGACTGGATTTGAGCATACATCAGAAGAGGTGAGGGACGTACTGTCACGATGGAAGATGAAACTGGATTGACATTTTGCTTTGTTATGATTGTACGTGTAGATCTTCTATGACCAGTTTTCGGCAAATTATTGCAACTGTAGCCAAACGGATGGTGAAGACCCTACTTGCTCCAATACTTGCTCACCTTTCAGCTGTACCAGCGTTGTTGATCACCTTACGTACTTGAATATCACGATGAGCCATCTCGTCTGCTAACGGTAAAGAAAACGGGGAGAGATTCATGATCAAGAGACGAGATTGGCAGAACTCTACAGAGGTATTTACGATGCGGATAATGAGAGGTTCATCGCTTATCTTGTCGGCTAAATTTAAATGAGATCAATATCATTGTGTTTGACTGCTTTCAACAGCCATGTTATAGAGTCAACTGTGTCTGTGAACTTCATTTCAGGAAACAGCAATGCAAAACACCAGCTATGAAGCAAAATATTGATTTTGATCATGCTGGCGTGGCAAATGTGTGTTTCTCCACGCTCAATGTCTTACAACGATATCTGCTACGACAACCGTATGCGCTCTCCATTTCATTCTTGGACAACGTCAGAAGACAATCTTTCAATGGTCTAGTGCAAAACAATAACCTGCTGGCACAATATCAGTGCTGGAGACTTCGGAGCTACAGTTGCAGACTTTATCACAATGTTCCTGTGGAGATTGCTGCCGGTTTGTTTGTGGGCTCGATACATGTTCGAACCAGTCACCCACATCTCCACTGCTTGTAAAGCAGTCCTCGATTGAGATACTTGCGTCGAAATGTGACGATCGCGGCATGCTGGATGAACGAGTGTCCAGTACATTTCGTCCTTCGCTGCTTTTAGGCAGGTATTCGATGGCGAAGCGGGAAAGACTGCAGCCATCTCGTCTATTCCAGCACCACGGTCGATGAAAACCACGTTTCGTTGCTAAGGCTGAAGAGAGAGTTTGTTTTGTGCTGGTGCCATTGTGCTTCACGACGACATTGCAACACTGCGTGCTTTGACTGCACATTATCTTCTCAAAGCACGGGACAGTGCAACATCAAGTAACAAAGTAGACGAGGAGCAAGCTGTTATGACGAATGTTGCTAAGAAGCCAATGCTCGTGAAGCTGTGGTTCAGACCCCACAGCCTCAGCAAACTGACAATGGAAATGGATTGCGTACCATGTCGATCACGGACAAACTGTGAAACTGGCAGATCGTGCTGTTGTTCCTTGTCGCCGTTGCAATTGTTATCGACTTGTCGGTATTGTAAATTGTTGGCGCTCAGGACTGCTAAGTGCAGGAAGTGGGGGAGTCGACATTCAGTTACTTTCGAGTACTAAAGATACACTTAGTCATGGCATCGGAGGATGAGGAGTTTGCGTATTCTACAGATGAGATGGATGACGACAACGAGGACAAGAAAGATGGGGAAGATGTTGATGTGGACTGGGAAGATGTGGACACATTCCAGCCAACTGGAACCGTTGTATCCTCTCAAGAGATTCACCCCATCGAGACTCAAGAAACACTTGCGTTACATCTTGATGAAGAAAAAGCCATTGACTCGGAGGTGTCGACTCTACAGCAAATTGACTGGGAAGAGGTGAATCGCTCACTTGCAGATGACAAACAGGATGCACCTTCAGCTGTGCACAAGAAACGACGGCCACCCATTCGGCTGACAAAAGAGGAAAAGGAGCGAGAAAAGGCTTTACACCAGACGCATTTGCTGCTTCTTTTGGCTACTCGCATCAAATGGATGCGACTTAGTCAGTCTCAATTGCTTCAAGGGCTTTTGCTGTCTCTTACAGCTACAAGTGACGTGGATTTCTTTGCTGAGATGAAGCATCAACCGCTTTCGTACTCACTGGCACTGCTGGTTCGATGGTTCAATCGAGAGTTTCAAGTGGTGGAGGACCAGGAAACTTTGAGCGGAGAAATGGTGACAGAATCGAGTCTCCTGAACGTCTTTTTCGCTCGTGAAGGACGAGACTACGAACTACCATTGCTGTTTGCTTCATTGTGTGGAGCATTGCAGCTTCGGTATCGTCTCACGTGTGCGCTGAATCCGTTGCTGGTGCAAAGAGGGAAGGTGTTTGAATCATCGTTCAGACAGAGACCAAGCAAACGACGTCGATCGCAAAAGGTTGTGGGCAAGAGAAAGATGCTGTCAAGTGACGGCGATGATGAGAAAGAGGAAGCCGATAGGGAACTGGATCCTGACAGTACGGAGACGATAGATCGCGTGATTTGGCTGTGGTGTGAGGTGCTGGATCAGAAGTCGCAACGCTGGATTCATGTCGATGTCGTGCGCCGACTTGTGGATCGTCCACAGGAAGTTGAAAAGCTGCGCGGTAGGTCGGCCCGATTCTCGTACGTAATCAGTATCCAGGACGACGAGCTGCTTGTGGATGTAACATCTCGGTATACGGTGCAATGGAGCAAGAGTTTGACACTGCGTCTTGCAGACTCATGGTGGAAGCAAGTGCTCGAACGGTGTAACGAAGATACAGTCGACCAGCGTTGCGTATCGAAAATTCTGACAGCTGAGAACGTGGACAAAGCTCTCGATGATGAAAAGAAAGAGCTGGAGAGACTGAAGCTGGCAGAAGGTATGCCTAGCAGTGTGGAAGGGTTCCGAAAGCATCATTTGTATTGTCTGGAGCGTCACTTGGGTCAGTTCGAATGTCTTCATCCACGCAAGGTGGTCGGCGTATTTAACGGTCAATCCGTTTTTCTCCGTGAACATGTACAACCCGTTCAATCCGCTTTTAAGTGGCGGCGTCTCGGTCGAGTTGTAAAGGACGACGAACGTCAGAAGCCCGCAAAATGGCAGTCACGGGGTGGTGTCAATGTTGCCGACACTTATGACGAAAGCGATGACACCAGTGCAACAACTGAAGGTGGTCCGTCGCTGGCACTTTTTGGTCTATGGCAAACGACCGAGTTTGAGCCTGAATCGATGGTGGATGGTCACGTCCCGAAGAACAAGTATGGTAACATTGAAATCTGGAGTCCAGCACATGTCCCTCGTGGTGCTGTGCACCTTCAACTTCCTCGCATTGATACAATTGCCGAGTCGTTGGGGATCGACTATGCTCCTGCTGTTGTAGGTTTTGAAGTACGCAATGGACGAACCAGGCCAAAAATCACTGGCATTGTCGTCGCAAAAACCGATCGAGATATTTTACTGGATGCCCATGCTGAGAAACAAGAACAAACGATTGAAAACGCAATTGCTCATAACCAAAAGCTCGTACTCAAACGCTGGGCAAAACTCACGACACGACTGTTGCTACGTCAGCGACTTGACGACGATTACGGTGCCGTCTAAGACTTGAAGCGTGTCGTACTGGACAATCTTAGCGACTGCAAAATCGACAAGTCGTACAAAAGTGCGACTGGCCACGTACTTGCTTACATTCAAGAGTTCTTTTTCCACGAGATGCAGCGAATTTCAGCTGGTAATTGGTTCAATGGAGGATGCAAATACTGAATAAACGAGGACTAGTACTGACTGATCAATGGATGTCAGGTCTAGCCACGAGAAGAGACAACGCTACCGCAATTGATTGACCATTTTCAATGTATCCACACTTGTCTTCGAATCTTGTTGACGAAATGCTGCAATTTGCGATGTCGTTAGTGTATGCCGGAAAAAGGTGTGTTCTTACAACCAGTTGAAGATCACTTGACCTCGTTAGAGATCATTCGATACGTGTTTGCATCCTCGGGAGTGACGAAGATTCGGCTGACAGGTGGTGAACCACTTCTTCGACAAAGCTTGGTGGAATTAGTAACTTGATTGAAAGCAATTCCTGGCATTGACTCGGTGGAGATCACGACAAATGGCATGACGCTACATGAGATCGTTAACGCCGCTCAGCACTCCAAACTCAACGCTACTTGACACGGTGATCCTTGAAGTTGGTTGTGGTAGACGCGGAGGCAGTAGATAGCGGAGAACGAAAAACGAAAGGCTTGATATTTCTGATGCATGATGTGCGCCAGATGTCTTAAATGGACAAGTGGTCCATTTGAAGTTCTTGAGATCAATACGAACATCCTACGTCTGCTTCTGCCTTGCTTGGCCGTATTGCTTCAACGACGCTATCAACCTGTTGATACAATTTATGCTAGAGGAATTGTCATTGCCTCTTGCTACCGAGTTTCTTGCTGTGGCCGCATGCTTCGTTGTTGATGACAACTCTTTCCTTCTTTTCTTTGGTCGCAAGCATTGCCGATCCAAACTTTTATCTTGTGCCACCGTACCATGCAAAGGCTGCATGATCATACTTACCGAAAGTACTTAGTGATCACAAAACTCTTGACAGCTTCGCTACTGCAGTGCTACTGCAGTCGTGCATAAGTGGCAGCTTCGTCTAATTCAGCTAGACACTATTTTATCTTTCATCGGTCATCGCACAGGGTCTCTGGCGTGTCGACCCTGACTATTTTGAAGGACGTGCACATTTGGTAAGCCACCCATCTGGTCCCAATTGCTCCAGAATATCGTGCTGTTTTCCTGCTCGTATTAATCTTGATCAGCACAAAAAACCATCATCCTGAACCTTGGTGGCGTCATCTTCAAATGCAAGCATCGTCATGAAACATTCTTGATCGAGTTAAATGCAAAGTCTTCTTTCCCCGTATCTGTTTCTTTATGGCCTCATCCTCTTCAGTTCTTGTCCTGTTTTGCAAACCTCGCAGCTTTACTAAACGCGAGCGACAATGATCAGTTGCTGCATTGAACAACATTGTCTCCACCTCACTACAAAATTTACACAAAAACATCAAAACAATTAGTTTACTCTATAAAACGACGCCTACCAGCAAAAACACTTTACATTACCTCAGACATCGTCTCATCAGCCTTGGCACTACAATCACAACGAGGAGAACTCACAATTAGTCGGCATTCTTCACCAAAAGTCAAGAAAACAACCAGTGCATATATACAATACATACTCAGCTGGCGAGTTCCGATCAACACTCGATTCCTCACTTTGTACACACGAACAACAAAAAAAAACTCAGCATAAAACACTAAAAAAACCATCTCCAGCACTTTCAAATGCCTCACCGCTTTGGCGAAGGAGAAGCACGACGTGAAGGCGACCCACGTGGTGACGTCGACTCCCGCTTCTCACCTGGACTTGAACTGCGTCTACAAATCAAATGAACCACCAATAAACAACCACCCGTCAATACATGACCCTGATCAATTGGAAAACCACTTCAACAGTTGCTTCACCTCTTTCGAAAACTCGAACGGGACCGCGACTTGGAACGACGACGTGGCGATCCGTCTCGTCTTGGTCTGTTTCATACCAAACATCAAAAGAAAGGTCATCAACATCGCAACAAAAAGTGCCACTAGATGCTGTCACTACCAACGTACGAGTCATCACTTGGGACGTTTAAAATCCGTCGCATTTCATGGGGACTTTTGCGATGTTGTTTCGCAAACAAGACAGCAATTTCCCGTCCACCAAGTTGCGACCGGTCCATTTCGTACTTCACATCACGTCCCACACGTGCATCGGCAAACTCAATAAACGCAAACCCTCGGGGACGATTCGAATTGAATTCTTTGGGAATGTAAACGTCCAGAATGTCGCCTGAAGTGCGAGAAAAGGCATGCCGAAGCTCGTCCTGCGTTGTCTCAGGGGACAAATTACGAACCAAAAGACTAATGGGTTCACGACGACCAGGAGGAGAGCGAGAACGACCACGACGATCGCTGCCACGGTCTCGAGTGCGACCTCGTCGACGATCGTGGGAACGAGAACGGACTCGACGATCACCACGAGAGCGAGAACGGGACCGTTTTGGTGGAGGAGACGAGCTACGACTGCGAAGACGAGAGCGACGGGGACTACGACTACGACAAGGAGAGGGAGAGCGACGACCCATTGCGAGGAAGGAAGGAAGGAAGGAAGGGGGGGGGGTTCCACTTGAAGAGCTTTTGGTCTGGAAAATGACTGGAGGAGAGAGAGAGTCTATGGAAAGGCATAAACCTGAAGAAGAGCATGGAATGGGGTTTTATTGGCATTGATATGTAGGAAAAGTGAGATAAGGCTGAGGTTTTTTTAAAACGTTTTTTGAAAATTTAGTGGTAGCACCACGTTGACCGTTTTATGAACGAGGACGTTGACGCTGGACGGGCTCCGAGGCACCCAGTTCAAGACATCGTTCATAAGCAGCCCAGATGGAATCAGCAATAACAGCACGAAATCCGTTTTTTTCAGCACGATAAAGACCGGCAGCAGTGGTCCCACCTGGACTTGTAATGTTGTTTCGTAATTCGACGGGATGGACATTCTCAGCTTGCATGTATAATGCTGATCCTAGCATTGTTTGTTGAACCAATTTCTACAGAGAGAGAGAGAGAGAGAGAGAGAGAAGAGAAAAAGAGGTGAGTTGAAAGAGAGTAGAGCTGCTACTTGATGGCTTCGTACCGTAGCTACTGGTCGAGAAAAGCCCATGTGGACACCAGTATCAATCATTGCTTCGGCGACGAGGAAAAAGTAGGCTGTATAGTAGACGTCAGTAGACACGAGTTAGTGGATAAGATTGGATCATGATCTTGGATAGGACTGAGAGCAGTGGTACCAGGTCCAGATCCAGACAAGGCCGTTGCCATATCCAATGCATTCTCATCGTCTACAAACACCTGCATCACATACAATCAAAGGATGTCGTCTCAGTGAAAAAAACACACGACCACTGATGGACTTGCACCTTACCTCGACTCCAAAGGATCCAAGGATTTCTTTTGTAAGGTTATGCTGGACACTTGTGACTTGTGCTGACTGCGCCCAGACGGTCGTGCCTTCTCCAATCATGGCTGGAGTATTAGGCATTGTCCGGATAATGTGACTCGTTTGTCCTAGAATTGTCTGTAGCTGTTTAATACTTTGTCCTGCAACGACAGACACGACCAAAGCATCCGAGTCCATGGATTCCTTGACAGCTCGTAGGACCTGTTACAATTGGAAGCACGTACAGTCTTTATTATGTGACATGTGACAACGGACGCTTCCCCAGCTGTTGTTTTTGTGTACCAAAACGTACGTCATCAATCACTTGAGGTTTCACAGCCACTAAGATTACGTCAGCACCTGAGACAGCTGAACTATTACGTGTATGCGTTTCCACTTGAAGGTGTTCATACTTTAATCGAATCGTTGGATTGGGATCCGAGACGACAATTTTCGAACTGGAAAGAAGTCCCTCTTTAAGGACACCCGTAATCATCGCCTCGGCCATGTTTCCACCACCAATTACCGCCAATCGACGGAGCTTTAGCTCTGTACGTTCAAAAATGGTCTCTGTGCCACTTGATTGTTGACTTTTGCGAGTGCGAGCAAATGGTCCTTTGTTTCCTGTAGAAAAAGTGGTACTAAGAACGTGACGTCCAGTGATTCGACGTAATTTGGACGGGAGCGACAGCATTGAAAGGGACGAGTGCGTAGGAGACGGCAAAATGAGAAATGACGACTTTTGGCTTGAGATTCTGAGAATACATATCTTGAAGATTTGGACGATCTATTATATATACAAGTAGATTGACCTGTGATAGCTAATATTTTCGATATAAGGTCAATTTATGTTAGATACGAAATTATGCAAGGTCAGGTACGTCCGTCCTACGGTCATTTGCCATGGATAGTAGAAGCTTACAATGTGGGTGTCTATAGCTCGAGTTAACACCGACATACGCCGTGCAATTGGATGAAAAGATCCTGGCAAATGCACACGCGGTGGGCGACGTAGACGGTGATGGCGTCACGGAATTGTTAGTCGGCTCTTTAATAGGAAACGTAGCAGTCTTTAAGGTACGACATACTACTGTTTTAAGTGAATTCACAAACTTACTATCTATGTTATTACATGGTACTAGATTGTACAAAATCACTTAATTCAGTGGAAAAGCTGTGACGTAAATGGCAGCGTGACATCCATTTGTCTCGATATGTCAATTGCTCAAGATGTACGTTATATATCAGTAAATGTGAATGGTCTGGTTTTCTTATGCTTATGATTCTTGTTACTGTACAGACTCGGATTATTGTAGCAACAGCAGAAGGCAAATGCTTTGTTTTTCGGTCTGTAGAGGACAATAATGTGCTTCAATTGTGCTCCAAGTTTGTAAGAAAAGTGTCGTGATATTCTGGACTTATAGTGTGTGGTGGATATTGTGGACTAAACGAGTGCATTGGGATCTTGTAGACTGTCGCACTCAATGTTTGTGACATTGTCCACGTGAATGGCGAGCTCATTCTTGCAATGCGTGATGGACGAGTGCTCGTGTATCGACGAAATGAAGCAGATCTGAACAATGTTCGTACATGCATCGACATGTTTTGAAGCTCTTTCTAGCAGGAGATTAGTTCAAGATTCACTTTTTCGTGTTCAGGTCGCAGAGTACGTGCCGGTTGCACAAATGGAGATGAACGAAGAAGTCGAAGCGCTGATTGTGCTGCAGTCTGAGCTGTCGAATCTCAATACGTCGCCTCAGCTTCTCGCTCGGTGCTTTTCTGGTCGTGTCTTTTGCATTGGTGGGTCAAACACAGCGGGTGCAAATTACAAGCGAGCTATTGTACCGTGGAATGGCCCTCCTAATGACAATGATGGCATCACTTTTGTGGTTGCTGACATTGAACTGGGTGGAGAAAGAGGCATGGTTGCACTTGTATCAATGAATGGTCTTGTGTCACTGTTTGCGTCATCGGGAGAGAAGCAGTGGGAGTTTCAGGTGTGTTAGGAGGTTTCATGGTCCTTGCGTCTGCTCGGATGGGTTGGATGTCTGCTTAGATTCGTTCCATCATGTTTTGTCTAGTTGCCAGAAGCTGTAGTCAACGCCGACAAGCTCGAAATGACATCGTCGGAAGGAGACCGTCATGATGCTGTACGTGTGTGAAACATTATGCGTAGTTTTTGTGTATGCCTGCTAACACGTTGATGATTATAGATTGTGGTCTGCACCTGGAGTGGACAAATATACGCGTTTCAAAGCGAACAAAGACTGGTGCGTTTCCGCATGTTGCTACCAGCTTGCTCAATGTTTTGTGGTAAGCCACTTTGCTCTGATTGTTCGCTACTTTTGCAATGTTCGTCGGGCCTTGACGTTCTTTCGATAAGTTGGTATCCGTGACATATCTGGCCAGATTGACCCGACCATTGTCGGGATCAGCACTTCCGGCACAGTTTTCGTCTACCATGACGTCCAGGAAACACTAATTCGAGGTTTGCAGGACTCTACTCTGGTACTGTACGCACATTCCGTAGTGTTCAAATCGAGTTTCGTGTAACGGTTTGTGTGGTTGTATATAGGCGGATAAAGTCAAGGGAAGCGCTGTGTTTGTTCAGCTCGATAGTCCAGAGAAACGAAAGGCAGTTATGCAAAAGCTTCACGATGCGTTTCCACAATTTGTCGTGTCCGTCGAGACTGCAACACCAAGTGTAGAAGATGTTATAAAAGCTATGCTTGCCATTCCTGTGCAGCCGTAACGTGGTATCAATGTATATAAATTGCATATTTTATCGAGCCCCTTTGGTTGTCTGCCTACCAATTCTGCAACTGGTGGGCGTGCTCCATGAGATTTGGTACATTCTCTGGGCCACGACGGAGCAATTCTTGAGCAAAGTCACCCACGTAGTTGAGGTGAAAGTTGACGTCGGCCGTGTTCGTGGAGTTTAGCTTCCAGGATGCATCAAAAGCACGAAAAGCAATGCAGAATAGTTCGTAAAAGGCCATCGGGTCCTCGAAAAGTTTCCAGAACGGACGTTCCAAGCCCAGACATCCACCATCTCGTAGTTGCAGCAGTTCAGCCAGCAAGTACGCGATCTGGGACCCCACCAGCGCGTACGGGTAGCCCTCTGGTCCGTTTTGGTCGTTCAGAATGGGCAACGCCACTGTCCGATGCACCTCGTGGAAAAACACCAGACACTGTAGTGGCAGCAACAACTGCATCTCACGCACAGAATCGCCATATCGGAATCCTAATCGATTCCACTCGGAGCTAATCACATTAAACGGCTTCGTATCAAAGCAGGACGTCCATAATTGTTGCAGCATCTCGATATGTTCAGGGTTGCCAGGATGTAGCGGAGTTTTCATGGAACCAATCAGCTTGGCTAATTGCGTCAAAGCTAATGCAGTGGGTGGAGCATTACTACCTCCTCCACTTCCAGAAGCTGCAGCAGTGACCTTTTCCCACATCTGAGCCGAGTGTTTCTGTAGCGTTTGAGCCATGGCTGAACTCTTTAGCTTTGACGCCAAAAGTGCCTTCTTCACACCAAAGAGGACACTTTCCATATGCTGCATCTGTGTCGGTGGTTGACGCATGGAAAACCCCATGGATTCTTGACTTTGAGACTGATTTTGCCAGTGAAAAAAAGCATTAAACGCTTGATCTTCTGGCACGTCCACAAGTGTTTCCTCTGTCCTTGTTTCACATGTTTCTTCCTCTTCTTTATCCATTGCCTCTAATTGTAATACTTTCACATAAACTTCTCCCTTCTTTGACACAGGAAGCAGTTGAGTTTCATCAATTAAATCCTTCCAATAGTAATGATATGACATCTCGGAGGTTAAAACTTGTAGACGAAAGTGATACGAGCCTTTAAATGGAAATTTACACCGTAATTCCGATAGTGTTGGATCATAAGAGAGTAATAAGGACGACGTAGACTCTCTCATACGTCTCTCATCTCCCTCGACCAGCATTTCCTGGAAGAAATAGCGACATAAGACCCCATAGCGCTCCATTATTGTTATAATCCCAAAGACGTGGTTGATTGGCTATAAAAAAGCATATTTTGGATTGGTTCTTAATCAATACGATTGGATTGGTTAATATTATCAATACCGGTCATTGGTTGAAATTATACCAGAATAAAGGCAGTATTATAATAATGGAGGAAGATGAGTGGGATGACGCGCTGTTGGTGGAGATTACAGCGCTAGAGACGAAGCATTTACAGACCCATAACCAGGAGAAACAAGTGCTGAATCAGGCTATATCGACAGTATCCACAAATGCTATATCTTCGTTGTCTTGTGCCTGGAATTGTACGTCTTGTACACTACAGAACGACGCATCACGAATCTCGTGCTTCGTGTGTGCCACACCACGTCGTCGGTCGCACCAGACAAATACTAGAGGAACCGATTCTGCCAAGAAAACGGTCCAGTCGAGACTTTCTTTTCATGGACGACCATTGACGTCTATGACAATCGTACCGTCTTTACAGCAACGACAAGGACATGAAGAAAACCAGCAGCATGTTAAATGCTCGAAATCGTCGTCTTTTGCTGTTTTAAACAAGGAAAAAACAGTAAAAAACAACATTTTACAGCAGACAACAATAGCAACAGGATTGAAGGAAGTACAATCGACATCAAGTCAATCAGGATCAACTTTTGGAACTTCTGTTGGTACAAAACCGGTGTCTCGTTTACTAGAAAAGCCACGACATGCAACAGGAGAAGATTCTCAAGCTAAATTGCGATATTTGGACATTGAAACCTCATCAGACTTTCCAGTAATTGATTCTGAAGCTGCGCAGCATTTTGTCTACCCGACGAATTACTCAATTCGAGACTATCAATTGACAATTGCAGAGAAAGCCTTGTTTCATAATACACTCGTGTCACTGCCGACAGGGCTAGGCAAGACACTTGTGGCTGCTGTGGTCATGTACAATTTTTATCGGTGGTTCCCGACTGGAAAAATTGTTTTTATGGCACCGACGAAACCATTGGTAGCTCAGCAGATTAAAGCTTGTCATGAGATTATGGGTATTCCATTGTCGGATACTGCAGAACTGCAGGGAAATGTACCTCCAGCTATGCGCCGCATGCTCTGGAATTCGAGGCGCGTCTTCTTCTGCACTCCACAGAGCTTACAGAACGACCTGAAGCGAGGTGTATGTGATGCAGAAAAGTTTGTGTGTATTGTAGTGGATGAAGCCCATCGTGCCACTGGTAACTACGCGTACTGTTGTGCAGTGCAGGAGATCGAAGCGAAGACGCAGTTTTTCCGCGTATTAGCGCTTTCGGCTACTCCTGGAGCTAAGTTTGACGTGATCCAGGACGTGGTGACCAACCTGCGTATCTCTCACATTGAAAGCCGGTCGGCTGATGACCCGGATGTGAAGAAGTATACCCACGCTCGTCAAGAAGAAGTGATTATTTGTCGTTTGAGTGCCCAGATCACGGAAGTGAAGACGCAATTTTTGAAGTGCTTTACACCTATTGTTCAGCGACTCTTCCGTGGTAACATTATTCAGTACAACGATCCGGAGAAACTCACGAGCTGGTATGTACTGCAAGCGCGGGAGAAATTTCGTAAGAGCCCCAGTTACGCTTCAAACCGCAGTGCTGAAAGCGATCTAGCACTATTGGTGAGTTTGCTGCATGCCAAAAGCCTGTTAATAGGCCACGGGCTCAGCAGCTTTTGTGATCAGATTATGAACTGGGTCGAGGAACGCAAACGAGGAAAAATGTCGTGGTCCAAGCGAGAGATGTTGCACTCGTCGGACTTCCAATCGCTTGAATTGAGTTTAGCAGTGACTGCCAGCTCTAGTAGTACTGCTAGCCATCCGAAATTGGTCAAGCTTCGTGAAGTGCTGCTCGAGCACTTTCAACGTCATGCGGTAGGTAAATCTAGCACACGTGCGATTGTTTTCACGCAGTATCGAGCAAGCGTGTCTGAGATTGTAGCGCTTCTGCGTCCACTAGCACCTCTCTTGAATGTACAGCCATTTATTGGCCAGGGAGCGTCTGGCAAAGCAAAAGAAAACAAAGGCCAGTCCCAAAAGGTTCAACAAGAAATCGTGCGCAGGTTTCGGCTGGGTGAGTTTAATGTCCTCGTCGCGACATGCATTGCAGAAGAAGGTCTGGATATTGGTGAAGTTGACCTTATTGTCTCTTTTGATGCGCTCACCTCGCCTGTGCGAATGATCCAGCGAATGGGCAGAACTGGACGCAAGCGCGTGGGCAGGGTCATCATTCTAGTGACAGAGGGCGATGAGCAGAAGAAATTGGCACGTAGTGCATCGGCTGCGAAGACTGTGAGCCGCGCGCTTACAACTTTCAAGAGCAAGTTCACATACTCGCAGTGCCCTCGCATGTTACCACCAGGCATTTGCCCACAATTGAGAGAACTGGAGATGAAGATTCCGACTTTTCATGCATCTCAAGTGGGTGGTAAAACTGCGTGGGGGACAGTTGACCCGAGTTTGTGGCAACTCAGCGATGCTGAGCGAGCAGTAGCGCTGACAAGATATTTCCCGTCCAATTTTGCGACAAGCTTGAGGAATAAATTGTGTCCAATTGTTGCAAATCGGACGCATTTGCTTCGACGTCAGCCACGTAGTTTAGTACGAAAAGGCATAGGTACTCGAGTGGGACATAGCTCTCGCTCGCTGATGTTGCAAGCGCTGGTGCGGAAGATCCACAATATACAGGATGTATTGGAGACAGGCTCGGACGACGACGATGATCAAAGTGATGACAACAGAATCGAGATGGGCGCTACAGATTCAAGCAACATGGCATTGTCAGGCTCTACAGAACAAAAGGCTTGTCGTAGCGCGCCGTCTCTGGACAAAGATTGCGGTAGAATTAGTGTGGGTGCGAACAACGCTGACGCGGACGGCGAAGTCGGCTCTTCTTGGCGATACATCAGTACTCATAGTGAGTTTAGTGATGAAGGTAGACCCGATGGATTGTTTACTGCAATGAATGAGTCAGTGGGCCTGCACTTTAGCCCGCAGTTTGTCGATCTAGGATCTCAGATTGCATCTACTGTGGAGGAGGGTGGGAAGCCCGAGAGAAGCATTACATGCCATCAAGAAAATCAAGTATCAGCAGCTGCTGCAGCAAATGTTCAGGAATCGCTTTTTAACACTTCCAGTTTGGTATGTCCGTCGAGTGCACAGACACAACTAGACGTGACTAATGCAGATAGCCTGTGTCGTGTCCAAAGCGTGCCTGAAGGGCAGCGCATCAATTCAGATGATGTCGATAACAAAGGGAGATCTCAAGAAATGTCTGCAGTATTATCCTTGACACGTGCCTCTGATTCTCCTCGTCCTCGACCAAGCTCGTGCGAGACCAGTTGCCTCCCGGCGCGTGTAAAACAGAACGACACTACTTCGGATACAGATGTTCCAGTTGCCCCTCGCTTACGTGGCATGCGGCAATTGCTCTTCGACGAGAACGATGTTGATGGCAACTCGTTGGATCAAACGCAAAGCGCTGAATCCTCACAGCAAGAGGTTATTGCTCCAGCCGTCGAAACAGATTTACCGCTGGAAAAGCATGAGCTGTCACAAGTGAAGGACGAGGACCATTCTGGGTTTTCATTTGCATTGTTCCCTACAAATGCATGTACAGGAGGTGACATTGAGGATGCGACAAACGACACAGACCAGTCCGACAAAGAATCTTCTGCATGCTCTTTTGCTCTGCTGCCGCCCACCGACACCGAATATGATGTTTGCGCAGCAAGCAAACATAGCATATCAGCAAAGCTTACAAATGCAGCTTTCCACGAAAGAGACTACCAACTCGTTGACGATGGTACTGATGGTGATGGTGTCGATGAAGTAAATGAGGTGAAACTTGCAGTCAAGGACGAGCTGACGTGCGAAGCTAACACTGACCTAAGCGTCGTCGATATAGCAGCGAAGGGGAAGTGCCGCACTGCAGTGAAGCATGAAGAGAAAAAGGAGACTCGAGACTCAATGCTGGGATTTTCAAAATCTCACTCAGATGGGAAAAATGGCACCAGTCAGATGTCAGCTCAGAGTCTGCTCAAAGAAGCTGAAGCGGAGCAGGTGGGAGACGATTGCTGCTCCATTTGCCTCGAAAGCGAATCATGCGACGAAGACCCAATTGTCTTCTGCGACGGATGTAATGTTGCAGTCCATCAATATTGCTATGGGGTCAGCGTTGTTCCTAGTGGCAAGTGGTTCTGTGATATCTGCGCGGAGACACGAAGAAGCGAATGCACAGCAGAACCAAACCAACGTGTATGCCAGCTTTGTCCTCTCCGTGGTGGTGCATTGAAGCAAACGAAGTGTGGCAAGTGGGTGCACGTGCAGTGTTTCTTGTGGATCCCGGAGTTTCGAGTGGAGAAAAGCGACGATGATGTACTTGTTCTTGGTGAATTGAGCAGGTTAGACCCAGACCGCAAAACGCTCGACTGCTCTTTATGTCATTCACAGAAAGGTTATGGAATCATCCAGTGTGCACACAAAAGATGCCTAGCTGCTTTTCATGTCAGCTGTGCTGCCTTCGCACGCTATCGCATGGATCAACTGGACCCACCCGACGAAGAAGACACAGGATGTGGAACATTGTTTCTAGCGTACTGTCCGCTACATCGCAACTCAAGAGCTCCCACTATTTTCTCTGAGCAGCAGAAAACACCCTCGTTAGCCATGGCTCGATCTTCCAAACCTCCGATTCCTGCAGTGACGGAAACTTCGTCTCCAAGCCACTTGTTAACATCGCCTTCTTCTGCAGACGCCAAGAAGAAATTTAAGACCTTTCGGCGACTAAAGCGGAAGTACGATGCCACGCAATCGCAACTGTTCTCACAACTGGAAACGAAGGCATCGCCATCCATCACTTCGCCGTGGCATAAGCGCATCAGACGGTCTAAGCGGCGACGAGAGACGTCTCGCGCCTTGGCAGCTGCGTATATTGAAGACATAGCCGATGTTCGAGGTGGAGCAAGATCTGATGATGACGATGACGACGACTACGGAGACGATTATAAAGAAGCGGCCGACGACTCTTTTATCAACGATTCATCGCAACTATTGTATTCACAGTCGGTTGAATCTCCTGACGACGCTGACGACAACAAGTCGAAGAAGAAATGGAAGAAGTCTAGTCCTAACATGCGCGCTATCTATGCGCGATCGCTGTGTGAGTCACAAAATTCTCCACTTCTACTCCGCCGAGGCGGACGACAATTGGGAGCTCTTCCCTATAATGGTATTATTCGTGCCTGTCTCAGCGAGCTGCACAATCAACCGAATGAAGGAGATTCTCCGCCTCGAAGATCACGCTCCGGTTCACGGATGCCTCAAAAGGTACAAGGCATTTTGGTGACACCATCAACTTTATCGACCCCGATTCGTGCGCGTACCGTCCGGACTGAGTCTGATGGTGATGACAGTGCCACTGAAGCCGAACCTTCGCCCAGTTTCACCTTGCTTGGTGCTGCTAAACCATTCGCGCAAGCGTGTAGCACTCTTGGACTGATTGAGCAAGACGAAAGCGACAACGTGAATACAGCGGAGGTTGAAGTGGTCTCGCCATGCTACAATTTTCGAGGCACTACAAGTCCGCTAGCTGGTGCTGCAAATGCTATCTCGATTGACGCAAATGGTCCAAGTGTGGCGCAACTCGGTTGCGCTCACCCAGTGGAACATGCTCAAGATATCCGTGATGCCGAGCTGCACAAGAAGATTGAAGCAAATCGTATAAAGGCGCTTAAGAAGCTGGAAGAACGCAGACAAACAAAGCTTCAGCAAACCGCGCAACTTTCGCGACCACATGATGCTCCAACACTGTCGGACAACGATCAGAAGGAGGTCCCCCTTCACAGAGCCGCTGACCACGGTTGCGCTTCCGTTGCAGCTACTATTACCAAGAAGACGCACGAGGACGAGACAGCTGCTCACCAATACGCACTGACGACAAGTAGCCCAAATTTTGTAGGTGAAGGTTTCCAACGCACTGTGACTACCGTTGACCTTACAAGCCCGAAACCGACGCGACCTGAATCTATTGAGCAGGATCTATCACCGAAGTGGGTCATCTTCGTGAGCTCATCCTTCGGTAGGTCAAGTGGATTCTCTACATTTCTGTCAGCCAAGCACGCCGATTGCAATGTGGTCATCGATGACACGTTGGAGGCGGATGCTCTGTTAAGTGTGCGCATGGCAGTACTATTCCTGACCGGTCCGGAGCTGCAGGACTTGACTCTCGCTTCTCCAATGGAAAATATGGTAAAAAGTCGGCGGATTCGGACACTAGTGGCAATGCACAAGAAGATCGTTGTGGCGGGTGTTTACGATGGAAGTGATCTTCCTGAGGTTCCGCGATTGAAACAACTGCCAAATGCAACGGTTGTTGTTCAGCCGTGCTTTAATTTCTTGTGTGCGCAGCTCCATCAACTTGCCCGTCAGGAGCTTGTAGAAGGTTATGAAGCACCATCTCCAAGCTTGTGTCATCCTGACTTTAGTGGTGGGACATGCAGTGAACTAGACGCGGATTTTGCTTCCCGCCTCGTGTTTTTCCGCACGATTGAGCCGTTATCACTAGATAGTGCGCTTTCTCTTAGTTTTCGCTTCAAGAATTTTGCAGCAGGGAAGGTGCCTGTGCTCAAATTTAATGAAATGCACTGGAGACGGATGCTGCCGTGGATTTCGGAGTCAACAGCAAAAGAGATTCGGAACTACGTCAATCAAAACATGTGCGGCATTGAGTGACATCACCATTGAGAATGACGGCGAGGCTTACATCTACGTTGCTCGATCAGGAAGTGCAGGAAAGAGTCTAGTTCTTGAGGGACTCGATGACGCGAATAGCATCGTCCAGCGTCTTGTCATCTTTGCAGAAAGCAAGACGCACGACACCTGGAGCAAGACGGTTCTCTGGACGACTGAAGAAAGGTGACGTTGGGATCACTGCAAGATGACCAGCTTTGACCAGCTTGTACGCGAACTGATAATCCGCGAACTCCTATCACACAGCAAACCAATCGATTCTGTGAGAGAACAAGACCCCATCGTCACAAGCTCAAGAACTAGAAACGCACCGTCCTCGGGGTGTCCGGCGTGATTTCAATGCCACGAAACTCATCGTAAAAGGGCAGGTCCTCGACGTTACAGCACACAAAGTAGCCACCCTCTGGAACGATGGGACGCCAATTGTAGGCCTGAAGCGCATCGCACAGACGATTACGCTTGGCCTGCATCTCATGCATGTAATGTAAGTTGTATACTATCATCCATGAACAAGAGATGACTTAACCTAACGTACCTCCATTGATTCTCTCAGGTCATCGTAGTACCCGTTACGTTTCGCCTCGTGAAAAATTGATGTCAGCGCAACCTCGAACGGCGTCGTACCACAAAATGGAACCGTGCTGTGTGCCTTGATGACACCCTCAATCAAATGTGCTGGACCTACAGCATAACCTACACGCCAACCCGTGCATGAAAACGTTTTCCCGGCACTAAAGAGCGAGATCGTACGATCAAAAAAGCCCGGTAGTGTTGCAATCCGCTCATGTGACAGTCCATCGTACGTCATGAATTCATAGACTTCATCTGCTAGGACAATGACATGTGGATGACGTTCCAATACTTGTCCCAGTTGGTGCAATTCATGTCGAGACAAGACTTTCCCCGTAGGATTATGAGGTGTATTAAGCACCAACAGCTTTGTCTTTGACGTCACGAGGGTCTCCAATGTCTTCAAATCCAATTGAAACTCACGCGATGACAACGACATGGAGCTCTTCATCGGTTCATAGGAAAAGGGGACACCAATAGCTTCAACTCCATGGAATTGAGAGACTGTCATGTATGCATCGAAATACGGCTCCAGAGTCATGACTTGATCTCCTGGTTCCAAGATTGCTGCCATGATGGACACAAGTCCTTCTTGAGCTCCATTGAACGTGACAATTTCAGTCATGGGATTCAACTCTCGCTTCAAAAGATGAGAATACATTGTTGCAAGGGTCTCAACATACGGGACGTATCCACCAGGTCTTGTGTATTGATTCTGATTGTTTTGAATCGCATGAATGGCTGCTTGTTTGACAAACGGAGGGGTCTCGAACGATGGAAAACCTTGACCTAAGTTTACAGCATCATGTTTCATGGCAAGGGCTGAAAATTCAGCAAAGACATTGGCAGGTAACGTTTGAATACGATGAGAAATGTTACGTGTATGATGAAGATGAGGGATCAAGAGTCGAAGGTGGTGGTGGGAAAGTCGTTTCAAGAGAGACTGCATCTTGAAAAATGAGACGAGCTCAAAAGTTTTGGTACTACCTACTGGATCAGATCAGATACAAACGACTGGTCTTCTACTTGAGTAGAGATGAAGTTGCTATGATGATATGTTCCACGAGGAAGATAAATTTGAAGCTTGGTGCAGTTACCTTCATGTGATGGATTCGTCCTGTGCCCAGAGTGGTAATGGCACTTGAAACGACCAAGTCGGTGATTCGTATCGATACGAATGTAAGCATAAGACGGTGTCTTCTTCCTCGATCAGTGAGATTCCTTCTTTTTCAGCAGTGCAAACATCACATGCATTGATACAATGCTGTTCATGGACTTCATTGTCTGTAAAAGACTCTGTGGTGTCACCACCTTCATTGGATTCAGTCGATGCTTGCACTACTACGGTAGACTTGGTAACATTCTCCTTTGGCACAGAGCCATAAAGTGGGTCATTCACAATAGGAAAGCCTAAATGCTGCAGATGCACTCGGATCTGGTGCGTTCGCCCCGTTACAAGCAGACACTCGACAATACTTTCATTTTTTCCAGCTTTTCCGCGGCGACGCATCAAAGTCACACAAGGCTTTGAGTCAACAGCCTCGGTCACACACCGCACATGTCCTTGACGTGGAGACTTCAGTCCGATCGAAGCTGTAACACGCCAGAAGTTATCCCTCGCCGTTTTAATCGTTACAAGTTTCGAGCGCAGCATTTCAAACCCATCTTTCTCATCTGGAAACTCACCCTTTACTCTTGCCACATAGTACTTTTGCATTACGCGACTTGCAGGCTTTTCCATTGATGCATTGGCCGTCAACTCGGCACTAAGACTACGTGCCTTCTCGGCCGTCTTGGCAAGCAGTAACAGCCCTGATGTCAATCGATCCAGTCGATGCACTGGAAACAGTTTTCGTGTCTCAATCTCGTTTTCTCCAGCACTTTCACGTCGATCATGCTGCAGTATGTGCGTCAATGAATTATATTGAAACCTTCCAGTCGGATGCACAGGAACACCTGAAGGTTTATTCACAACAATCATCTCGTTTGTTTCAAAGTGTATCCATGTCGTGGACACTGGTGCCTCCTTTGCCACATTGTAGAACTCTTGTACTGGTACATGAAGACTTGGTTCATGTCGATGCTTGAAATGTTGTAAGAAATCTCCACTCTGAAGGACCGAGTCAAGACTCGTTCTGCTTCCATTCACTCGAAAAAGTCCCAATTGCACCACTCGAGCACAATAGGCACTCGATAGTGTCGGGAATTCGTTCATTAACACTTTACCTACTGAACAGCCAGTCCAACGACCTTTAACAAACACTTCAAAACAATGTAGATAAGGAGCTATGCTTCGAATGATGCAATTCCTGCCTGCCAGTCGATTGGCACATGTAGTGGACGTGCACACTTGATAGTGGACGGTGGGGGACGGTCGTACACTTACACTTGTGCGATTTTGGCGTCGATTTCGACGTTTTCGTTGGATCGATCCATTGCCACTAGTCATTTCCAAAGCTTTCCGCTCAGCGAGCCATCGAGCCTTCTTCTCCTTGCGACGCTGCTTCTTACTAGGCGGAGGAGTGCTGTCCGCCATTCAATTGGTGGACGAAATATTCGTATACAGTATAGTGTATAATCGGATTTTTGGCGAGAAAGTGGTGAGGCAAGCGCTTTTTATGCAAATGTCGAACTTGAAATTTCTGCGTTCGAATAATAGCCGTATAGATACAAAAAATTGACTGTCTCGTGCGTACAAATACGGCCGTCCGTACATATTTTCTGCATGGCTACAAGAATGTACCTATCGTCGAGATGTTCATGATGCACAAGTACTTGCATGAAGATACTTTTTTTTCCTAAGGGATTGATTCAATGAATGCATCATTAGCTACAGAACTAGCACAGATGATGAGTTGATGTAGCTTCAAGTATCAGATTCAATACATCTACTTTAGTTGCATGCTAAGAAGGAATGAAAACCTTAAAACTGTAGAGGATCACGAATTACGTCAGTGATGTGTGTGTCGTGAAAAGGACAACTTGCATGGACAGTGTTCTTCGAATGATCTGGATTGTGTGATCAGTTTATGAAGGGTTTATACATTTACTTTAGTAGTAGTTTAACTCTTAATACTACTTTTCATTTGGCAGCACAGTGAAGTAGTTGAGCTATCGTTACAGGTTATGAGCCCAAATACGTTGGCTCCTAATGACATCCTCACGGATGACAATTACTTCATGTGGGAATTTAATGCACGCATGACACTCGCGCGCAAGGATCTTTTGGATCACGTTTTGATTAAGCCAGAGCCGGCAGTGCTGCGGGAGAATCCCGGATGGAAAGTCGCCGATATGAAGGCTCTGGCTGTACTGGTGAAGCTACTCTCTCCAACCTATCAGTGCATGGTTCGGGAATGTGAGTCTGCGTTTGAAGCTTGGGAGGTTCTGAAGACGTTCTTTGCGAAGAAAAATCTTCACAACCGAGTGCAACTTCGGAAAGAATTACATGAATTTGTGATGGAGACTGGTGCGAGTCTTATGGACCATCTACTAAAATTTGATGAGCTGTGTCTCAAGCTCGGAGCTGCCGGTGACAGCATGGATGATGATGAAAAGATAGTTTTGCTTTTGGGAAGTTTATCATCCGAATATGATGATATGGTGCGCATCATTGAGGCGCACAGCAACGTGACGCTGTTAGACGCAAAAGAGATGCTCCGCCGGGAGTATGACACTCTTCAGAAGCGAGACAAGAAGGAAACCGCTTTTAAGGCACACGCTCAACGTAATGAACCTCGACGCTTTCAAAGTAACCGAGGACACCGTGGTCAAGAAGAAAATCGAGATCGCTACCAAACTTCGAGGAAAGGAAAAGCTTATGCGAGTTTTCAAGGCAAATGCTTTGCGTGTGGCCGGCATGGACACAAGAGATCGCAGTGTCGTAACGTGAAACCATCGAGACCTGGTGATGAATTCGTTTTTTCGGCATTCAGTGAAGAACCAATTTCGAATTCAACTTGGTTGCTGGATAGTGGGGCAAGTCGTCATATGACTGATGACAAGCGTGAATTTGTGGAATACGAAGATTTAAGTACCCCAATTTACATCACTGTGGCAAATGGACATCAGTTGAAGGCGCAAGGAACAGGCAAAGTTCGATTTATACTCGAAAATGGTCGTACAGTCAAACTTACGGAGGTGTTGTATGTGCCTGGGCTAGACAAGAAACTTGTGTCTGTAGCAGCGTTGACGGCCCGAGGCGTGCTTGTTCAGTTCAAGCGTGATCAAGCAGTTTTGATAAGTGACGACGTGACTGTAGCAGTAATTAAACGAGTGGGAAAGCTGTTTGCGTGGAATGTAAAACAACATATCACGTTAGAGGCACACAAGGCTGAGAGCAGTGGTGCGATAAATGACACTAGTGGACTGTGGCATGCTCGCCTCGGTCATGTGTCTACGAAAAAGATTATGCAAGCGATGAAGTCTTGCGATGGTATTTCGAGAGTTGTCGCATCTGATGGCGGTGTATGTGATGGATGTGCACGCGGAAAAATGACAAACAGCCCGTTCAGTCATACTTCAGGAAGTGAAGTTAAAACAAGTCGACCACTTGAGGTTATACACACCGATCTTATGGGACCTATGAATCCGAAGTCGAAAGGTGGGGCTCTATATGTACTCACATTTATCGACGACTACAGTCGATTTGTCTACGTATATTTGCTAGCAGCAAAGTCCCAAGTTTTTGAGCGATTTAAGGCGTTTCGTGCTATGGTGGAGAAGCAAACGGATTGCAAGATTAAATGCATCCGTAGTGACAATGGTGGAGAGTATACGAATCATCGCTTTAACAAGTACTGTGCAGATCTAGGGATTATCCACCAGAGGAGCGTGCCGTACAATCCTCAACAAAACGGCTTAGCAGAAAGGATGAATCGAACTCTTGTTGAGATGGCCCGATCAATGATATATCACATGGAAGTTGATCGTTCTTGGTGGGGTGAGGCGATTATGGCGGCTGCTTACACCATCAATCGAATTCCTAATACTGCGCGACCCAACGTTAGTCCATTTGAAACTCTGTATGGGTCGAAGCCAGACTTAAGTCATTTCCGTGTCTTTGGTTCGACTGGTTATCTACGAGTCGCGGATTGCAAGCGCACTAAATGGGACAGCAAGGCAAACAAGTGTATTTTTCTCGGGTATTCGGAAAATTCAAAGGCGTACCGAGTGTGGGATATTGCGAGAGGACAATTGGTTACGACTAGGTCCGTTACGCTAAACGAGAGTCCTCCTTCGCGGTACAAAGATGTTGTTGTTTTAGGTGAACCTTTAGCTCAATGCAATCATTATCATGATGATTTAGACGAAGTAAAGGTGGAAGTACCTGATTTGAACAAGAATAACGAGGATGACGAAATGGACGTTGATGAAACTGCTGACAATGATACTAGTTGGGAAGACATGGTTGTGGATGCGTCTGGAGATCTCAATCAGTCACAAAACTTAGATGTTGTTCCGATTGAGGGGGAGCGCACAGACATACAAGTCATTGACACAAACAATTCGATGATACGTCGTACTTCACACGGATCGGTCGCTGGAAGTAGCAATAATGGTACACACATGCTCTCAGGAATACCTGATCAGTCGCGAGCTATTATAGTTTGTGAGAATTCCCGTGCCCCAGATGATCGAATGGAGATATACTCAGGGTCGAACAAAAGACCTTATAGTACATTCACGTCATCTCGTCTACTCACGAATGATGATTTTGACGATGAGAGGATTGATCTACCGCTTTTAACTGATGGATCACCTGTCGATGGCATAAATGAAGAGCCGGACCCTAAACGTCAATGTGTTGACGATTACGAAATATCGCTTTCTGCTACTGATGTACCAATGAATTTACGAGAGGCGTTACAGTCGATGGACGCAGAAAAATGGAAGGCAGCAATTCAAGCAGAAATTAATGCTCATCTTAAGAACCACACATGGGATGCTGTCAATCGTCCTCCAGGTGTCAAGGTCATTGGTCACAAGTGGGTATTTGGTTACAAGTACGATGAAAACGGTCAAATTGTTCGTTACAAAGCACGCTTGGTTGCCCTCGGATATCTGCAAACGCATGGTTTTGATTACTTCGACACATATTCACCTGTAGCATGCTCAAACACGATTCGTGTATTTTTGTCTGTTTGTTGCAGTATGCAATATGTAATTCGACAATTTGACGTGGAAACGGCGTTTTTGAATGGTGATTTGGAAGAAGACGTTTACATGGAGGCACCATATGGAATTGAAATTGCACCTGGAATGGTGTGCAAATTACGACGCAGCTTATATGGATTAAAACAAGCGGCTGCGGTTTGGCACAAGAAAATATGCTCTGTGTTTTCGGCCATGGGCTTCGAACAATGTCGAGCAGACACATGTCTTTTTGTTCGACGCAATAATGCAAAAAATAAGTCACCCACATACATAGTCTTGTATGTGGACGACCTCCTTATTGGATGCAAGTCAGATGCAGAGGCGGACACGATTTATAAGGAATTGTCAGAACATTTTACTGTCAAGTCACTTGGAGCTGCGCGGTTTATTTTGGGCATGGAAGTTAACTACTCACAAGAAAAGGGGGAGTTGGTGTTGAAACAGTCCCAATTTATTATGAAGGTGGTCTCGAAGTTTAAGCAAAATGAAGCTTATGCAGTTCGCAACCCTATCTGCGCAGGACAGGACCTAACTCCGGATGAATCACACCCAGTGGTTAAAGACATTACTTCGTATTGCAAATTGGTCGGCTCGCTGCTGTATATTGCGAATGCAACGCGACCGGACATAAGCTACGCGATGTCAGTATTATCGCAGTACTTGGACCAGCCACGACAGATGCACTGGCGAGCGGCTTTACGTGTTTTACACTATCTCATGGGAACAAAATCGCACGGAATTAAGTATAACAAATCGGACGACAAAAAGATGATGCTTTGGGCATACTGTGACGCGAATTGGGGAAATGATAAGAAAACTCGTCGATCTACGTCTGGAGTGTTGATTTTACTCGGAGGTGCAGCTGTCGTATACAAAAGCAAACGCCAAAGTTCGGTGGCTTTATCCTCTGCTGAAGCGGAATATATGGCACTGGCACTAGCTACGCAAGAAGATATGTGGATTCGTTATTTGCTGAAAGAGATGGGTGTCACATGTAAGACTGCGACTACAGTGCACATGGACAACAAGTCGGCTATAAGTATTGCGACGAATCAGGGATATACTCCAAGAGCTAAGCACATTGACCTTAGGATGCATTTTGTTCGAGACCACATTGAGCAAGGTGATATCCAGCTCAAACATGTTCCGTCAGCTATGCAACTTGCTGATTACCTGACGAAGCCGCTTGGTGCTCCACAATTGATGCGACTACGCGATGAAACTGGAATTCGCGAGAGTGCAAGTTGAAGGGGAGTGTAGAGGATCACGAATTACGTCAGTGATGTGTGTGTCGTGAAAAGGACAACTTGCATGGACAGTGTTCTTCGAATGATCTGGATTGTGTGATCAGTTTATGAAGGGTTTATACATTTACTTTAGTAGTAGTTTAACTCTTAATACTACTTTTCATTTGGCAGCACAGTGAAGTAGTTGAGCTATCGTTACATAAACTACCACGTCAGACGCGTTAACAGTTTAGTAATGCTCAACTAGCAGCTTTACGTTCGATAGTGATCAAAAGCTCTCCTTCATTGAAAAATCGGCATCTAACGGTCGACAAAACATCAAATAAAAGCAGCAACTTTCCATGAAAATGCATCACGTTTGCTAGTTATTTTCCTCTGTATGGCTCAAGCCCGAATGCAGGCAAATCCAGTGTACGATTGACTGCTAAGTGCTTAATAGGATGGTCAAGCGTGAGTCGGTTGAGGGTGTTAGTGGACGGTTGAGTATTACGCTTGACAAGGAAAGTTTTGCTCCCGGTGACGTCATTCGTGGTGTCGTGAAACTTTGCATGCTCGAGGTGGTCGAGACAAAAGAACGTGAGTCCGCCATTAGGTTTTAGTAGGTGCTGGTTCGGTTGTTCATTATTGATCTGCTTCTGTGCAGCTTTGGTGGTGGATTTTCAGGGAAGAGAAGCGGTTTCATGGGACGAAGGAGGTTACAGCCCCGTCACTTATGCTTTTGACAGAATCTTTCTACAGCACAAGGTGAGTTGATGATATAACCAGTGCACTTGCAACACTATCTAGCACTAAGTGTTGTTCAAACCACTAGATTCAATTGACGCCGTCAACATTGTACGATGTCGGTGAACGGGAATACCGTTTCGAGTTTCAATTACCAATGGATCTTCCTTCGAGCTTTGAACTACACGATGTCTATTGTGAAACAGCAGATCGTCTACAAATTCGGATCAAGTACCAGACAAGTGTGTGGCTCCGAATGGACAGTGACTTGGTTGCGTACTTGAATGCAGAGCAGGAGTTTACGGTACACGCTCCACCGAAAATCATCCCACCAGCAAGAGCTCTCGAGGTTTATGCGTCGGAGGCGGTATACTGGCTGTGCTGCATCAAGCGTGGCAATTTACAGATGATGGTCGAGGTTCCGAAAGATATGTATCCTTCAGGTACAGTGATCTCGCTTCAATGTCGTGTGGATGGATCTGCCTGTAAGGCAACTGTAGACTCGATCTCGGTGGAATTGATTGAAGACGTAATGTTGCAAAACCTGGGTGGCCAACCCGATCGGATTGTCTCGCGTGTGCTATCAACGCAACAAGTTGCTGGCCTAAGTCGTGGCCACACAAAAGACCAAGTAGTGCATGTTAGACTGGTTGAAAACGAAAAGGATCGTCTGGTAAACCCGGACGTGGTCACCCATTTTGTTCGGTGCACTCATCGACTGGTTATTCGGTGTAAGCCGTGTATGGCGCAGAGTATTGTAAGTGAGCTACCAGTCCGAGTGCTGCACCACCACACGTTCTATAGTGCAAGAGCTGGAGTAACCTCCGTAGAGAAGATGAAACCCAAGGATGAAAGTTTTATTCAGTGTGGCTAGAACAATGGCAACTGACCCAAATGCTTTGCAAGCGCAGAGACTTAGTTCCATCAAGAGTTCTTGCTGCGAAGGGTGCTTAACGAAATAAAGGCAAAGAATTCTACTCGGAACGGTATGTCTGGACGTTCAGCTGTAACAGTATCTCGGTCACCTCTTGAACACTAGTGGAAAAGGAACTTGGACAATAGAAATACACGATCACTCCAGGAATCATTGTAGGAGAGCTTGAGGACCCATCACTTGCGCTTCAAAGCGCATTGCAATCTGTAAGATTTCAAGTCCCCACCAACCGGCAGTGGCAAGTTCAGTGCTCTCAATCACACCTCCAACATCATGCTTGCAATGTTCTCCTAGCTCACCAGCACGCTCGTAAACTCCCCAGATAAATGTTTCCATCCATACTTCTTCTTTTTGTGGCTCCACCTTCTTCCGACCGCGTGGGTCACGCACCACCATGTCACCTTCTTGATGGAGATACGCTTTTGGATCGAGACTACGATAGAACACTATACATCTGTCGGGTCCAAGGTCAACGCGCATCGCCAAGATAAAAGCACGCACTCGCACTTCAGTCTCCTCACGTTCCAGTGTATGATAGTAAATCACCGTGTTCTCATCTAGTCGTTGGGTCACGTGGAAGTGAGATTTTACATCGCGCGGGTACATTTTCGAGAGTGACTCCGGTTGCGAAAGCACGTGCCACATACCACGTGATACTTCCTCCAGCGTTCTATCATGAAATGCCTTTTCTAGGCAAAACATGAGCTTGTCAGGAAGCAGTTTGTGTCGGTCTTTCCAACCCAAGATGTTGGTCCCGTTGGTAAAGCACTTGGTGCTTTCTCGGAATGTCAATACTTCATCGTACGCCACTTGCGCTATGGTGTGACACTGTTCAAGACTCAATGGGTTTACTATCAACATTGGATTGACGCGCTTGTCCTCTTGTGCCAGCCGCACTGCAGCCGCAGCCTTGCCCTGTGCAGCAGTCAGTTGTGCAACTTGTTTTTCCATCGTCACATGATCGGCTTCGAGCCTCTTCAACTCGGCATTCTCTTTTGTCAAGGCGCTTTTGAGTTGAGCTAGCTGAACGTATGCTCGGTGCAAAGCTGAAGAAGAAGCACCATTGTCATCCGTGTATTCTTCGGTTGAAGGTTGTGCATCTCGCTGATGATGCGCTTCTAATAGCCGCTCGTACTCTGTTTCCAGTGTCGTGACTTGATCCCGGAGTTCATTCAAAGTGCTCTGTACGTGACAAGCACCCATTTGTTAAGTCAGTCACCTGAAGACCATCACTACAAAGCTATCGAAGGAACCTTCCAGCCCAAAACATATTTTCCATCAGTGGTGCATGCATTCATACCAATTTCTTGTAGTAGCAGCGCTTGACGATAAGTCGATTCTTGGCGCGCTGGTCTTGGTCCATCTCTTGTTTTTTGGTGTCCATTGCGTCTCTAGTCAAGTCCATGGGGCTCATTGCAACTCAAAGTATCAATGCGATGCCATACACGTTGCCACTCGATTCGACGATCCACGATTACTTTTCAAGAGCATCAACTTCCATGAAGCGCCCATCCTATTCCAATGTGACGACATGTGAAGAAAACCGTCTACTTACCAAGTGTCTCCTAGTAATAATCATTTCTGTGTCCTTTCAATGGACACGATCGGAGTCGGATATTCGATTTGTTCACAAGTTCCACTGGGGTTACAAAGTAAGCGTCCGACAACATGCTCAACGTAACGATGGCGCTGGCTTTTCAGTAGCACATGCATCACTTTCGGTGAATCGATCAACTTGCTCATTGGCAGTCAATCGAAATACTTGTACCCCACGTTGAGCAGCGTTGTCGCTCTTTTGCTACAGCGTAGCAAGTGCAGTGTTACGACAGATTGCGGGATGTTGGACAACGTGTTCAACGTCTGCTTTTCTAGACAAAGACTTGTCAAGGTGCATGGAACGGTTGATCTACATGGTCCCTCCTACGTCGTGTCAGCTCGTTTGACATCGGCATTCGACAACACGGCAATGCAAAGGTGCAGTGAATATGAAAACGTTCACTTGCATTCACACAAGAACATCATGGAGCAATGGCTAGAGATCACCGTCGACAGATTAAATGACACTACGCTTCAACCATCTCTCTCTCTCTCTCTCTCTCTCTCTCCTCTCTCTCTCTACTCAAGCAAGAGGTTTTGCTTTCAAGGTGTTGATACTGAATTTATTAATAGATAATAAATGCATTTGTTCTGTAGGAAGAGGTGACAACAACGACGTCGCCATGTGGAGTCTCATTCTTTCGGTCCCAGCAGCAGCTACGACCGGATAGACTAAAAGCAACGCCCGAGTCAGCACGACACAATTCTTGGTCCAAAGAAATGTCCAACTTACGACACTACTAAAAGTCCTTTTCCGTAAGCAATGACATGATGCGAACTTTTTTGTCCGTGCTTGCCTTGATAGCACGTTCTCGACCGTTTAGTTCACTGATCTCTACGACAAAGATCGACGCAATTACCGAAGCACCTGCTTGTTGTACGAGACGAATACCGGCTTCACACGTCCCACCCGTGGCCAGGAGATCATCTACTAGTAGTACACGGTCTTTTTTCTTGACAGCATAGGTTTGAATGCTTAACGAATCTCCACCCGTGGTATTATCACCTTGATATTCTTTACAATAGTCAATTGTGTCGCTTATATTCGGCATTTTATCAGGTTTACGCAGCATAAAGACACGTTTTTGAAAAAAGGTACCTAAATAGGGACCAAAGAGGAACCCACGGGCATCAAAGCATCCAATGGTATCCACTTGATGGATAAAAGGCGTTACAATATGTACAAATAAATCAAACGTCAGTTGGAAGTTGACGGGATTTGCTAATAGACCCCCAATATCAAAGAAATCAACGCCTTTATATGGTACAATGGGAATCGTCATGGCGACACTTTTTAACGCCTGTTTTTTAATCTCCGGGTCAGCTAGGTTTAGTTTCTTTGTCGTTGAAGCCATTTCTTGTCGTGGTAGAATCGAGGTAGAACAGATCTGATGAAACTGACACTGGTACGAGCAAGTATGTGGACCACATGTCCTTTTCCACCGATCGTGTTCTACTTAAGAATACCCTTTGATACTAAAAGGTTTCGTACTCGACCTCTTATTTGTAATACTATGTGTAAACAAAAATGTTAAGACGCTTTATGCTGTATTTCTAACGCGTGTTGAAGTGGAGCAACTTTCATTTCTAACGTGTCATTTCTAAAACCTACCGAAATGCTGCGTCTACTTCCTGTTCACCCCCTCCAAACTCTCTATATAAGGACATTCTCCACTCCCTTCTCCTCGTATCATAAAGTATATCCAAATGCTGATGCTGCTGTGAAGGATCTACGATCCAATTCGAAACTGTAAGTAAACAAGTACTTGTATTTCTTTATGCCTTCATTTCTAACCATGGTGTCTTCATTTCTAATTCGTTGGCATATATTTCTAACCATTTTTCTAACCTGGTATGCATCGTCCACTAGTATTGTAGGTGGATTTGGACTCTGTGGGATTCCAGAGAATGCAATTGAAGCACTGGTGAAGCAGGTGGAGAGCGAGCGAGGGTTTTCCTTTCATTTCTATCCTCTATATAGTCATATTTCTATTTTCTATGATTATGTAGGGAGCCACGGACTTGATTTGTGTTTCTAACAATGCAGGAGTCGATCAGTTTGGGTTAGGGTTGTTACTTCAAACACGCCAAGTCAGTAGGAAACACGTTCTTTACAAACAAAATGACAAAAGGTGATGAAATAAGTCGATTTACATGGATACTAACATAACCTCTATAACTTTATATGAAACAGATCAAACGAATGATCTCGTCGTATGTGGGGGAAAATGCACTTTTTGAGAAACTTTATCTAACTGGAGAGTTAGAAGTCGAGTTAACACCACAGGGAACGTTGGCTGAACGTATTCGAGCTGGTGGGTCTGGAATTCCAGCTTTTTATACACCAACGGCCTATGGTACAATCATTCAAGTCAGTACCGATTGTTTTTTTTCAGCTCAAGATACTTTAAAAAAATGTGTTGTTGTACTAATCGAGGTGAAAATACGTGTAGGAAGGAGGATTTGCAATTAAATTGACATCGGATGGCTCCATTGATATTCCAAGTGCTCCAAGAGAAGTTCGCAAATTTAATGGTCGCAATTACGTGATGGAAGAAGGAATTACGGGTGATTTTGCACTTGTCAAGGCGTGGAAAGGAGATACAGACGGCAATTTAGTTTTTCGAGGCACGGCACGCAATTTTAATGTTGATGCAGCCAAAGCTGGTCAAATTACAATTGCAGAAGTAGAGGAATTGGTGCAACCAGGAGATATTCATCCAGGTTACGTGTCTTGTTGTCGCTCTAGTTGTCGTTCGTACGATGGGTTTTTGTGGCATTGTAACACGTTTGTGGTGTGTTGTTTTATTGCTAACAGACGAAGTTCATTTGCCGGGGATCTACGTGCAGCGCATTTTTAAGGCCAACAAGACGGAAAAGCGAATTGAAAGGCTCACGCTTGCCAAAGCAAAGGTAAGGTTAAATCCTTGCTGTTTTAATGTGTGTGACGACATGAGTAGAAAGTAGCTGGATTGATGACGA
The DNA here is from genome assembly GCA_947646735.1 of Peronospora farinosa. Lineage (NCBI taxonomy): Eukaryota > Oomycota > Peronosporomycetes > Peronosporales > Peronosporaceae > Peronospora > Peronospora farinosa. The sequence continues at coordinate 163,809 of CANTFK010000868.1, read as the reverse complement.
CTTTGTTCCAGAATTCACAGTACAAAATCTCACCAGACCGCGAGCGCATCATCCGCCGCGCGGCTAAAGAATTGAAGGATGGAATGTATGTGAACTTGGGTATTGGTTTGCCGACGTTAGCGTCTAATTACGTGCCAGATGGAGTCAAGGTAATTCTACAGAGTGAGAACGGACTCCTGGGCATGGGGCCATATCCGAACGAGGGCTCGCAGGATCCAGATCTGATTAACGCTGGCAAGGAAACTGTAACTTTTTTGCCAGGGTCATCTACCTTCTCGTCGTCAGAGTCATTTGCTATGATCCGTGGCGGTCATGTGCATCTGACGATTCTAGGTGCACTTCAGGTCGCAGAGAATGGCGATCTTGCGAACTGGATTATCCCGGGCAAAATGGTGAAAGGAATGGGCGGTGCAATGGACCTTGTTGGTAGCGGTAACCGTGTCGTGGTTACGATGGAGCATAATGCAAAAGGTGGGGCCAAGAAGATTCTCAAGGATTGTTCTCTACCGCTTACTGGTAAGAGCGTCGTGAACACCGTCATCACGGAATTGGGCGTGTTCGACGTGGTGGATGGCAAAGGTCTTGTGCTGGTGGAAATTGCGCCGACAACCACAGTGGAGGAGATTCGCGAGCGTACGGAGGCGTCTTTTACGGTTTCGGCAGACCTAAAGGCGATGGAATAGTCACATCGACGGAGATGGATCATATAATCGCAGGTGTGTCACGTGGAGCTCAGCTCTATGTTGATCCCTCGCTGTCAACATGACGACAACTAAAGAAACGAATACGCGTGCTACAGGACACGATGGAGTTTTGAGCTACGTGCACGTCGGATAAACTTGCCTTGCGTCAGCTTCCAAGTAAGCCCGCAAATATGACAACAGGTCAGTGTAGTAAGGAAGCACTTGAAGAATTTAATGGGATAGTTGAACTGACCACGATTATTAACTTTTGCTTCTATGAATTTGGTGCTGTAGATCATCTACGACATTATGCACTTCCATTCCAGCCAACTTCTGCTGGTATCATCCATCACCTTATACAATCTATAGTTTTCCTGTCCTTACTTCTATATATATACCCTTGTGTGTTCATGAGCCCTCGCTGACGAATTGCATCGTGACAGACTTTCAGAATACGCGTCTATCGAGTGGTCTCTGTTTTTAACTGAGCGAGCTCGTCATCGCGTGAAACTACTGCCTGGTGCAGTCGATGATTCTCCAACTCCAATTCCCGAATTTTGCTCATGCGTGTCTCTTGCTCCGCCTGGGCGATTTCAAGTCCGCGCACAAATTCACGAAGCAATTCTTTCTGGTTCAACAGCTCCCCTTCCTCCGTGTGCTGCCATCGCCCTGCACGCTGATCCATCTTTGACAACTCGTTCAAGTACTTTGTCTTGAGCATTGAGGTGAGTGACGGGCGGGTACTGCTAGTCGATACGGACGACGGAGCTGTAGACATTGCATTCGGTGCAATGGGGGCTTGTTCGGAGATGACTTCCGAATGGGTTCGGGTGTCATGCAGTACATCCTCTTCGCGTTCAGGTTCGTCTTCTTTATTTTCATGTTCTTCTTTGGTTTCTGCGAGGTCGTCGTCGTTGTCCGTGAGCTGTCGAGATGATGAGGAGGAGAGCGGCAGCGTCTTGGTGCTCGCGCTGCCACCACTCCCGATCAGTGTCTTATTTGATGTGTTGGTGGAGCTTCCAGAGTGAACAAGCCGAGGTCGTGCATGACCCTCGTCCTTGCCTTCCTCTTCTTCTTCGGGCTCAGGTTGATCAATGCTGACATTGCTGGTACTGTGTACTGGTGTTTGGCGAAGTAACGGCCGAGCTGCTGCCCTGGACTGCGTCTGAGGGGCCTGAGATTTCATCTCCACTTGTTGTCGAGCTGCAAGTTGTTTTGGAGCTGGTTTTCGCTGGGTTTGGCCTGTGGCGTGCTCACCTCGTTGAGTCGTCTGAATTGATGGTGGTAGTGGATGAGGTGGTTCCAACGTACGAGGAGGCGTTGTCATTGCAGGAAATGTATCTTCATCCACAGATGCAAGCTCCTCCTCATCAGGTCGCTCTTGTGCTTCCGAGGAATTCAGGATCACTCTGTTAATGTTGTTGATGGCGAATTTAATCTCCATCTGGCGCTCAGTCAGTGTCGTTGGATTAGAACTGCTCATTTGCGTAGACTCTCGTGGTCGCCGACGGATCTGTAAATGGTGGAGCTGTTCTTCTAATTCTCGAATTCGAGCTCGGTACTTTCGCAGCAATGCTGACTCGCCCAAACTTTCGTTTATAACTACCCGATTGCGCACCCTACGTGCACGACTTGCAAACTTCAACGTGTTGTGCGTCTCCGTCAAGCATTCTACTGATGGCGACGCAGTGCAAACAATCGCGATTTGTGCTTGGCCACCCAACGACGGCTGTAGAATTCGAGTGAGCTTAGAATTGCGATACGGCAAATGCGGTGTGCTGGAAGCTGTGACGTTTCCGGATCCTGTCCTGTGGCGATCGCGACTGAGCTTCCAGATGATGTGCCCAAGTGTAAGCAGGCTGCGGTTGATGAACCTGCCTTCTTCTAAAGACTGCCCGGTGGTGTTGGCGAGTCGGACGCTTTCGGAACCGGCGAGATCGATAATGTTTAAGGTTGCGGAGCGCACTGGCGCCACTTCGCCTCGATCACGACTATTCCGTTTCATTTGACTCTCGATCACCTTCAAACAAGCACAAACATACCGCGACGTCAGTAAACGAATCAGTTCAGGACTTTGTTCTACTCTGTAGCAGGATGTTGTCGAGTCGAGAAGCTCCCTGTCTGACTGGGACTATCCACAGTGCAGACAATGCAAAGCTATACACAAGCAAAGCGATTGTTTACCATTCGGAACACCACGTGAGATCTGGACGATTGGTCGTTCGACTCGGTCAAAGCCATGTGACGGTGCAGGTTACCCACTTCCACAAGCGAAAGTACATGCTCTGTGGATAGCACGATCTCTTCGCGTAATCCTTTGATTACCACGTCCTTGGTGACAAACCCATCACGAGCATGTTCGTTTCCTGTAGTTCCTCGGTTGTGCACATCATAGATCTTAATGTCCGATTTCGCTCCCGCCGCAAGCAAATCATGGATCCGTTCATTGTAAATCTCCAAATACGAAAACCGCAGCAAGAATTCCATCCTCGGATGCCGTGCAATATGATCAAAGATATCTTGCACACTTAACTGAATAATACCAGGGTCTCCTCGTCCACCCTGCAAAAAAGACAAGTAGTCAGCACAAAAAGTTGGTTCGTCGTACAAAATATCTTCAGTAAATAGTAAACTCAAAGAAATGACAGTACCTGCATCGTGTACGTTTTGCCTGTACCCGTTTGTCCATACAGAAATACAGATGAATGATAACCTTCTGTAGCTGCCATAACAACATCCTAAATCAAACAACAAATTTAAACAAAAAACATCATGGTCAAGTAAACTTATTGACAAGCGTAGCTTCTACCACTCGTCAAGTGACAAAAAATGAGTCACTGATTTCTGAACAGACTTGTTACCTTGACAGTCTCGTCATAAACCATTTGAGTTTGAGTCGCTGGAGGATACAAATAGTCAAAAGAATACGATGATGGTAATGTCGATATGGAATCTCGTAAAGCCGAAGATTTTGACGAGACTGTTGATCCACCACCACTTCGAGTCTTTTTCTCTTCGCCATCCGATGATAGTACCCGTGATGGAATCTGTGCCGGGAATATCTGCTGATAAATAGTGTTTTCATGCCTACGCGTGGCAAAAATGGGTCACAAGAGGGCAAACAAATGGGTCAGTCACTTTCTTTTTTGGACGCATAGGTAGAAACGTTGTACGACTGTACCATGTCCAAGCAGCTTTTCCACCGGCCTTGAGTTTCTCAGTTCGTGTAAAGGGGCGAAGACGAACGCACACTTTGATGCGTTTATTGCGTACCGAGACCTTTGATGGGGTCATCTTGACGACGCCACAAGTCGAGGAAAGTTGAGGGGAGTGGGAATCCGAGACTAAAATGGGGATCGTTCCGGGCGGCTCGGTAGAGCTACAGACGGCGCAGAGAGCGCACAGAGCGACACTGAGGGAGCCCCGCGACAGTTTTGTCGTCCCATCCACGTCATGACCCATCGTGATGTGCTCTACACACGAGCAAACGAGACGGCAATAGCAGACGTGTCAAGTGAGATTGGACTGCTCGAAAGAGAGTGTTGGATGCTTGTAATGAAGTGAGGAGATTGAGTAGTTGTCTTGTTTGTCTTGTCTTCGGTCTCTTGATCAGCCAACGCGCGGCAGTTTGTACGTGCTTGAATACAATCGTTGTTGTTGAGAGATTGTAAAGAGTTTGTATCAGCAATGCCTGCATTGCTACATTGAGACGAGCACCTCGTTGTGACGACAATGTCAAGTACTTTTGTTTTTTCGTATCAGGCGTTCCATAGAATCCGTTGTCCAGCATAGCAGCGACAATGTAAAATATCTCATTACAGGACAGTCGGTCTCTGTTAAATTTGTACCCTTGGGCTTTAGTGACGAAGCCAAACACGGTGTTGAGAAGACTTGTAGCTTGCAGACGATGCATTTGCAATAACTTGGACTACTGCTCTCTGTAATTGCAGACCCGATCAGAAAAGCTGCTGGGAGAGTTGGACTGTGACGCGTACAGCGATGCCACAATGATCAAAACATCGCATACTCCTTGAAAGCGCAAGAAACTGAGTGTCAACTGGAAATAGAAGAGTTCTCAAGTGATCCTGTCGTTCATCACAATGTCATCTTTGCCACCTTCCCTTGGTCTCAAAAAAAAGCTGCCGCGTTGTCGTCCAGCTTAAAGATGTACCAAGTCCGTGCAGAGCCTCGACGTTCAATTTCACCATCAAACTCCAAGATCAGAAGCATAAGGTCTGAATGACCTCGAAAAGATTGTGTTACGCTTCAGTCTTGGATCCAGCACGATGTTGTAGCGCAAAACCTGTTCCGTTGGAAGCTAAACTTTAGTATTTGCTAAAAAAAAACCTTTTTGCTTTTTTGAGCTCATGTAAACGCTACGAACCTGTACGCATGTACATGTATCATCCAACATTTTTACATAGTTCTTGCATGACGGATAAATACTCTCCAGCCCAGACTTGAAGTGACTCACGCTTTAAGACGGTCCTCTTGTCCCGCATGTAAACCACACGAGCTTCGACTGCAAGGACGTTGTAACAACGCCCATCAAACATCAGTGCTTTTCCGCCATGATTGGCACTTGTCGCTTACTCACACGGCTAGCGCTCACTAGTCGGGTTTTCACCTCCAGCTGTAAATCAATGCAAATTCTCGAGACAGTAGACACATTCCGTCAGGCCCGTTGCGCGCTTCCATCCAATGCCACCTTGGGTCTCGTTCCTACTATGGGGGTCCGTTTTTCTTCGTGCCATGTATCATCTTCATTTGTATCACGTATCCCTCTTGTCAACTGAATGATATGATATGCCTTTCCCCCCCTTTACCAATGCTACCAGGGTCTTCATGACGGACACATATCGTTGGTGAAGCAAGCGCGTCGCTCATGTGACTTTGTAGCTGCCAGTGTCTTCGTAAACCCGACGCAATTTGGACCAAACGAGGACTACACGAAATACCCACGTACTTTCAAGGAAGACATGTCCCTATTGCAGCAACAGGGTGTAGATCTGGTCTTCTTTCCATCAGCAGAAGAAATGTACTCGCCGAATCATCGCTGCTATGTCGAGCCAGAAGGATTCGATGACTTGGTGGAGGGTCAATGCCGTAAAGGTCACTTTCGCGGCGTAGCGACGATTGTCACCAAGTTGTTTAACATTGTGCAGCCTACGCACGCGTTCTTTGGACAGAAAGATGCCGCTCAGGTCGTGCTTATCAAACGTATGGTCTCGGACTTGAACATTCCGGTAGAGATTGGCGTTGTGCCGATTGTACGTGAAGCGGATGGGCTTGCGCTCTCGACTCGAAATCAGTACTTGAATCCTGTGGAACGCGAGGCGGCGAGTGTGCTGCACCGTGGTCTTGTATATGCGCAGGATCTGTTCCAGAAAGCAAAGGACGACGGGAAAACGGCAATTGATGCGGAAATGCTGCGTACTGTTGTTCATGAGGAGTACGGACGTGAACCACTGGTGACAGCCATCGAGTATGTGTCAGTAGGATCGAAGGAGACGATGCAGGAGGTGTCCAAGGTTGATACAGCTGAAGGAGCCATCATTTCCGTCGCTGTCCAAATCGGCAAGTGCCGTCTGATCGATAATATCGTTCTATAGACAGCGCAAGGTTTCATCAGCCTTGACTTGATCTAGAAAGGAACTAGTACGACTACAATATGATATTACGCACATAATGATGACGGTGTGTGATGGAGGTCGAGGTGAAGCAGGTTCATCAGATTGTTCGCTTCTTTGCAATCCGAGTTGTTCCTGAGGGATCCATCGAGCGTTTGCGACTGCCGCTAGAACTTGTATGGTTCAACACGTCTGCATCCCATGCATCCCAATCGATATCTTCTAGACCATCGTCAATACTTGCATTCGCACTAGGTCGGGTAGACGCCATTGAAGTAGCAGCCTTGTTTTGGTCTTGAAAAAATGGGGACGACTTGCGGGCTGGAGGTGCCTCAACAATTTCAACATCAGAATCCAATGCGTCAAGGCTGTCCAGAACGTTGCTTGAGCCCGGTGTCGGCACAGGAGTTGGTGTCAGGTTGTGCTGTAACAGCAGGAATGTCAGTCACACTCCAAAACAGATTGGTCAAAAAAGCATCAAGATGTCGGCATTCACAAACCTTTTTGAGATGATTCTTGACAATACCGATGATTGCTTCACCATACTTCTTCACGCGAATACGGCCGACACCGTCGATTTTCAAAAGCTCTGCGTTTGAAACGGGAACCGAATTGGCAATTGCAGCAATACCCGCAGTCGTAAGGATGTGGTATGGCATGACATTCTCGCTATCACACACACTTGCACGCCAGTCTTTGAGCATCTGGGCGAGCGTTTCGACGTGGGTTTCGGGGATTCTATGAAGTAAGATGGTTAGCTCAAACATTACATGTAGAATGTGAAAAAAACGGAAAAGTGACACACCTCCTTGAAGACGTGCTCTCTGGAATGAGAGAATACCCTGTCGTAGTCGACGTGGGCGCGACTACCGTCACGACATCATCAGCGGAGTTATCGCTAAGTTCTTCAACAGCGTCCTTTGCGCTCGTCTTTGTCTTCTTATTAGTTGTTTTCCGTGTTTTACCGGTCGCCTTTGCCTTTTTGGAGGCAGCGTTCGTAGGCTTCTTTTTCTTAGAGACCTTGGTACTCTCTTGTAAAGCACCGTCGCTGGCAGAAGCACGCGACTGGTACTTTGTCTTGCATACGATACGAACTCGTTCACCACGATCGAGGCGGTTGGCGTTCATTCCAAGCGATACAAATGTTGTCGTGAAACCTTTCGCGTTGGTTTGATCCTGTAGTAGATAATAGAGCATTGTACACGTTAGCTGACTGCAAGGCTATCCCGGAGCTACAACAAACACAGCTTACCACTTCGCGTAGGTATTGCCGAAGTATCATGTGATATAGAATGCGCTCCACTTCACTGCGAGAGTAGCGTCCCTTGCCTTTACCGAACCCTTTGAGCTGTGAAAACTGATCTTGCTTCCACTCTCTTCCCTTAACCACCAAGCCAAGGAATATTTGAGCAATTTGTACGAGCGTCGTGGGATCTCCACTTTGTTGAAGGGTTTTGACTGTCAAGTGGTGGACGACACTCATTAGAACAAATCCCCTTTCACCTCAATTAGTGCAATCGTACTCATCTCTGCCAGTAGAACGCAGTCCTCGGTTACGTCCGATTTCTCAAACGTAATTCCCAAAGCCTTATTTTTGCAGTTATCGCAAGTTGCATGGCACTGCTCGCTTGAAAAGTGTTCACCAAAATACTCCAGTAAAGATGTTCGTCGGCATTCAACTTGGTTCTCGCAAAACTCTGTCATACGTCGAAGGTTCTGAAGATGCACATTGCGGTGTTGCATGTTTTCACGGTCTTTCGTGATTAGCTTGCGTCGTCGAGTCTAGTTTGCACATTTGGGAGGATTTAGTGAAAACACTGAAGCTGCTCATGAGAAACAGATATCATACCAAATCTAAGAAAGAATAGTACAGAATACAGTTTGCCTTTTCGCCATCTCTCCCTGCTCGTCCAGCCTCCTGCAAAAGCGATAAGGAAAGAAGAAAACTTAGACCGTGGACACGAAAACTCGTTAGCGAAACTCGTACCTGGTAGTAGTGCGTCACAGACTGGGGAATCGTGTGATGAATAACGTAACGCACGTCGGGTTTATTAATCCCCATTCCAAAGGCTACTGTAGCGCAAATAAGTTTGATCTTGCCTTTACTCCACTCGTGGTGGCGAGAGGAACGGTCAAACGGTTCTAAGCCTGCATGGTAAAATGAGATCTGACTTGCTTTTCGTGTGTTTTCAAATCCTAACGCCTTGATCAGCTTCTCGGCTGTTTGTTCGCAATCCTTTTTTGACAGACTGTTTCAGCATATGATACAAGCAAGTAAGTCCACAATACAACTTCACGCATCCTAGAATCTGTCCACTGGCGTACCAATAAATAATTCCAGAGTCATCGATGTGCTTTCGGACGTAATCTGCTATCTCAGTCATAAACTTGGGGGTCTTCTTTCGTACATCGTATGTCAAGTTTGGTCTGGCAATTATATACTACGATTAGAAAGGTAAGTGCAACATCCGCTAACCATACGAGCGTACCGATTAAAACTCGAACGAGTGACAAACGGGTTTTTCAGCTTCAAATTCTTAGCGATATCTGCCTCAGTTTGCGTGTTTGCTGTAGCCGTCAAAGCCATAATCGGTACCTGGCAATACACATGAATGAGCTATGTCTGCCTGTTTTTTTACACCAACAAGATCCAGCAACATAAACACTCACCGACGGGAATTTCGTTCGTAGCATCCCCAAATTCATGTAGTCTTTCCTGAAGTCGTGACCCCACTGACTAATGCAATGTGCCTCATCAATCACAAACCGAGCCAAGAGGCCGCGTTTCTCAAGCGATTCAAACAAGTTGTTAAGGAGGTTGCTTGAAGCGATTTTTTCAGGGGTCACGTATAGCATTTTAATCGTGATGCGATTCGAAAAGAGCTCCGAGATAATTGGTCGTTGTACACTATCGTAGTCTTGGTCACTCTTCAGATTCGCAACACCCACATCAAGAGCCTCCAGCTGTTGCACTTGATCGTGAATTAGCGATACTAGCGGAGAAATCACGATTGTGACGCCATCGTCAATACAAGCAGGTAGCTGGAAGCAAAGACTTTTACCGCCTCCCGTAGGCATTAGTACGAATACATCACGACCACTGAACGCCTCCATGACTGTCCGTTCCTGACTAGGTCGAAACGCGTTGTGGCCAAAAACATCGCGGAGCACTCGCTTAGCACGCAGCATCTTGGACGTCACACCTGGATCACTGGAAACGCAGGGCTGTTCTACTACAATCTGACGAGTCTGATTTCCTCCATTAGAATAGGCTTCACGGCTTCCAACCTCACCGTCCACCCAAGAATTAAATCCACACGTGCTACAGCGATAATAAAGTCGATTAGCGTTTGATCCGTGCTGCACTCGAGCTTCCACAGTTGTCATTCCACAAGAGCAAGTTGGATTGTTATTTGGTGCGTCAAGTCTACTGTTATGCGTTTGTGGCATCTCTGTATGCAGAGGCGAGGCTTGCACGGGAGACACATTCCGACTGAGCGAAGATGCTTTTGCTGTGCCTTTGCACTCCCTGTACCGCTTACATAATTGCTCCAGCTCTTGTTCCAGCTCTGAGCGGCGTTTTTGCATGACATCTGGCACGTCTCCCTCGAGAGACGCGTCGTCGCATTCCTCACGGACTTTGCGAAGATTCTCCCGCGTCTGTTTGATTAATTGACGCAGTTCTTCTATTATCACAGCACCTTCTGCCTCTTGGGACGCACTACTGTGTGTCGACCGATCAGACGATAAGCTCTTATCTGACACTGACACCTTCTGCCGAGCAACTCGATGATTTCGTTGCTGTGTACGTTGGTGATCAGCAACGAGAGCGTCCACGTCCAGGTGATCAAACAAGCTATCAGCATCATCATCCAACCCTGTATATAATGTCTGCTGCACTGTAGAAGAGCGGTTAGTCATCGGTGCCAAAGGCAAAGATGTCGTCGTCCGCGTGAAATCCACTACATCATTTGCTGCAGCAGGAGCCGGTATTCCCGCCCGTGGTAAAACAAAACCCGCTCCATTTCTTCCTTGACCTCTACAGGAATCAGCAAAGTGCTCCGAAGGCTCGATAGACACGAATGCTGGGCCAGTATTGATCACTGGAATTGTCCCAAGGGCAATTCGTGGTGTCGGAATCACCTTCAGCTTCGTCGAAGCCTTTGATCTCGCCCGTAGAGCCTGAAACTTCTGAAGTGCATCTCTTCCTCGTTGAATTGTTGCCAGACAATTTTCTTTCTCTGTTACTTCATCGATGGGACTGCATAAAAATACACAAAATGGTACAAAAGGACTCATGTTAGTTCTCGTGACGTCGTCAGGTAACATTACAGAGATCATAAATGGATAAAAATGGTAGCCTTACCTTTGTTTTCGAGTCGTCCGATTGTCAAGATATGCTTCAATGATGTGGGAATTGAGGCATTGCTGCAACGCATTCTTGGGCGCCTAATGATGGCGATTGATAGAGGATACAAAGACAGTTAGAGAGTCAAACACAGATGATTAAGATGAACGACGTCTTGGCTACATGGCCATTACATTTTCTGCCCAAGCAAGTTGCTCCTTCAGGTTGATTTGCGGCGCAGCGTCAGTGCGCTCCTCGTTGACCTTGGCGCGCATACTGAAATGCGGAACAGAGTGATTGTCGGTGCAAGCTTGCAATGTAAATAGTGACACTAGTTCACTTGAGTGACGGATCCGATAATACCGGTACAAATGCAAAATGGGCACGTTTTGATACTCCTTCCCGTGAAATTGTTTAAAACCGAAGCCTTCTACTGAATTTATGCCGTACAACGCACAGTCTGAGTATTCATACCGATCTTTGAAACAGTCATAGACGCGTTCTAATTGGCTGATAAAAACACGAATCAGAAAAAACAGTCGCCTCATTCCGCAATTTGCTCTCTACTACGCAAGCGCTCGGATCATAATGATCTTAAAACAAATTTCCGTCTTTCTCGTCGCGACGTTGGCTGCGCTGTCTATTGCAGATGTTCACTCCCTTTTACGCATCCCTCTAGTTGCCAAGAAGAAGCAACGCAGTACTCAGAACCTGCTACAGTATCACACGCAATCAAGCGATGACAATACCATTGCAGTGGAAGTAAAAAGCGTTCTAAGCAGCCTTAGCACTTTCCAAGACTATAAAAACGACAGTAAGAACCTGCGTGTGCAGGACGTCCTACATAATGTGCAGGATCTACAGTCTCAGGGGCATGTACCATTGGAAAATTTCATGGAGTTTCAATTTTATGGTCCTATTGCCATTGGAACACCTCCACAGGAAGTTCTCGTGTGTTTTGACACTGGATCTAGTGACTTGTGGGTCCCTGGGAATAAATGCAAAGATTGTGCAGGTCAAGACAGGTTCAATCACTCGGAATCCAGCACTTTTTATGAATCCAAGACACATTCTGCCTTTGCTGTCCAATATGGTAGTGGCAAAGTAAGCGGGCATTTTGGGAATGATGTGGTCCACATTGCCCAATTTGATGTACAAGACGCAAATGTTGGGATTGTCCGGATCGAGGAAGAGTCCATGGCTAGAATGAAAGCAGATGGACTATTGGGTCTGGGTTTTGATGGTCTATCGACATTCTCCCATCCACCGCTCTTTTTTGCTCTATTGGAACAATATCCAGAGATGGATGCAGTCTTTGCTTTCTATTTGAGTCCAGACCCAAATACGAACGGGTCGGAATTACATTTGGGAGGACACGACAAAGAATTTATGACGTCACTGCAAGCCTCATGGCAAATGACAGATGTGCTACCTCAGTTTGGACAATGGACGTTCTGGAGGATCCATCTTCATAGTGTCAATGTAGGAAAGCATAGGAATGCATGTACAGAGGGATGTGTGGCTTTTGTGGACTCTGGCACGTCACTCATTGGTATCCCAGGAACACTGTACTTGAATTTTTTGTATGAAGTAGCGACGTTCGCACAGAATCAGGGATGTTACTGTGGATTTGTGCAGTACGGCTTTCAGTGCTTTCTGTGTGCACCGGAGGACTTCCCGCCGTTGCGGTTTGGCGTAGGAGGACAGCATTATTACGTACTGGAAGGGCCTGATTACACACTTTGCGTTGGATTGACGTGCATTGTGCTGGTACAGCCGAGTGGACAGGAAATGTGGGTGCTAGGTGACGTGTTTATGAAGAAATTCTACTCACTTTATGACGTCGAGAAGAAAAGAATGGGCTTTGCGTGTCCGGCCGACTCGATATTGTGCGGTGTGGACACTCAAGATGGTACTGTGAGCAACAATGGCAACGATCTGCCGCTATCGCAGCCGTCATCACCGTTCTTCGAAAACAGCTTCAACATGTACGACATGGACACTCACGCCGTATTGGTGCTGTTCTTGTCGGGTCTGTCACTTGTTGGCTCGGTCTTCATTGTGTCCTCTTTTGTGCAGTACCCGATTTTGAGCAGCTTCCGCTCGTTCTCGCTATTCTTCTGGCTTTCGGTGTGCACGTTGGGCTACAACTTGACTTTGTGGATTGCAGGAGTGTGGCGGGCCCACCAGATGCATGTATTATTCTGTGCTTTGCTCAAAAGCATGCAGCAGTTTTTTGGTACCGCTATTTTGTTGTTCAGCGCTGCAGTTGGTTTGGAGCTGATTCGAGCAATACGCTGGACTCACTCCAGTACCGTGGAGTACAAACTGGTGTACCATGTTGTCATCTGGTGCTCTGCTGCGTTCACGGGAGCATTCTCATTGTTCACGGGACTAATTGGTTTTCTGCCGGATGGAGCTGGCCCATGCCGAGCATGCTTCGTGGGCCATAGCCCCGGCTGGGCTCGCGCCTTCCTGTTTTACTTGCCAGCGGCACTTACAATTACGCTTGCTGGACTGGCAGTGTATCTTTCGACCACCAGATCTACTGGGCAATCACTCCCTCACCAAGCAGAACGTGCACGTCGTAGTAGCGGGCAATTGCTATCCAGCTGCGTCGCTACCATTGCTGCACTCTTTCTTCCGACTCTATTTGGCTGGCTGCAAGCGTTCGGTGTAGACTGGGTCAGGTCGAGCTTTTTTCTGTATCTTTCAGAGCTATGCTTTTACTCGCAAGGTCTATTAAACGCGCTTGCTTGGGCGTTCAACCCGTCGTATCGTGTCGCACGATACCGCGGCAACAACACCACTGGAGACGAGGGTGTGCGTCTCATGGCGCCAAATTAATTGACTATCTCGGAAGTAGCAAACTGCGGCTGTGAGTGGTTGATCAGAACACAAAACAACTTGTTGGGTTTAAGCGAATATAGCCAATACTTTGCACTTTGGTGTGCAGCCATGATCTTACTTAGTTGGTCGGGAACGCGTCAATAGCATCGTAAAAGTCCCAGAAATCGTCACCGAGTAGTTCAAGATTATCGTCCTCAAGCCAGCTAGCCTGCTGGCAAATCAAGTTGTCCTCCACGACGTAGTCAATGTGATCGTTGTGGCGCACGGGAAGGTGGCCGCAGCCCGGTCGATGCGTATCCTTGGGCGAGGTGCACTGAACAGGCCTTGCAGCTGCCGCATTAAATTCTGCTTTCTCGGTAGAGACGGCACGCTGCTTCACACCAAGTCTCGTCACGCTGTCTTGACAAACGAGGTGATTTTGCACCACATAGTCGCGATGATTTCCGTGCTGAATGGACAAGTGGCCACACGAACGATTATGCCGCGAGTAGTCCAGCAACGATGACGTCGGCGTTGACAGGCATGCTTTCTCAACGGCAAATTTGACTGAAGCAGCAGCGGTAACTGGTGCAGCGCCACTACCATCACTTGTGGAACTTGTGACCCAGTCAGTCGGACTGACATCGCCAAAGTTAACAGGACTGCCCGATGAGGCTGCCGGATGCGCTTGAGAACTGGGCACCGACGATTTACCAACTGAAGCTGCACTGGGAGTCGAGCTTGATAGCACTCTCTCAGGACTGAAAGTTGATCCGTTCACGTCCGGCACATTGAGAGGCACGCTAGACTCAGAAAATGTCTGACCCACCGTCGAGTTGTCAACTGACCCAGGCTGAGCTGAGTTCGTAAAAGAACCGTTGATGAGCGTCATTTCATGTGCCATGTTGGAATGCAAGTCGTGAGAGTCCGTAGGTGCGAGCGCAGTTTTATTCGGTGATGACGGGAACGTCGTAAAGAGATGGTCCAGGATATCGGGGGCGTTCGGCATCTTCGTTTCAGTAGAGACTATGTTGTCTTCAGGCGGGGGAGGCCTCAGCTCAAGATGCGCTGGACAGCAACTTGTTCCAATCGTTGTCGAAGGACACGGCGGAAACGCATCAAGTGAAAAGGGACGAGAAAAATCCAAGGTTTCCTGCGACAACACGAAGGCGTCCAACGAGGATAGCGCAGCAAAACACGTCGGTGGCGAGACGTTGTTCTCCGGACACTTGAGTTCGTATCGCGACGCTCTTGTCGGAGTGTCTAAGCACGCAGCAATAGCTGACATCTTGCGGCGACCAGCTGCAAATGTGCCGGTAATCGGCACTGTGGTTTGCGTAGCTGGTGGTCCAGGAAGAAAGACATCAGCAGTCAGAGCTGCATCGGAGGACGTTGCTCCACCAACAAAAGGCGTAGCGACATCGCTCGGACAGTCGCAGCTTTCATTGCGTGTTAAAGCGTCAGTTTGACACGGCGACAACTTTCGTTTCTTGGTCTTGATTGTTCCAAGAGCGTCATCGTGGTCCTCATGCAGACGCTGATGCTTGTGGAGATCAAATTTGCGTGCGAAGTTCCGGTCGCAACCAGGGAACGCGCATGCGTAGGGCTTCTTGCCTCTACAGAAGAAGAAGAAAACATGAAGCCATCGTCAGCTACTAGTACAATCCGTGAGATGAGTACAAGGACGATGACGTACGTGTGCGTGCGTTCGTGACTCAGTAAATCTGAGCAACGGGCAAAGCGTTTGCCACATTCGTTGTATTTGCAACGATAGGGTTTTTCACCCGTGTGCACTCGATAGTGCACTTCCATGTCTGCTTTGCGCAAGAAGCGCTTCTTACAAAACTTGCAGACGAATTTCTTATCACCCTTATGGATATTAACATGTCTCTTTAGATTTCCCTTGAGCTGAAACTCCCGGCCGCAGCCTGGAAAGGTGCATCGAAAGATTTTTTCCTTCTTGTCATTTTGAATTCCAGTGAATTCTTCGGCTATCAAGACCTCCTGAGACAAAAGACGTTCGACATTTGTTAGCAATGACGTGTCCCCTTTAACATGTAGTGAAATCATATCCATTGATAGTGAATTGGTGTCTCCAATGACGTTTCTCTATTTCATGCAACAATTGCCAAATGGGTGTCTCAAGAAGACCCGTTGGCTGGTACGGTCAAGAGAAGAGCTTGACCGCCGTCGGACAAATCCTTTCAAACTAAATACAATAGACGAGGGAAAGCAGATTTCCAAAACAAATAACCAGTCCACCGACTTATTGTAATTACCGCAATTACCTGCATGATCAATAGAAATTGTTTGACTGTCCGGACAATAGACTGATGACCCTATAGCATCGTATGTAGACTATATCATGTCCCATTCGAGACTTGATTCGAACAGTCACAGCGCCGTCTGACCTAGTTAAACTCCTCATATGAACCAACTCTAGTGCTAGTCATGGCATCGTTGGCACTGTAATATCAGAAACTACGATGCCCTCTGATATGACGGTGCCGAAGATGCGTAATTTGGTCTGTCATGCACGCTTCATGTCGAAAGGCTTCTCCAAATCGCAATGTAGCCCGCATGATCGTAGCCATTCTCGACTTTCTAACTCACCATCTTAATTTCCATGCACCTGATCGGACCTGCATTTTCCAGGGTTAAAGGTTCTTGACGGGCACAAACTTTTTACAAAAAGTGCCTTGATTGGTATTCGACCGAAGAAAAACTGCAGGCAGCTACGAACTACGCCCCTGCCTAGGCAATCGGGCATCAGATCGATCCAGATATTGAGCACGTGCTGGATTACCGGTACTTTCCTGCCCGACAATTTGGCTTTACATACCATGCATGTCCCTGCAGTCCGACGTTTAAGAAGACCAGTTGCATTTCGGTAAGTACTTTATGGTTTAGACAAAGGCTTTCAGCTACTCTAAGAAGCTCTCTTGCCCACCTGAAACATATCTGAATGGAAGAAAGTCGCTGTCGTGATCGCCAAGCCTGTAGATCTATCTGCCTTGGAAACACGCACGACATGCGATCATTTATAGCTCACAAACTCTGAACGCATACAAACGTCAAGTTTGACACTCCCAAGAACATTCCAGGACGCAGTGGCCCGATCAAAGTGCAGAAGAGGAGCTGTCATTTTGTACTTTTTCGCATCGATAACAAGCTCCCGTTCTTCACTCGAGTATGCAAGTGTCTAAGCTCTCGATTGCCTTCGTCATTGCTGTCATGGCGCTGCTCTCAATTGTCACTGCTATCGACGTCAGAAATCTCTCGGACTCATCATCTGTTGCCAATGGAAGGCTCCCCATTGCAGCAGTTGTGGGCATTGCAGCTGCAGCGGCAGTTGCAGTAATGGTCTCGGCTGCCATCAAAGTGCGGAGCGTTATCAGACTGAAGGACCTCGAGCTGCACGAAGTTGTGGTCTCACCGAACCAACTGGCAGAACAGCCCTTGTCCGTCACGAAACAGTTCGTCTACACGGCGCACATCTGATCGAACTGGATACCACCTAGAATACCTATCTGGAGCTGTACCTCTCTACGATCGAGATCATTACGATCTCATCTGCCATCTACTTCGTAGTATATTTATTCGCATCACGAGACGAAAGTGACGACGTGATGCCATCGCAACCTTAAGATTAACTGAACGTTAAAAAACAATCAGACAAGTGTCATACGTATGAATGATACTGAAATGAGCGTATCCTATTGAGTCGTTGCTGGTTAGATAGATCTAAAGCACAGCGTAAGCGATAATCAACTTGAAACGATGTTGCAGAAACTGTAAATTCATTCTGTTCGCGCTGTTGTAGCCAAACACAACTAGAACGAATAGCTGTGCTTGGGACAGGCTACCATTGGTATCGATGGCATTCTGAGATGTTCAATAGCTAGATAGATAGCTTTGTCGTAGCGTTTATCTTGTACACCGCCAGTTCTCACGGACAAGAGAAGGTGTTGAGCTGTTTGGTATCATTAGTGAAGGACGTATAAGTAGTTCGATGTAGGGCAAAGGAACTAGTCTAATCAGCGTTGACTCTCAGCCAACAACAAAAGCTTCAGTTGCAACCAGGCTCACCTCACGAAGCGTCCTTAGAAGTAACAACATTTTTACTGGGTGTACAATATACGCATCATGCTAGCCCAACAAAGAGATGCTCGCGCATGTGAGGGCGTGAAACTGGAGATCGAAATTATAAAAGCATGACTTGTAAATGACGTCAAAGCTCTAGAGTGATTCACTCTGCAATGTGCGGAATGCAAACAAGGATAACGCTTTTGCCACCTTCTTACTCTATGCAACCGCCATCTCCAGGCAAATGGTACCACTATGTCCAACATTTAGATGCTCTTGTCGAACTTGTCATCGGCTGTGCAGACATTGGGCGATTCGGTCGATGAAAAGCGACAGCAAGCGGTACTGCTAACAACGTCTACCCGGTCGAATATCGAGTTAGTCTCGTCGAAGACTGATAACATGAATTTCAGACATCACGTTGATCGCAAAGGAGAGCTTGAAAGCGTTTGAACGACTGGAAAAGAAGAAGAAGAAGAGACTACTGATTGCGCGTTGGAGGCGAAGACTGGACGGTTTAAGGTCAACAAGGATAGTGATAAGTAGGTATCCTCCTTAGTAAGGACGACAAGGATAATGGCCGCAAGTTAAACGATCGTCAGAAGCAAGTGGCTTCAGAGACAAGTACAACAAACTCGGACGTTTTGGAGCGGACATGCTCGGCTTGGGTACGGCGAACGAAGTTCATCGCGTCTCGCTGGTGCAAGGTCGACCCGTGGTGTAACTGCCCCCATGTAACCACCCCCATGAAACCATCCCGTGGTTTTCTTCTCAACATGAGGGTGTGAGTGCTAAGATCAAAGTGACGCTTGCAGAAAGAAAGACGCTGGAAGTGGCAGGTCACGGAACGGGCGGTTGTCTGGTCTGACCAAGAAACGAAACAAGATGGTAGACGTCCTGCATCCCGGTTTGAAAAATAGGTGTGTCGATTATAAGGACGCTGGTGGAAAGAGGCCTGAATGTAGCGGTTCTGATGCCATCGCGCAGAACGAGATCGGTATGGCGTACATGTTGGGCTGTGACCAGGGAGGAGCCTCTTCGTCCAGTACGTCAGAGCTGACAGTAAGTGGGAGCTTGAGACGCTTGCTGGGACATACGCTCTCACGAAAACACAGCATGCCATGATCAACATCCCGAATGTGCCTAACGCTTCAAAGTTTCTACGGTGGATGCATGAAAGGGGAGCAGCGTTTCCGGTAAGTTCGGGATCATATACATCCCAAGTATTTTGAACCTCGTTACAGGGACAATGAAGGCGCCTTCATAAGACGAAGCCAAGCATATTTGACGTTCGTCGACGATCACTCGCGATATGAGAGTGCCTACTTCTTAAAGAAGAAAGCTGCCAAGAAGAAAGTTTTCGTGACGTGTACAAAATGCAGTGGAGGAAAGCAGATCATGTACCTGCGGTCGGACATCGAAATGGAATTTGTGAGCAAAGATGTCATAGAAAGCTCGAACGAAAGTTGAAAGCGATCGCTGAGGCCAAAAGCTCCATGGGATACGCTGAGCATATCAAGATGTATCGCTTATTCTTAATGAAAGCCTCCAAGGTCAAGGTGTTATCTCCGTTGTATGAGCGTGAGGTGAACGATTGTATATATACAAAGCGCAGCTGACCAATGGTCACAAGGTCATTCACAACATCAAGGACGTTGGTGATGAAGTAATATGGGAACCACCCGACATGAAGGAGCTATGGAATGCATCTTAATGACGCGTCAGACGTAGAAAAAAAGGCATCATAGTTTGCACTGCTCACCATATTCATTGAGAACCACGTGATATGTCCCTCCCCCCGACTGAACGATGCAAAAGAAAGGTTATCCCCGTGACAGATTGGATACTAGCCCTTCATTCGAGCTCCAGAACAAAATGAAACACGTATTGTTCACCCACTGAGTACTGGCTCTCGGAAGCCAGCACGTCAACGATGAGTTCGTAGGAACAAGTCACCCAACTCGTTAAAACATCACCGTATTGGCACAACTTGTCTTTTTGCCACTTCTGCATACTTACTCGGACAATGCCGTCCAAATGGTAGGGAAATGAAAGCGTCATCTCGCTATGTTCTAACCTTGGGCTACACCTTCAATCTCGGTCGTTTGCACTAAGCAAGGTCTTTCCGATCAGGCGCTCTGCATCATGAGAGCACTTCACCAGGACATGCACTGCTCGAGCTAGTAGATCCATTTTGCGCAACAAGATAATTGCAGCGCTTAACCCAGATCAAGCCCAAGCCGCCACCCAAGAGACCACCACATCAGTCCATAAAACAAGCGTAAGCAACGCATCCACTCGATCTACAATGGTTGCGGTACATGTGATGCTTACACCCGTTCTAGCTCACCGTCAACAAATGGTGAATGTTGCTTCTCCGCGCTTCAATAGACGCACTGTCGACAATGCAATAGATGCTGCAGTTATCACAACTGCAAGAGTCGGTTGAACAAAGGCAGATAGTATCGTTAGGAGTGGTGCCCAAAGCCTTCAAAAGACACATGCGTCAACCTGTGACTCTACGACTCAGCCTTCTTTCTTGATCACTTACTACTGCTCTATCTGTTTACCATCACCAAAGAACTGATCAACTCTAACCATGAACTCAAGTTTGATCTTCCAGCGCATTTGTTTTTCTTCCTCACACTTGGTATTGTACTCCGTCAGCACAACCGACCACAATTTTCATTGTACATCTCCGTCAACCACAAGATGGTCCTATATCTCATGATATCGAAATCCTTTGGTTGCAAGTCCATCTTTCGTATGCAGCCAACTATTTCAGTACTCGTCGTTTTTCATCCAAGACTTCATGACCATACGAGGCTCTTAATGTCCTGTCCAATGCTTCCATCTGAGCCTTTTTTCTTCCAGGTCGTAAACTTGAACCCGACATCATCTGCTCTGCTTCTTCTGCCTTAGTCTCGTTTACAGCTCCTGTGTAAGCAATAAAGTTCTTTATCCTATTTTTATGACTATAAATTAGAGTCCTCTCGTCTAAATTTCAGTCTATTCGGTATAAAGGGTCCATCATTTACTCGTTTCGATCTTAAGATAAGGGTTTTTACAAATCCTTGCGGTACTGAAGGGAATAGGTTTTGACTATTTGGGTACCTTATTTGTATAACGGAGACTTTAGTGAATGTGTATATCCGGATAAAAACACACGAGCTCAGATAAAGTGAACAAATAATGATCATGTTGAACACGGTACGACATGAAGCTATAAACTGATTGACTCTATTTACTCGCGGTCATGGTCGGAGAAGCTCAATAGCATCGCAGTCTCTTTTAATTCGTCATAAGTTGGTTCTGGATGAGGACTATCGTCACCTTGAAGCGGTTCGGGGAGGTGAAAAGGAGGTGGTCCTAGACTCAAATGGCCAAAGTGTTTTTCCTCATCTTGGTCAGTCAAATCTGGATCCCATTGATTCCTCGTAAGCTTGTGCTGCTGTGAGGTCCGTCGAGTTCGTGTCTTGGTGCTCCGTTTGCGCTGCTCCGAGTTGCGCTGATTCTGGTTGGCACGTTCACGGTGCATTTGACAAAAACTATGCAGCTCGCCATTTCGCTTCTTGGCGCGTGAGCTCAAGCAACGCGTGCTTTTGTATTTGCACCGTAGTTCATCGGGTGGATCAATGGCTCGAGCAGCTTCAGCGGCAGCTTGCTCCGCTGCGTAGAGCGGGTCGTACGGTACCGCGACTCGACCACCTGTAGGTAACTGGACGAGTTTGTGTCCGTCCTCGTCAAGCAACACTCGTAGTTGGTTCGTGTCCATTGTGATGTGGTCTGTAGTGGAAAAGCGCGAGTGCTGATCTCCCTCATTGCGAGTGGTAACAGGCCCTGGTGGGACCTGACGTAGACGGGAGACGGGCGAAAGAGAGAAGCCGGGAACTGAGACCGCTACGATGTAGGTATACAGTGGCTGACAGCACTAGAAGTGTCAACCAGACCACGGCAATGGATGGATGCACACTTTGCAAGTCAAAGAAGCAGCCACTTCATGATAGACAACAAGAAGCTGTACCTATGCCACGCACCTCGTCCAGCGGCCACTTAATCTTCACGCTGGACTTGGTGGGAAAGTTGATCCATGTATCACAAGCTTTGCACGGTAAAAACCAGCAGTACCACCTCTCGCGCACGAGGCCAAGAGGTCCCAAAGAATGTCGTCGGTAGCATTGAGGCGTATGTCTTTTTGCCGACGAAATATACAAATCGCGATGCAGTAGCATCGCGATCCGTACTTGAGTTGGCACACTATAGCCGCGCGCGCAGAGTTTTTCACGCTTTATGCAAAAGTGTTGACTCATGGATGTGGCTGCCAGGGAATGCACCAGAGCAAACGAAGTGAAGTCTACATTGAACGACTTAATAATTTGACAGCGTCGCTGTTTCATCAACAGCTCTTCAGAAACAACAATACTGGCTTTCGCTCGTGGTCGAAGAGCTGTCCAAATCCGGTTCGAGGATCGGGTGGGGAGATCTAACGCTTCAAAGAGGGTGGGTCGTCTTTAGCGAGCTGGTGGCATTGTCGGAACCTGACGTCGAAGCGACTTAGCTGATAATTGCCCTTTCGCGGTGGGTTTTGCACAGATTGTGCAGCTTTGCATTCATTTCAGAATCTGACACGTTCGCAGAAGTACATGTTAAGGATTGGAGATGCATGCAGTGGAAGCTCTTGTACATAAGTTCATCCTGTGAATACTATGATTGCTGGCTGCTTCAGTGAGGCAGTCGATTGGGACTTAAGAAGTTTGCCCATCAAAGGATGAAGCACAAGACGGTATCTAATATCGTCAATGCATTGCTTGGTCTCGAAACGTGTTTAAGGGTCATAAGCAGATGTGGATCGTGTTGCGTCGGATGAGATGTGAGATCGGAACATAGGAATCCGATACGACTTTAACCTCAAGCGGCAATACCCGTTTGAAGCCGTCTCACACAGCAACACCGCATTGTTGAACATGGGAGTGGCGAGTCCTCGGTGCAGCAATTTGATTATACTCGAGTCCGTTATGTACATTGAAGATGACGAGGTCTATCTCGCCCCTTTCAATATGAACGGATGCTTGATCAGCAAATCCCACAGAAGCAGCCTCGTTTCGCGCGACGAGGTCCAATACATTGGGAGCACGATTGTGTTCAGAGATGTCAAAAAACTGTTCAGATAACAAGAATATGCTGCCATGAACGTTGACTGGACCACGGAACACAATGATCATAGTATCGATGCTTCACTATCATCTATTTTAGTTTATAATCCGACAAAGTTGACGGTAGCAGACGTGATTGAAGTTTTAGTCCCTCTAAGCGTATCGATGATTCGACCGATCGTCGGAAAGTGGATCAGCTAACAAGATGGCGTGGGCGGATTGCGTCCTTAGTGGTAGTAGCATCTCCCGCGACCCGATCACCTCCAAAATGAGTGGAATTTTCTTCTTTGAGTTGGCCAAAACTTAGCTCACAGCCTTTGACTTGGCAGGCCCTCAAGCACCACAAAAAAGCTTCTTATGCGAAACTTACTCTAAGATCGAAGCTTAGACCGAGGAGCTGCGCTGTTGAGGTTCAATGAATGCCAAAATAAACTTTGGTCATGCTGAGCAACTCAAATCTTTACTTTTCACCGTAGTAAAAACATCGCAATGTATTTTTCAATCACGGCTGTAACTAACTATACAGCATCTTACAAAAAAAAACAATGGGTGCTTTCGGAGCTGTAGTGAACAGCAGTCCACAAGTCCTTGGTCTTAGTGAGCTATTTAGAACGTCCAGACTACGCACTTATTTCCTGCAATAACTGCATCCCTAAAATGTTAGAGTGTGTAACACATTATACGACCTCGTACCAACTGAGCGGATACTGTACAATTGCCAGTAGAACATTTTCCTGATTTGAAACTATAACATGCTAGCACGTATTCATCTCTTATCCACCACTTGCATAAATTAAGGCCAAATTTGCATTTCAATACTAATGATGCAAGAGCTCAGATAGGAACCTAACCTAGTGTAAACTCCGAACCTCCAAGTGTTATCAAGACGTGTTCCCTCTCTTTTCATCTCTGCCTCTCGTCTCTCATACAAGTGCATCACCATACAAAGCAAAATTGATCTCGTTCTCCGGCGATACGACCACCTTCTTTGCATTCACAACTTGGATCGCCACACGTTGCATCAACCGCTTCTTGACACGTCGTTTGCCCTCGAGTTTACGTTGATTCTGATTAGCTTTAGAACGGTGATGTTCGCACAGGTTATGACGCTCCCCATTGCGCTTAATGGCGCGAGGATAGCCACATTTCTTATTGCGGTAGCGACACAGCATGTCCTCGGCTTGGGGGCAGTTGATGAACGAAGAGTGGGCGGAGAACGAGTCCACCGTAGCTTGCAACGGGGTCTTCATAGGACATAACCGGTGTGGCTGGGACGGAGCTGGCGTCAGACATTGCATCGGCTGCAATGCAGCAGCAGCAGCTGTTAAGAGACTAATAGGTGGTAGACGTGGAGGTGATTTCGGAAACGACATCAACACGGACGGTGCGGCAGCCGAGAGCATTTGTAGCCCCAAACTAGCAGCAGAACTATCGGGACAAACGACAGAGTTGGCAAGCTGGGTGACCAAATAGGGTAGTGTCTGCGATGCAACCACAAGCGACCCATTAACGTTGACGGTCTCGTTTTTGGTAACAACTTCATCGGTGGCATCGTCTGGGGACACGTCATTCAGCAGGTGGTCCATCGTTCGAGGGAGGGGGTACTGACTGGCTTGAGAAAACTTGATGATTGACTTCGAGAAGCCAGCAGAGACTTTCGTGTACTGCACAGCCACGTTTATCTCCGCTTGCTTGGATCTACCGTACTGTCAAATGGATTCTCTTGTATACTATATATTCTTGGAACAATTCATACAAAATGGATGGTTGTTTTACTAGATACAGAATTGTTTCAGGACCTACATTTTCTAATCTACCTGTTAGTTTTGATATGCTATACTATAGAAGCTCAGTTGTTCAGGGTCAGGCCACAAGTGAGATGGACTCGGCGTCGTGATCGTACTGATATCCCATGTGCCTTGTTAATATATGGTTTCGAATGTACACATGATCGCGAACAACAACACTGACGTCATTGCCACCTTGGCATCCCATCAAAACGAGTCTCACGGAATTTTTATCGTTATGTTCGTCTTCAATACAACGAACAGTGCCGTTGCGAGTCTCCTATTGCGTTTAAAGTTGATTCTGTCGCTGTACCGCTCAGTCGAATCGCACGCCACACCTGATTTCTTCGACTTATCGCGACGCGTTCATTGAGCTTCAGCTTGGACTAAACATGAGGCTCTCGCTCTACAAGCTAAAAATCCAGTAGCGCTGTTACGGAAGACCGTGGCAAAAACGCACGCAATTTCCATGATAAGGCGGAGACTTCGGCGGCGTTCGTTTTTGATCCTTTCTTGTGCACGCGCATCGCAGCGGCACCCAGCGAACCGGACTTTTTGCCCGGCAGCAAGTACTAAAACTTTGTCGTTGTTCTAAAGTTGGTCCCTCATTGAATTGCTTCAGGCGTCGCTTGCTACCTGGACGTGTATCGAGCAAAATAGTTTGATATATTTGTTCGATTATACCCCGATTGCAAGTGCACGAAACGATATCAGTATCGAAAATGAATGGCACGCATAAGCTTTAGGTGTGTGTACATATAGGTACCGACCGGCTCCATGTGCATCGTGCATCAGACAAGGCCCGCGAGGTGACAACACCACCGAAATGATAATCGAAGCATAATGAATTCTGGCATTCATTCGAACGAACCATTTTGTTTTTGTCGTATACTCGACGGACAAGGTCTTTACAAGTCCTGTAACCAAACATGGATCCCGAGCTAGTACATTAATCGCTACTAATGACTACGACCTTGGCCATTCAGCTATTCGATATGTGGCATGAATGAAAAGTCCTACTGAATCATTACCAAATGCACCATGACGTTGCAGCAAAGGAATGTATTCATCCATACCAGTTCATATTAAAGCTTGGTTGTATCGTTATCTAATCTTATGAAAGCAAAGGAGAGTCCTCATGTCAGTTGTTAAGCATGTAAACGGCCACGGTCCTAGTCTTTTCGATTTGAACAATGCAGGTATACCTCCAAATGAGAGAAAAGGGAATTTGCTGTGTACGTGTCTACTGCCTAATGCAGCCGTCGGGCACATTGCTTCGTTTAAATATACGTCTTCTACGCATGTATGAGGTCGAGCTGCGGTGTACGTACTCGCTCTGTTTGGATCGTTAGCACCTGTACCACCTTCTGTGGTTCGGAATCCAATTCAGTATCGAAAGATACAGGAGTGGGGTAGGAAAAGCGCGATCAAAGTCGTAATGTCTTCTTCCTGAAGTGGTGTGGGCGAGCGCAGCGGCTCCAAACGTGGATCGATGTCTTGGCTTGAAGGAGACGGGTTCGACACTACGACTTCTGTCACTAAATCTGCTTGTTGGCGAGAAGTATTTGTATCGAGGATCGAAGGCAGTTGAGCTTCTACGTCTTTTGTTTTCAAGGCTTGTCGAGCCATGCGCTTGCGCATGTCCAACCGTCGCTGATTACGATTGGCATTGGCACGGTGCATGGCACAAAAGGTGTGCAGGCCACCCGTGCGCTTAACAGCACGCGGATTTAGACATTTCTTGTTGGCATAACGGCAGTGCAACTGCTCAGGAGCGCACGTAGTACTCGAGTCTACATTTCTGCGTATCCGTTTTGTGGGACGTTCGTCTACTGCGTGCTTAGAGTGCTGCTCCTTGCTATCATTTTGTTGATCGAGTGATGGTTCGCGCTCAGAGAATCGAGAAAAACGGTGTGACTTGGCCATGTGAATTGTACAAGTGCCAAAGTCTAGTAACCCCATTGTCCGAGCTGTAGATGATGAGTAAAAGACTGCAGATAAAGCAATGGATTCCGGACCATGAAGCAATTTGCATGGTACAATTGGACTTGGAGGTGCAAGCCATTAATATTGGGACTCATTTTCGAGGAAATCAAGTGTTGTCTACACCTGCGATTGATAATACGAAGCCATGAAATGAGACGCGGCAGAAGGACACGAGCATCAACTGTCTTGGTATTGTATTATTCAAATTAAGTACGACCTTTACAAAATAGTATACGATGTGTATTCGTGTATATGCAGGTTAGACCCCCCCCCCCGCGCACCGCTACTCGATGCAACAGCGGATGCCCGCCGAGCGCCACAACTATACTACTTGATACTAAAGATCATGTTGTCTCTTTATAAACTCGAGGACTGGAAATGGACACTCGCACGAATGTCAAATCGACGTTCATGATAGGTATTGGAATGGCTGACGAGATAGACAATGTACTACACGCCCTGCAATAATCGCTAGCGATTGCTTCCATGAGCTGGTGCCATCGAGGTGTGACGGCATTATCGCGTTTTTCCTGCTGGGGTATCTGCGGTTGCTTTCAGATCGAATCTTACCGTCTTTCCCCTCAACTGTAAAGACTTGGCATCGAGTTCTCTCCAAAGGTTGTCATACAATCTGCGATGCATACCTACAATCCGTTATTGCTTTCTTGTGATAGAGACTCCCTCAAGCAGAAATAGGCTACCCAACAGCTCCTCTCTGTTCAGGGTTTCGAGTCGGTATTCAGAAACGGGCTTACGCATCCCGACTTGCATCTTTGACGCCAGCAGATGGAGAATCTGGTCGTTGTTTGCACAGCCTTTATCAACTTTTGCACTGTCGATCGCTTGTGACTACTACTGTTTAAAATAGAGCTCTGATCGTCTGTGACGCTCGTTCACTCAAAAAACGACGCTCTACAGCACCGAGACCTTACAAACTTCTCAACTAACAGATAACGAACCCCCTTACCATGGTTCGCTTCATGACGTACGTCACCTTGCTGACTTTGGCTCTCATGGCACTGACGTGTCTGGTTTCGGCTAATCCAGACCCGGCTGATGTGGCCGCCCAAGCCATTGTTGAAAATTCCCCCAAGATCACGAACGAAAAGGATGAACCACCGACTGACACGAACGAAGCAACCACCGATGCGAAGGCTCCCGTCATCCACAATACGGGCGCCATCTCGGACAGCATCAGCAAAGTAACGACTGAGACACCCATCAACACCCCGAATCCGAGCTCGCCTGCAAGCAGTTCGAAACCTGGCGACTCGACCTCGGCTCTTAAATCAGCGTCAGCCACGTCCGCCTTGACGCATGTGACGCCTAGCATCGCTCTGGCTTCGATAGCTGCCATCGCCATCATCAATCTCCTTGTCTAATTTGCAGAAGGCAGCTCACGACGGAATGGGATTGACGGCTTGATATGGTTTGGCCTAGAGTAAAATACGAGTCGTCCTCAAGCGAGTGTTCTCTTGAAAGGATGATGTTACTTCATCACATTAAAAGCATGCATAATGAGTTAGAAGCGGAACACTTTTGTGATTGTCCTTCATCTTGCCATACTTCTTTGATGACCAGGGAGAATGCCAGCGCTGTATAAAGAAGAGAGGACGATGAAGCAGTTGGTGTGGGACGATAAGTTTATTTGTATCGTAATAGACCGAGAAGGCATTCTTTAAGTAGCGTCATGATCAATGTGAACACGCGGTGTCCTACCATTTAGTTTGGCTTGATATGAAAGCGTACGTTCGTCGCGGATCGACGAGCGTATAAGACTGATGATCTTGCATGCTGTGGATAGTGGAGTGGGGATGTTACTAGACGCATATTGATAGACCTTGCACGCTGTAAAATAGCAGCAGTGTGATTACAAACCAAGACGCAGTATTTCAGTACCACGACCAACGTAAAAGGAGTTACTGTAAGTGATTCGTCCCGTGGCGACCTCATTCGCTGCAGATATAGTGATGGCTATAGTACAACAAGTTCCTGGTCTTCAATTCTTCAAGTGAACACTCGAATGAGTTGATTTAATACCTCTAGAGTGTCTGAGTACATGGACTTCTGTGTGCTAGCTTAGACGAAGTTCATCAGTGTGAGTCCAGCAACAGCAAGAGTCGTCATGATAACGATTGAAGACTGATGCATCGAAGCAGCCGTCGAAGAGCCAGAAACGGGAGTGGGGCCAGCCTTATTGTCCTTGTCGTCAAGCTTGCTGTTAGCAGCTTCAGCAGTATCTTGCACCTCATTGCCAGTAGAATTAGCAGCATGATGTAACGCATTGCCGGTAGCGTCAGCAGCATCTTGCAACGCATTGCCGGTAGAGTTGAACGCATGGTGCACCGCATTGCTAGCAACGCCAGCAGCCGTATCTTTCGCTGCGTCGGTAGTGTCGGTCACCACACCGTTAGCAGCGCTGGTAGCCGAATCGGTGGCTTTGTTGGCAAGGTCATCGACAATTGCGACTTCGGCGGCCGCTACGGCAGCGAGCGCAATGAAGACGAAGCAGGTGCGGACACGCATAGTGAAGGAAGTTTATGTGGTCTTGCAAGTCTCGAAGCGAGTTCAGGAATGACCGATTGGTCTGAGGGGAGATAGTGCAGCGTATGCTTGTTCTAGTACGTACGTATGTTTTTCTGATTTTTCAATGTAGAGATGCTGAAAGCCCAAGAAACGGTCAGCGATGAACAAACACTGGTCCGAGATGAGAGCACGACATGCAAGTTCAAGTTGTTGCATGAATGACCTGCTGTCTTTTTTCAGCTTTGTGCAGAAGTTCGGTCTTGTAGCTAAGAGTTAGTAGCAAACTACCGGCGGGTCAAGTGATACTGTAGGGGACGCAGTGCGACATTGACGGAGCTGCCGATCCTGTAAGCTATACCCGGGCAAATGCTATACCGTCACTGGCTTCTTTGCCAACGCTGTGCCTTGAACACAGCCCCTACAGTGGCTTTGCCTGTCGTTTTTTTATGTCAACGACCTTCCTTTATAAGATGCACATGTACATTCATTGCTACTAGGTCATGCAAACCATTGTCACTAGACTTCAGATATTCAGTGTTCGGGTTTACAAGAGGTTGAGATTTCGTTGTTTTGAAAAGACAGCAGACTTCAACAACTTTTTATTGCTTGGGCGTACAAAAGTCCAGCATAGTGCTCTGGTGATATTCTGTCTTCATTACTTTGGGCTTCTTCTTCATAGTCTCATCAGGTTGCTCTTCTTCTCGAGTCGAGGTCGCCCTATCTTCCAATTTAGTATCTGGTGATAACAAATCGGTTTGAGATGACGCTGCTTTTGCTGCTTGCGATTCTTTCGGTTTGCGTTCAGTAACCTGTTGATGGTTGTCTGGTGCTTGGAGTGTCGTTAATGTCCGTTTGAGAGAAAGTGAGGCACGTTTCAACACGCTGTGTCCACCTTTCATCCCACGATCGAAATCCAGCTCATGAAGAAGATATGTCAAAAGCCATTGGATTACCCCACCACTTTGCTGGTCCCATTCACGTGATTTCAAGCTGATGGCTAGCGTTAACAACGCATTGACTTTTGTTAGTAGATCCAAGTCGCGCTCGAACAAAACGTAGACCAATTCGCGATGGCATAGCGACGCTGCGAGCCACTGAATCAAAAACTTGAGCTCGCGATCGCCTTGAAATACCCC
Organism: Peronospora farinosa; assembly: GCA_947646735.1. NCBI lineage: Eukaryota > Oomycota > Peronosporomycetes > Peronosporales > Peronosporaceae > Peronospora > Peronospora farinosa. The sequence goes on along the minus strand of CANTFK010000868.1, from coordinate 133,645 downwards.
ACAGCCCCAATTTCCACTAGCTACAGGCCAACACTGTTCGTTATCGCGCGCTTCAAGGTATACAAAACCAGCATAAGCCTTAACTAGATCGCGCAATACATGCTCACGCGTATATTGTCGTTGCACCCGCTCTTTACCATAATCGGTTGCGTCCATTCCCACGACCACGCATTGTCGGCGTAAGCGTCCATCCGGCAGAGATTCCAAAGATGTTGTGTCCTCAAAGTTGCCACCATAGACAAATGATCCACCATACCCTTGGTACGTACTGTAGCGCTCGGTTCCATGAATCACAAACGCTTCATGGGGTTCCAGCTTGGCAAACAAGAGGCATGACACGAGTAATTCGGGTGACAGTAAAAAGCGAATTTCTTCCTGCACACACCCAGAGTTAAGCACTCCGCCACCAGCAAATTTGTTAGCAAAATCAATTTGCAAATGCTTGTTCAGATCTTCAATTCGGACATCTGACACACATGTTGCAGCGTGTAATCGAGGGTGTGCACCCGCAGCACTTTGAGCGTGGCTAGTACAATTTGCTTGCGAAGGATTTCCTAGTATCTTAAGAAGTCCTTCAGATGATTGTTCTGCACCAATTTCCCCTTGCGCAAGCGGCAAGTGCACACCAACACGTGTGAAATCAATTACCTCAGCAGACAGTGCGTTGCGCTTTGATACGGCAAGCGGAACCACGCGCAAGAAGTACTGCAAGAGACAACGAATCTTTTGAGCCTTCAGCACAATTATCTTACCCATACCGGGGGATGAAAATAACCGAGCTGCAGTGAAATGGGGAAACTGGATCAGGTCATTACCGATATCAATGCCATGTCGGCGCGATTTTCTGCTTTGTACACCCAGTTCAGACTTTGTGACGTCTTGATCAGGAAAAATACCGAAAAAACAGCCACAAACCAGCGTCAGCACCTCCAATTTTGACAACCGGTGGCTTTGAGTCACTAATTGAACCTTCTTGCTCACGTCAACTCTCGTTTTCACATTCTCAGCTTCGTATTTGTCGCTACACGAATGGACTTGTCCGCCTGCTTCCTGTGGGGTCAATAGCGGCGGCGGTATCGCAAACATCTGTGGTAAAGCCAGCACCATTCTTGTCATTTCCGGCAGCACGTGTGTGAAAAACTTGTCTTGCTCTTCCATTGTCAGCAACTACAGATAGATATAGCACATTGATAACACACGTCAGATTCGTATTGTACAATTGCCAACATTGGATCATCACACAGCACGTCAATAAACCTCGTTCATCGCATACTCCAAGCAATTAAATCTGCGTCTTGGAGAAGACACCGTCAATCTGTCATAGGAAAAAAAACACAACAATGTAAAATGTTTACAACTACTCTCTCTTTATCTCAACAACTAAGGCTCGTACAATTGCAATCTAGCTGTAAGTTCATATACGTCGTGTATTGGTTGTGCCAGGTATGCTGCAATGTATGGCCAAAGCGGCACTTGATCTCGAAATAGAAAATGAGGTGAACATGGAAGTCGTGCCCTTAGTGACGTTGCATGTAGACTTGTATCCTGCATATCGATGTCCTTGTCCACATCTTCTACATCGTGATAATCCAAAGGATAGTGTAACCACAGATCTTTAGGTCTTGGAGGAGGCTCAAAGAATTGATTACTATCAGGATCAAGCCAATGTCCTAGTCGTAGCATTTCATGCAGCCAAAAGGACGTCACAAATTGGAACGAGACGTCTTGGAATGCTGCACCAGGTTTGCAATCCGCCCAGAAGCTTGTAATCACGTAAACAATACCGGGTTTTCGAGCATGTTCTTTATTGTAAAGTTTCCCATTGGTGTGCAAAATTAGAGCTGTCAACTCGTGACACTCGCGTGGTGACAGGCAATGGAAGGTAAAGATGGCGCCACGAAGGGACAAGACACGCGACATGGAAGTTTTAGCAAATGGAGAATTGTAATTAATTAAGGGGTACATGTAATTAATTTATTCTTATTGGCGAATAAAAGAAAATAGGTCACCGAGATCAAATATGTATGCAAAACACAATCTACACGCAAAGAAATGAGTACAAGCCCATGGTAGAATCGTCTTTAAAATAAAGAGCTCTATAAACTATGGCATAAAAAGTATAAAATTTATCTGAACTCCTCGTTAGTAATATTCAAAGACGCAGGTGGGTATCTAGAACAAATGAATACATTGCATATGCAGGTGAGCATTCAAATACTTTAGTCGACCTTAAACCATCCTTACAATCTGGTCCAGAGTTGCACGATCCCTCTTGAATGTTGAGGTTGTAATGCACTGTCAAATTGCCGTCTGGCGTCTGGTTACAAAAAAGCGAAGTGACGTTTTGGTCGTCATCGTCATGACAATAGAGAGTGTTCATGCGGTTGTGCTTGCAACTAATGGATTTAAAATACATACAGCCCTTTAGACTTAGAAAAAGGTCGAGCCTATGAAACGCTGCGCCTTGGTCGTCAGCAAGTAAATACCTTCAAGCGATGCGTGGCGTTGTCGCGAGAAAAGTAAGCATGATTTGCAATACTTGTTAACGTGTTCTGCTAGTTTCTTCCACCGTGATGCTGCGCGGTTCTTCGATCAGATCGCCGATCATGGACTCCTGCCGAATAAGTGCGCTCTCCATCATAGTCATGCTGTCCTCGATATTGCCCAGTACTTTCACAAAAGTGGCCACAAAGTCCACGTATGTATCAAGTCGATAAATCTTGTTGTCGTCACCAAAGTAAAAGGTGTCACTCACAGGGTATATGAACTCCTTGCCAATAAGGCGTTGCACGAGCGCCTCGTTCCAGAGCAAATGAGGAAAAATCTTCTCAATGGTTCGACGTGTAAAGCGCACGCAAAGCGTGGCGGAAGCACGCACCACATAATTTAAGTCCGCTGCCATAATTTGCAAGGACTTGACCTCGTACTTGAGCCCCGCATGATACAACGAGTATTTCTCCCATTGGTTCAGCAGCTCGTGCATGCCGTACGAGCCACCAAACACCACGTTCGGGTGCATGAGCCCATTCAAAAAGCCTGCCTGGCTCGACGAGAGTAACCGGTCCTGTGAAAGATTTCTGACGCCACCTTGCTTAGCCACAGGCACTCCATATTTGAAAAGCGAAAAGTATTCGTGTACGACACTGGCAAATGATGCACCCATGGGTTGGCGTTTGATTGACCAAGTCGCAACTCGCTGCCGTGAATGACCACGAAGGTCGAGGTTGTCAACTTCTCTCTTAAGCTGCTTCACGTGCTTCTCGAGCGTTTGCACGTAGTTCTTTTGACGTGAGCGATAGAGCTTCCCACGTTCGCTATTGGAGCGTTTTCTAGTCGGTGGTTTGCCATTCGAGGCATTAACAACTGCAGTTGTAATCTGCTTGATGTTGTTACCAGTATAACAATACATGGGAACAATAGGAGGAAGGGACGATGTTCCAGTGGCACAAGAATTGATCGAGACCACCGGCTCCTCGGCATTGCAAAGCGCCATGATGCTCATGCGATGGTCGTTCATGTTCAGTCAAGAGTTATTTCTACAATAGCAACTACAAGGAACAATGGTCGCTATAAACGTTATTTTTTCGACGATTTTACGATGCGTTGACCTTATCGTTTGTCGAATCTCAAAGTGATATTCATGGTCGTCATCGACGTCCCTGTGCTATAAAAATAGATGTATTCAAATACTCTTTTTTTGGACAGTTGGGTATGAAAGGACTATAAAAATGAGAGCACTTAATGCTGATTGGCTTGAGAATTAGGTACCGTTCATAATCATTTGTCCTGCTTGATTTGTCGCACAGTAGTAGTATCAAATGCCGTAATGGTAAAACTGTTCTCTTTTCAAAGCGATTGGCGATCGCAGTGTGAAATCAAATGCAAACGTCTCGACATCAAATGCAAGAAAGCTAGACGAGTCGATATTACCGTTTAGTGGTTGCATAATGTATGGTACTTCCTTAGCCGGTCTCTCGTTCGAGTCCGGTGGTTGGACGGGGCTTGTCATTACAATGACAGCTCGTAAGGTTGTCTGGTTATAGCACGTTGACATAGCATCAAACGGGTTCCTTGTCTTTCCGTGTCGGTTCGCCGACACTTTCGTTTCGCTACGACTCGAAGTTGTTTCATGCACCTAGTATTTTGACTGCCAGAGGTGGTCACGTCCGCTTGCTGGAACGTTATTCAGTTGCATATTATCCAAAAACTGGTGATGCAAACGCTGCTGAGATTATGCCTTATGCGTTTCCTTACGGCGGTGTATGCGACCACCTCGTCTGGGTGGTGTCTGATGAGCTGTTTCTGGACCACCTTCGATAGTCCTGGCGTGCGTCTGCTTGCACTGTTTGCAAAGACGTTTTCGAGCCGTCCAAGTTCTCATCGTTCACTTGTGCAGAGGCAGATGAGCTTCTGCCAGCAGGTTTGTGCTTACGGGCAAAACGTCTCGACATCAGAAGGTGTCGCATGTTAGATTGGCTTTTCTATTGTATCCGGATCGTTTTCTCGTCGTCACTTTGAAATACATTTACAATACACGTCACGTGTACGGATATCTCGACGTATGAACGAGGAGGTGTTCCCACACTTGATGGGAGATGCAGAATAAATGCAATTGCTAATGGGACAGGAGGTGTCGTACCCGTGCATCAACCACTTTTTATTTTAACTATAACGGCAAGATCAAGTGGTATATGTCCAAGGTGACGTTTTTGTGTAAGGGTAACAACAGGCGTCCGCAGCTGATGACGCGCGTCATAGCCAAAGCCATGATGAAGAAGGATCACATGATTGGCAACAAAAATGACGGACACGAGCTGGCTGCTGTTTAGGTAAAGGACGAGAACACTCGGACTGAATACTGACCGGTCAGCAGCCTCGAACGTTACAAGGACTCAAGTACAAGGTTGTAGCCAAATGACGGCATATTCAAGGACTTAACCGTCGCAATGGGTGGTGACGAAAACCTCATCTTAATCAGTCGCAGCAACTGGATATTCCAGCGACTGACAAAGCGTCGGTTAAGTTCTAAATCGTAGTGAACCGCTGCTGCAAACGGACTTGAATTACGTAAGGTCCGCCGTGATGGTGACCACCAGCGAGCTGCCACTGCATGGAGTCAGGTCTCCAGGCTCCGTCAGCTTGATCACTTTCAGTGTCTTCATTGTCCACTTGATGGCCGCGTGGTACAGTGAATAGCGTTCCCACTGGTGAAACAAAAGACCGACACCATAAAATTCACCAAACCGCAAGTCAGCATTCATCACGGCCTGTAAAAACCCTCGTTGGGTATTACTGACATGCGCAACAAGTGATGCCGACACGTCCTGGTCGTCCACGGTCAAGCGAACAGGTGCACCGTGGTTAAAGAGTGAGCAATACTCGTTCACAATGTTAGCAGCTGCACCAAGAGGAGTAAATCGTTGGGACAAGGCCAACTCCTGCTGCACCTGACGAGAGACCGTTAACGCTGCGATTTCTTCGTGAACGGCCGCGACACGGTCTTCAAGGTGTGCACTGTATAGTTTACGTCTACGTCGGTAATACTTCCCCCGTTCACTGTTGGACATAGTTTTGAGGGTGGCTGGACGAGAGTCGTCATACGGAGAGACACGGTGTTTCTTGACGACTAAGGCCTTCGTTCAGTTCATGGACGCAGGTCGGCAATATCGTGACTATCTTCCTGCATGCCGAATGGCAAAATATATGCATGAAGATAAGAGCAAGTAGTGGAATGTACAACGGACGTTCCTTAAGTAAAAGTCGACAAGGTGTAGAAGGTGAAAGAAGCAGAGTATAACGGTCACGGGTGGTATAGGAATACGTCAAGGTACGCCGCTGACATAAATACATAGCATAGCATTAATTATATAGTGATAGTGATGCGTGGTGGCAAGTTCATTCCAATCATCTTCTAGATCACTATACATGTATATTTATTCGTAGAGCTAGCATCTTTGTGACTTGAAGGAATGCTGCTACCTACGCAACTTGTCTTTTTTTGTGACAGCAATCGAAGGAACAATAATTCGTCACCTGATTTAGAACCAAAGACAGCTGAATAATCTGTCTCATAGCTTAACAAAGGGTGCTGTGGTACATGTCGACATGTAGCAGTCTTCCCGACCGTTTCCCACACGGCGTGCAAGCACAAGCTGCAAACTACAACAGCAAATTCTGGATCGAAAGCAATCGAGCCTTACCGTTTTGGAATCATTGGACCAGGTTGTATTAAATCTATGATTTACGGGTGGAGTGAATTCTAAATGATATTTCGACCACTTCGAGGCTATTCATGTTGTAGATGTTATAAAAACCCTACAAATTTAAAATACCAAATATTTAGATATCATATGCGACGAACAAAGAACACGCGTGTCACTCTACTTCAAATAATGCAAATTGCTGAATGCTTGTCTTCTGCATGACGAAACAATACAGTCCATGGCTTCACGACGATGACGTCTTACATGACAATTTTATAAAAAAAATCGATCGTTGCCAAATCTGTAAGCAGAAAAAGGAAAACCAAATTGCTAGCATTTAACTTAAGCTGTGCCCTTTATGTATTTAGCTCTTCACGTGATATAGCCTTGTTTATTCTTTAGTCTTACACGTGATTGCTACATACCACCTGATGTCTGTTCACTCTTTACCTTGCGTCGTCATCCATAACGCACTTTCATTCTAAAGCCGACTGACAAAAAAGTATTATTACATTCTAGAGTTTCTGTAAAACTCGATTTTTATTGTTGTTGTTGGTAATCACCATTTCCAATTAGGAAAAAAAACTATTCGAAGTACTTCGTCGTCCTCTTGAGTCTTCCAAAAAAGTCGATACCTCCCTCCCCCCATGACGTACACAGTATCACGTCCAGCCAACCTCAAAACTATGTCCAACAGTGAACGGGGGAAATATTACCGACGTAGACGTAAACTCTATAGTGCACACCTTGAAGAACGTGTCGCGGCCCTTCACGAAGAAATCGCAGCGTTAACGGTCTCTCGTCAGGTGCAGCAGGAGTTGGCCTTGTCCCAACGATTTACTCCTCTTGGTGCAGCTGCTAACATTGTGAACGAGTATTGCTCACTCTTTAACCACGGTGCACCTGTTCGCTTGACCGTGGACGACCAGGACGTGTCGGCATCACTTGTTGCGCATGTCAGTAATACCCAACGAGGGTTTTTACAGGCCGTGATGAATGCTGACTTGCGGTTTGGTGAATTTTATGGTGTCGGTCTTTTGTTTCACCAGTGGGAACGCTATTCACTGTACCACGCGGCCATCAAGTGGACAATGAAGTCACTGAAAGTGATCGAGCTGACGGAGCCTGGAGACCTGACTCCGTGTAATGGCAGCTCGCTGGTGGTCACCATCACGGCGGACTTGCGCGTACGGATTTCTCGACGTACGATCGAGGAGGTGTTCCCGCACTTGGTGGGAGATGAAGGATTGATGCAATTGCTTATCGGGCAGGAAGTGACGTACCCGTGCATCAACCACTTTCATTTTAATCGAAATGGCAAGATTGAGTGGTATACTCCCGAGATAAACTTTATTGGTGGGTTGACAGAAGCATTGAAACGTCCGGAGCTAGTGGCGTACGTAATGGAAAACGCACTGATTGAGAAGGATCACATGATTGGCAATAAGAATGACGGACGCCAACTTGCTGATGTGAAGGAAGTGACAACGGAAAGCTGCGAGCGATTTAGTACTTCTCAAAGTAATGACTGGCTGGACGTTAGTGATTCATGGAAGAACGAGCTTGAAGCGACTTCAGAATCGTCATTTGATCAACCAGATCGACTTAAACTGGCCTACATCCTAGCCGAGTAAATTAGCATTTGCGACAGATCTTTGTATGAACACTGTCAGTTTGAAAATGACACCCACGTCAAGATTTCTTTGTCGAGAAGACATTATACTTTAGGCTCAACCTCGTTAAGGCAGCCGTAGACGTGGGTGAGTATATGCAACCTGCATCGTAGAGGTGTACAACAGAATACATTCCGTCATGTGAAGGCAAGACAATGTCATGATTTCTTGATTTATTCAATGCGGACTGCAATCGACATCGACAGCAGATGTTACGCATGTATCGGTCCCTCCCATCCGATGAAAGAATCACCGCGGATTTCGCGCGTCGACATTGAAAAAAACAGTCCCTGCGCTTTGTGAGAGAAGAACAGACCGTCTATTTCAAACATTAAGGATTGGTAAGATGTCTGGAGTGCTTCTACCAGGACTTCGTCATTCTTCGCCTCGCTGGCTCAATCTGCTGGCTCGAGACGTCGGGCGTCACGGGGGACACTCCGAAAAGGGCACGTGGAATCGGGTATCCAGCCCGAGGTGTAAACAGTGGCTCAATGATCGCAACAAGCGCCGGGCACCACACCGATCAGTCCCGATCGACCGCTGATGCACCTGGACGGGGCCGATCAATTTACGTTCTTGGCAAGTTCACTTCGTGGGACCGAGATTCGCGCTCGGCGATCGAATCGGCGGCTTGAAGGCTGACGTAGAATAGCAGGAACTATTGGGGAAAGAGGGAATGATAACCGCGGTCATCGATCCTCTCCCCCCGGGGGTAACAGGGTTGGTGCTCCCCTTACGGTTCGCAACGCTGCGCTTGCCCCCCATAGCGCACGCAGCAGAGGGAAAACCTCCCCCCTCTTATCCTGGGCCTCCCGTTGGAGGGACTTCCCGCCCTGGTCGGAGGGGGCCGGTTGACCGGCTCTTTGAAGGTCTTCGTCTCTTGGCCGTTGTTGCTCGAAGGCTCGAATTGGGAAGTGAGTCCCTGCGCTTTGTCGTTGGTCGGCTCTACGAGATAATTTCATCATGCGGTTGTCGCAAAATGGTGCTACACACGACATATACCTTCCTCTTATCGTTTAAGTTTTGAAGGCTTGAAGGCAGATATTTCTTGAGACCCCCTTTACTTTACACGGACGTGTCCCATAGAATGTATGAGTCATGAAGCGATCAGCTCCGGCTAGATGGTCGAACGGCCATGCGCGTAAGTATGCACTCGTTAACAATGCACGTTTCTTTATGCAAGCGATGCCAACTATCACAACCGCTCGATATTTCTCGGCTGGGGGCAGAATATGCAGCGGCAGGGCTCGGCCATTCACTGCCGAACCAGTGGCCTAGAAGTCCTCGTTCGAGTAAATCTGCTGCTTCGACTCAAGTGTTGAAGCTATGAGCGCATCATAGCTATAATCTGGTCTCAAAGATCCCTGCTTTAGTCGCTGCATGGTCTCTCAATGAGCTGATCGTTCCCACACTTTTTGTTAAGATTTTTTATTTCTAGAATTGGCATCGCACTCATCCACCTTTTCCAAAGTCAATTAAAAAAAGCTCGAGATGGACGTAGTCTACTCATTATTGAGTATGTAGCTGGTGCGTCCGAGAGTAAAGACGAATGTGACCTCGTCCTTCGTTTAGGCGATGGTAGCGAAGGTTTCATAGTCTTACTGTTCACTGATAACAAAGTAAGAACAAATGCGTTATTCCTTTGATGAGTATTGCAACGACGCACTCTCTTAAGCGTCTCTTGTGCAATGCATTAAGCTTTGTGCGACAATCAGCACCAATTGCTTGGACAGTTGCAGTTATTCACATCACTTTACTTGACATGAAAACTCATACCATGGGCAAAAAAATCCCCCATCACGGGGTCAAGGTTGAAACGGGAGGCCTTCTCTCCGCTGCATGTCACGGGAGGCTGCACAGCGTGCGAACCTGGCAGGGAGCAATAGGCACAAAATCCCGAGGTGTGGGGCATGTCGACAAAGCATCTTTAAGTTCCTGCCCTTATCCGTTCGCCTCCTAGTCGCCGACCCGTTCGCCGCGCGCGACTTCCGGTTTCACGAAGCGAACTCCCCTAGAACGTGATTCCGACCGGAGCTGCTTGTCAGGGATCAGTCTGGCTGGCCCGTCTGGAACAGCCAGTTAAGTACACGGTCTCACTTTCAAAGCGCCACCTGCCCCCTGCATGTACTCGAATTTGCTCAAACGGTCTTACGTGCTCTATTAAAGTGTCCCTCATGAAGTCCGTCGGGTCAAGCCAGTAGAATTAGCTAGTGTCTAGGAGAACGACCTAGTCATGGCAAAAAATCAAAGGATTTTCATCACAGACATATCTTAAACAATCTAAAACATTGGATAGACAGTCTGATCATCATTAAGCGTAAAAAGTCGTAGTACCATCTCTCTATTTCTGCATACATTGCTCACTAGCTAAGTGTTTTGTAGGAAACGAGATGCATACATACCCATGCCCCCCACGTTATTATCGCATGATTGGGACATCCTCTGCCCTTATCCGATCAGCTTGAAGTTGAAGTGTCAACTGCCTCTCACTCTTAGACATGTACCAAGGGCGAATCTCTGCAGCTTTTTGCCATCCGTCTTCCTCTGTAATCGCATGCACCGCTCGAAAAACGCTCGTGTCTGGAAGACGAATGGCAATTTACTCAACAGCATGCAACCAATCTGAAGCTACACTAGATTATACGAGACTATCTCTACTACAAAGTCAGGTCTTGCTTCGCGGACGTCGACTTTGTGTGTAATTGAAATATCATCAGAAGCGATCAGCGATTTGCGTACCTATTGAATGGTGCTTCCATGCCGTATGTAGACACCACCTCATATCTCTTTTTTCCTTCGAGCAGCACATTGTCGATGACTGTGGGGAATCCGAGAATGGATGTTTGTACTCCACGACGCAGCACGAGACTTGCTTTGGCATTACTGTATGTGTTAACCATCCTACCGACACTATCAACCGCATGGTCCTTTAACTTTTTTTTCGATGATGCTTCCGACGAGACAAATTTGAGAAAAGATTCCAAATACCGTGAGGACGAGTACGTTGATTTATCGGATGGCACTGACATCAATGTGAGGCAACCTTTGCTTAAGCCTATGGATTGGTTTCTCACGGAGAAGGAAATCACTGCATCTCGAGGTGGAATCCCTCGCAACGGGCTGGAGACATACACATCCGGCAACAAGGTCACGGTCTACACTGTGACAAACGAGTTCTATTCTGCAATTAGTAAGGAATTACACGCTACCAAGGAGGGTGACCGTGTATTGCACGCTGCATGGGATACGTGTCTCATTCCGCTCGAAGCGGACATCGACCCCACAGGCAAAACGACTCGCTTCGACGTTGTTTTCAAGGGCATCGTCGAGCGTGGTGGCAGCGTCAACATCTTGTCGTGGACCAACCATTTGTTTCCTGCCCAGAATATCAAAGCGCGTGACGCTATCAATGAAATTTCGCCGTCTCTGGTCAATGGTGCCAAGGCGATCTACATCTTCGACGATAGAGTCCCGCTCTTGACATCTTCGCACCACCAAAAGGGAACCATCATTGCAAAGAACAAGTCTACTGGTAAAGACGAACATCCTATTGCATATGTCGGTGGTATTGACCTCACTAATGATCGATGGGATACTATATACCACAACAACTCCGTCTTACGCGAAGCTGCTCACATCTTTTTTCGCAGCAAAGGTTGGATTGATGCGCACTTACGAATCCACGGCCCAGCGGCAAAAGGAATTGCTGCCAACTTTCTTCAGCGGTGGAATTCAGATTATAAACCATCGACTGGGATTGACGATAGTCTCTTTCGCTTTACAAATCCGGATTATGAGAAGCTTCCACCGATCGACTATGCAAGCAGTAATACCTCGTCAAAGCTCGGCAACCAGAACGTTCAGATCGTTCGAACGTTCAGCTGTATCTACAAACACTACAAAGAGTTTGCACCACGGGGAGAACAGTCGCTTCTCAAAGCCCGCATTAAAGCACTTAAGAACGCCAAGAATTTCATCTACATCGAGGATCAGTACTTCACTTACGTACCCGAGCTGTTCGATGCTCTCATGGAAGTGCTACCAAGATTACAGCGACTTGTGGTGGTTCTTCAGCCTTCTATTGCGCTTCTTAAGCCTGCAGGGTACGAGAAATACGTCTATGATATGATAAACCCGATGAAGAAGATGTTTCCTAACAAAGTGCAGATTTACACGCCTAAAACAGAACTCAATCTTTACGTCCACACCAAGCTCGTGATCATCGACGACGTATACGTATCGCTTGGATCGGCCAACTGGAACCGTCGCAGTATGACATCGGACTCTGAGCTTAACACGAATGTGGTCGACGATGAGACAGTCGAGTCGCCAGACGGTATCACGGTCCTGAAGCTGGCTCGTGACATGCGTATCCGCAAATTCATGGAGATGACTGGGCTGAGCTACGATAAGCTAAACAAGATGAAATTCATTGACGCAGCGGACCAGTTCAGGTTGGCTGCAATAGACGAGTCGAGTATTATCATGAACTTCGTCGTCAAGGACACCTGGTATTTCCACACGCCTATCGACACGATCCGTGGGCAGGTTGATCCGCAGGAGGTATGCACTTTTCGGAATTCAAAATTTATCAGAGACCTTCAATAGAGGTGGTACATGTCGACTTTTAGAAAGCTTAGTAAATTGACATCTAATCGGCTACAATGGGGCTAGTACGGATGAGAACGCTATGAGCTCGACTTGGTTTGCTACCATAATGTCCTGCATGGCACGAAGCCTATGTACTCCTCCGTCGTGAAGACGCGGGAGGTATTATACCCGTCGTAAAGTTTAGCATCAACTATATGATCCTGAATGACGACAACAATGATAATTGCATTGCTTATATGTAATACCTTTTGTAATGTTTCTCCGGTCTGTTACGGGGTTAAACAAGAAAGCGAAGCACACTCATAGCCTTTTCAGCTACTTACAACACCATGTAACTCATAAAGAGTGCGATAAGAATCAACACAATTGTACTTCCTCGAACAGCTTCGTAATCATGGAAAAGCACATCCTTTTCAGCGCCCGTCGTCATTTCGAAGCTCGTGCGCCGGGCTGCACCAGCAACTGTTTGGTCTTCACGTAGGTGGTAGCCACAGCGCGCAGATGTTCGGACCACTACGTTTTAAATAACCAACCTCTACTATCCTCGGTCTTTACCTTATGGATATATGAAGCGGCTGAGACGCGACCCCCCCCCCCTTCCCAAACAAGTGTGCTTCAATGACGTCGACAGTCCCGTTCAGAAGTTCGACAAGTCACTTAATGCAAGTATGTGAAGAATCGGGAGGCAACTCGGCGTCGATACCGCATGGCCGAACCCAAAAACATGAATGAGCCGGCCACAGCAGCCACAAAGGTATCATGAAGTTGCACACTAGCTAACGATACTTTGTCTAGCGAACGAAGGAACCTTTCCTTTTCAGACAAAAGCTAATACCCAGAACATGGCATGAACGAGGAAAGTTGGTTAATGTGACCGTTTTTGGAGATTGTTTGGTGTCGCATCGGTTTGACCCGTGTTAATACTGATCGAGTAATGAGCGAGCTCAATCCATTAGGACGCCGTATCGGGTTCCAACCGAGACGCCCGTATTGACTAGACCATCCTATTATAAAAGGGAGGTTGTGCTGGTATGCTATTTGGTTTTCATTTGAAAGTCTAAGTCATGATCATTGCGCGAAATCTAGATATGTATGCAGTCCATACGAGTGGTTGCATACATTTCAGGAATCTTGTCAACCATAACGGTAAATAGACAGTCTGTTTCTCTCTCGTCACTTCCGAAACGCGACAATAGACAGAGACGGACGGCAACCGCCCTCCTTTTACCATGTGTGCCTAGGGTGTTAGGCCTCGGCATAGTTTCGTAACATTTCTGCATCAAGGTCACTTTGTACCCTCAAAAACTTTCTTCAAGTCGCCGACCTTCGGCGAACTCAGAATTTACATCATCATAGACTTCATTACTGGTAGACGATGCGTCCTCTCTGTCCCCTGAAAGTAGATCGCTCCGAGCGCGCTAACTCATCCGCTCAAATGTGCGCATTTCTAGCACCTAAAAAGTTGATCGACGTATGACATTGGAGATGTAGCCCCGTGGCATTATAAGTATCGAGCCAACAGATGGAGAAAACGGGGAGGAGAATGATCGCGTCGTTACTTGGACCAAAAGAACTTGCACATCCATTACACATGGGTATATCCCGATACAATACAATTTGCATGCAGTCGAATCTTGACCAGCTGATAAATCGCAATGGTACTACATTTTATTCCTGTAGTGGTCCTGTAGTGAAGATATGTTGCACGCTTCAGTTTTCATTTTGCCATATCTCCATCGATATGTTAGTTCCACAAAGCGTGACAAACTTTTCCAATGTTTTTTCTTGCGCTGTAATACTGTTTGTAGCAGCACTCGTATCGTTAACAATGGCACAGGATGATCGCAATCGTATCGATCTCTCTGACGGCTCGAATGTGGCAATCGACCAGCCTCTTACCGAGGCCAAGGACTGGTTTCTTACGGAGCAGGAGATCACTTACTCGCGTGGTGGGGCACCTCGAGACGGTCTTTCTGTATACACGGAAGAAAATGCCATCACGTCCTTCACCGTACCAAATGAATTTTTCAATAGCGTCTACGACGACCTATCAGTAGTAGGAGATGGTCAGCGCGTTTTGATAGCGACGTGGGATTCTAAGCTCATACCGCTCAAACCCGATGTAGATGTTTCAGGTGCTACCACCGGATATCAAAAGGTGTTTGCAGGGATCGTCGAGCGAGGTGGTCAAGTCAACATCCTGTCTTGGGCCAATCTGCTGGAGCGAAGTAGCGTTGAGGTTCGTAACGTTATCAACTCCCTTCCTCCATCTCCGGTCAACGATGCTCGTGCGTTATTCATCTTCGATGATCGTTTGAGCACGATTTCATCATCTCATCACCAAAAGACGATTGTCATTGCAGCTACCAGCTCGTCCGGGCACGATGATCATCCGGTTGCGTACGTGGGAGGACTTGACCTCACGATCGTTGGGACAACATTTACCACAACAGCTCAGCTCTTCGTGATGCTGCCGGTATCACCATGAGATTCAAGGGCTGGATAGACGGTCATATTCGTATTCATGGGCCCGCAGCCAAAGATGTGGCGAGTAACCACCTTTCTCGCTGGAACTCGGACTATATGCCAACCCGGGGATTAGAAGATGACATGCTCAGCTTTAACAATCCTCCCTATTACAAACTCGATCCCCTTGACTACGCTAGTAGTACGAACAAGTCAACGCTTGGAAAACAGAGCGTGCAGATTGTCCGAACCTTTAGTTGCAAGTACGAGCATTATACAGAGTTTGCTCCGCATGGCGAAACATCGTTATTGCAGGCGCGTATCAAGGCTATCCAGAATGCCCGTAATTACATTTACATCGAAGACCAGTATTTCATCCTCGTACCTGAACTGCTTGACGCTCTCTTAATGGTGATGCCGAGACTGCAGCACGTGATAGTGGTCGTACAGGCTCCCGTGGGCAACGTCGTGTACAGTGGCTATGAAAAATACTTCTACGATATGGTGTCACCTCTGAAGAAGAAATACCCAAACAAGTTCAAGGTGTACACCACCAAACGTAAGTTGAACCTCTACATTCACAGCAAAATTGTCATTATCGACGACGTGTACTTGTCCATTGGATCTGCCAACTGGAATCGACGCAGTATGACGTCAGACTCGGAGCTTAACGCGAATGTTGTGGACCAAGACACAATAAAGTCGCCTGACGGGATTACGGTGAACAAACTCGCACGTGACTTCCGTATCCGCAAGTTCCACGAAATGACGGGTGTGAGCTATGACAAGCTGGACGCGATGACGTTCCTTGACGCCGCAGCCCAGTTCGATGTCGCGGCTGCAGACGACATGTCGCTCCTGCAAATACTTTCGGCTAAGACTTACCTGTACCATATTGTCTTCCTTGACTCTATTCGTCAGCAAGTGGATCCACAAGACACCTGCAATACGTAAACTATCCAGTACTTTTCAATACAAAAGATATTTCTGCTGCGACGATAGCAATAATACCCTTTATTTGTCTGTCATGCTACGAGGTCACCAAGGTCCACGCTATAGAGTCCTCCACACATTACTACCCGCAGAAGAAGAGTTCCTTCTTTTGTCGAACAGTCCAGCGTATTATTTCCCTTTTAAGTTTGCATCTGATCCAGCAGTGCGTTGTACTCGACGCATTTCTCAGACAATACGAGCACCAAGTGCTGGTACATTATCAGCATCTTCTCCACTCTTGAGTGAAGAGCCAAGGCCCGTTCACTCTGTAGATCACAACTGGTCTCAATTTGCATCAATTGTGTCTGCTGCTGGACGTCGGGGGCTCGTAGTTGGTCCAAGATGCTCGTTAATTGTTGAAGCTGCTGCAATTGAGCTGAAACCTGCTGCAGACGGTCTGCAGAACTTAAAATAGCCGCACGTTTAAGCTCGTCACCAACTCGGGAGCTGCTGTGGATGAATGCATTGGCAAACGTGAGCTGTAACTGGCCAGAAGTCTCTTGGTCTGCAGCAAAGACGATATAAATATTTCTTGAAAGTTTTATCGGTATTCCATGGTACGTACAGAGTTCACGAAGTTTGGCGGACCCGGATACAGCTGCAGTAAGTTGATCCAATTGCGTCTGAAGACTGCAAAGACGATCGATGAGCGTAGTTGAAGAAGATGGAGATGGTGACGAGCCTAATAACTTGAACCGGAGCGATGCTTCACGACTTTCAAGGACATTCATATTTATATAATTTTCAGGCAATTTAATAGCCAAGGGGGTTGTTTACCAGATTTTTCAATAAGTTTATGAAATAAACCTCTTATCACAAGATTTTGTGTAATAAATGTGATTTATAGACTGTCGAGTCGTTTTTTTGGTTTTGTGATGCACCACAGATACATACTGTATGTTGGCAGCGGATGCTTAAAGCGGTGTGCTGATGTGATTAACACTGTTTAGAGTGGACGACACCACTGGCAGATGTTGGGGACTCTGAAATAAATAGCCTACAGAAGAACTTTCTACATTGCTCTTTCCAAGCATAAATTGATTGGCTAAAAAAATTGTAGTTTTTTTATAAGAGCTAATATACTTTTCCATTGACTTCCTCATTCAAATTTAACCCTCTGTAAGTGAATAAACAATAGGTTATGAGCCCAATACGGCTGAGACAAACGATGTCTTGAATGAAGATAACTATACCGCATGGGTGTTTAACGCACGGATGAAACTCGCTAAGATTGGACTGTTGTAACACATCGACGCGACGGAGGCCTCGAGTGAAGGTGACGCTACGCGTCAACATGGAAAGTCAACGATATGAAGGCCTTTGCAATTGTGTGTACCATAATTGTAACGGGGCGAGCCCGTTACATAATATTGACACTTATATGAAGTGTCAATAAAAATATTATTATAACTAATAATATTTTTCACAATATTACCTTTTTAATAATATTGTTCCTAGATCTCCTTGAAGTTGGAGATGCCCTCTCATTGGTTGATATGGGCCATCATATCAATCAACGCGCTGACCAATGACCGATGGACGCGCGCAATGAGTGGAGGGCAAGTTGTCAACATACATAGTTGTAGTTTAATATAGTTAACATAGGTTATAACAGATTAGTTTTATTAAGATAGTTAACTATATTAAATACAGTTTTTCTTTTCCTCTACTTCTAAGCGTTTGTTTAGAAGTAAAGCTTCCTCTGCCTCTTGTGTAAGAGAGGTAATTGAGGCACCTGCTTTCACTGTAATCAGTGAAAGTAGACTATACTGTAATCAGTATAGTCGGAGGGTGCCCCATTACACCTGGTAGCACTTCGTGGTCCATTCAGCGACCACCGCACCTCCCGCTATGAAAATAGCGGGTGATGAACGTCATCACGCAACGCGTGATGACTTCCGCCATTTGAGTGACCTCGAATGGAATGCGGTTCAGCGTATGGCTGAAACCATCGGCAACCCTGCCGTTGGTGCCATGTTGCTCTCCCTTAGCGGAGACGACCAACATGCAACCATAGCCAAGTTCATACAACATGAACTTGACGAAGTTGTAAAGAAACTCACCTTGCTAGAGGAGCAAGGTTCTTAACAGGTTGAACTGTTGAGAGAACAAGGCGCTCAACAAGCTGACTTGTTGATGCAGCAGGGTGCTCAACAGTCTGAACTGTTGAGACAACAGCAGGCTAGTGCTGTTGCTGCCGGGTCGACGTATATACGTCGACCCGAGTCCTTGAAGATTGATGTCTCCAAGTACAAGGCAGTCGAAAGCGACTCCTTGTTAAGATGGTTCGTCGAGCTCGACGATGCCATTGAGGCTCGTCGCATCGATGACGATGCGATGAAGGTCAAGCTCGCCATGTCGAACTTGGCAGGACGTGCCAAAGCTTGGGCCTTAGGGCTCAAACTGCACGACCCATACGTTTTTCCAACGTATGACGTCTTCAAGGCGCGACTCAAACACACGTTTGAACCGCCTCGCGCTGAATTCAGGGCTCGGGCTGAGCTCCTGGATTTGAAACAGGGTAAGCGTGATATACACGCTTACGCCCAACACGTACGATACCTCGTTAGCTGTATCGTACTGAACCTGTAATGGGCTACATTACACATATAGTATTAATACAAATAAACAATTACATATGTAGGCAGGTGCTGGGCCCGAATAGCGGGCACAGCGTGGTAATTTATTATTGGTTCATTATTGGGCCTAAAGTCCCCAATATGTACCAATGATAAATCACCTGAAATGGTGTGGTTCCCGAAAGGCGGGAACACTGTCGTATTTATTACGACTAAAATCTTCGTAATTAGTACGAATTAAAACCAAAATAAAAATCAGAGTTAAATTTACTTAATACCTAATACTTGGGCTTGAGTCTTCCTCAAGCGCACGTCTAAGCTAGTGACGGTACGTTCAAGCCCCGTTACACCTGGTAGCACTTTGTAGTCCTTCCTATGCCCGAGTTTGGGATGAGCGAATCGTCGTACTTTGACGCTCCAGATTTATTTCTGGAGCACGCGACCTTCCCCCATCTTACTGGTGTTGAGTGGGATGCCCTTAATCGCCTCGCGGCGATATCGGGAGAGGCATTCGTCGCGTCGTTGATGAGATCAGCGACCCCTGACGCGCAACGTCTCGCCATACATGAGTTTATGGCACGCGAGCTCGCCGAATCTAACCGGCGAGCCTTAACTCCCTCGCGCCCTTCACGTAATGAGGCCGTGAAGATGAAAACCTCCTCCTACTCTGGAGAAGGTAAGGACCGGTTATCGCTGAATCGATGGTTCCGAGAAGTTGATATCGCCATCGCCTCGAGACTTCTTGAGGCTCCACAGGCGAAGGTCAACTTTCTTCTTTCCCGCCTCACCAGGAAGGCCAAGAAGTGGGCCCTTGGTAAGCTTGTTGTGGACGAGCACGCATTCCCCACCTTGGATACCATCCAGGACGATCTCCGTCTTGCCTTCGAGCCACCACAAGAGGAGAAACTGGTGCGATCAAGATTCCTGTCGATGCGACAGGGTAAAATGGCGATGCGCGACTACGTACAAATGGCTAGGCATCTGGCGTCGTGTATTATCACGCACCCCATGGACATGTACACGCAGGTGAATGTCTTTGTGGATGGTATGCGTGAGGGGCAGACCCGTTATCGCTGGAGCGCGCCGAGCCTACCACATTGGAGGAGGCATTTGCCATCGCACTCCGTGAAGACTTTAGGGTCACAAAGGCATATGCCAAACCCTCGGTCGTAAGCGTTCCCCGGCCTTCTGGTCCAGAACCTATGGAGATCGACGTGATTGAGTCGCCGGATGATCGACGACGTGTCTTTCATCATAAAGGTGACGCTCGCACCGGGCGTCCAATGGTTTGCTTTCGTTGTCGCAAGCCAGGACATCGCGCGGCAGAGTGCCGTGCGCCAGCCCCATTATCGGTGCAAGTAGTGGACGCCCATCATGAGGGTGCTGTACCGGCCGCACGTCCAAAAAACGGTCGGGACCAGTAGGTGCAGGGCGCCCTACTGGTTGGAACGGAGGTCCGGGTCCCCCGGTGGCAGCCCAATCTTCCAGTCCTCCTGCGCTACGCGCACGGTTAAATGCCACCACTACGAGTGGTGATTCACGTCTGATTATTGTCAGTTTACATGTCGCCGGCGTCCGGCGACCTCTGCGAGCACTCCTGGACTCAGGAGCAACAAACAATTTCTTTCGTGAATCTTGTTTGTCGATGCTGCCTCCCAGCATTCAGGTCCGTGAGGGACCTGGCCAAGTCGTCGTCAAGTTGGCTGACGGGAAACCACACCGCGTATCGCGGCCCGAAGTGTCGTTGCCGTATACGTTTGATGGCTTTCGCAGTAATGATGATTTCTTGGTGATCGCAATGAATTATGCATTCGATTGCATACTGGGCATGCCATGGTTGGCACGTTATAAGCCCCAGATCGACTGGTTAGCCAGATCAGTGAGACGTCGACGCAAGCTCGATGTCAGTGAAGTGTTTACCCATCTCTTGGTATCTCCAAGTGACTGGCCGAACGTCACAGTCGTGGATCGTGATTCCACGACGTTGGCGGTGCACAGAGCGAGCGATGGCCCTCTCTGCACTGCTTGTGCTGTTCTTCGAGACACAAGTGACAGTGACTCCTCGCTACAGAGCGAAGAGGACGACGAGGACGACGCGGTCGAACAGGGGTTCCCGCGCGTCATTAATGCGGTTGAACAGAGGTTCCCGCACGTGAATGCAGTGGTTGAACCGGGGTTCCCATCTGCACCTATTGTGGTCGAGCAGGGGCTCCAACAATGGCATTGTGGCGACGAGCAAGAGATCGCCAGCGAGTGTGACGTGGACGAACAGGAGTCCCCACGCGAGAGCATGATGGTCGAACCGGGGTTCCCATCATCACCCACTGTGGTCGAACCGAGGTTCCCACATGGGCATATTGTGGTCGAGCAGGGGCTCCCACACGAGTACAACGTGGAAGGACAGGAGTCCCCACGCGAGAGCATGATGGTCGAACCGGGGTTCCCATCATCACCCACTGGGGTCGAACCGAGGTTCCCACATGGGCATACTGTGGTTGAGCAGGGGCTCCCACACGGGTTTACGGCGGCCGAGCAGGAGATCCCGCATCAAGTGTCGACAGTCGAGTTTGGGGTACTCCCGTCCAGTGTTTCCGGCATCTTGGATGACGACATCCAGTGCCTAGAGGGGGGTGATGGTTTACCACCTGACTGCGGCTCGCCAGCTTCGAGTAGTGACTCGAAGCACGATGGGGACAACAGCACCGAGAATTTAGCGTTGGAATGTGTCCACGCTATCGTGTACGTGGAAGGGAGTCCACAAAGGCGCCAATATATCAAGGTCGAGAGTCCTCCTCGTCACGCGTCCTCCATTACAAGCCTTCCATGGCTTTCCTGGAAGCATTTCCTACGTGACCTTAAGGGAGGCACTGTGGAACAAGTGTGTCTAATCACCAACGAGGTGGTTACCGTGGCAAACGTGGAGCATATGGCGCGTCCTCGAAGCGCTGAGCCGAAGTCTGCGCGTGAAGAAAGGTTTGCATCACAGTCATGGGAGGCCCTGCGAGAGTCTGGTAACCCCGTCTACGACATTGCTCGTGAGTATGCAGACGTGTTCCCGGACAAGATCCCGGCTGAACTTCCTGCGGACCGCGGTGTTCGGCACGAGATTGATCTCGTGCCAGGGTCGAAGTATTGTGTGACTCGGCAGTGGCCGTTGCCTCGAGATCAAGTCGAAGCTATTGACGCATTCTTTGAAGGCCGCCGCAAAGCGGGTCATGTGCGGGAGAGTATCTCACCACATTCGAGTCCAACCTTCTGCGTGAAGAAGGCTACGGGAGGCTGGCGGATAGTGCATGCGTTCAATAAGTTATATGATTCCACCATTCCTGCACAAACGCCTATTCTTAGGAAGGACATGGTGCTAAATTTCATGTCAGGAAGCGTCATCTTCCGTGCCATCGACTTAACCGATGGTTTTTATCAGATTTTGATGCGACCGAGCGATATCCCACTCACCGCGGTGAGCACCCCGAGTGGCATGTTATGGGAGTGGCTGGTAATGCCACAAGGGTTGAAGAACGCTCCGACCACTTTCAATCGCATGGTGTCTCAAGTGTTGAGACCTCTTCGGAACTTTGCCCCAAGTTATTTTGACGATATCTTCGTCCATAGTCGCGCCGAGGGCAACCTCAACGATGTCCAAGTTCACCTTCAACACCTGAAGCAAGTGTTTCAAGTTATGCGGGACAACAAGTTGTACGCGAATCTCAAGAAGTGTGTCTTTTGTGCACCGGAGATTCCGGTGTTAGGTTGCTATGTGAGTAAATCGGGAGTTCGAGCTGATCCAGAGAAGGTGTCGTCCATCTGTTCTTGGCCCACGCCCAAGAACCCTACGGAGTTGCGCCAGTGGCTCGGCTCGGCTAATTATTTGCACAAGTATACGAAGGATTATGCTGGTTCTATCCAGCCTTTGTCGTCACTCTTGAAGAAAGACGCCACGTGGTTGTGGCGTCCCGAGCACCAAGAAGCCTTCGAAGCAGTAAAGAAGAGCCTAGCGTCAGCGCCAGTCCTAGTACTACCAGACGACTCCAATCCGTTCCACGTGGTTTGCGATGCTAGTGATTTTGAAATCGGTTGTGCCCTCATGCAATTTGATGATAAGGGCCATGAACGAGTCGTGAGTTATC
This sequence comes from Peronospora farinosa, assembly GCA_947646735.1. Classification (NCBI taxonomy): domain Eukaryota; phylum Oomycota; class Peronosporomycetes; order Peronosporales; family Peronosporaceae; genus Peronospora; species Peronospora farinosa. The sequence goes on along the minus strand of CANTFK010000868.1, from coordinate 110,993 downwards.
AGTCGAGACAGATGAAGCCAGCTGAGAAGAATTATCCGGTTCACGACAAGGGGTTATTAGCGATGCGCTATGCACTCATCAAGTTTCGCGTGCATCTCCTTGGTGAACGTACATTTGCTTTGTACACCGATCATGCATCGCCGCGCACAGCGATGAAAAGCCCACACCTGTCCCAACGGATGGCACGATGGCTCTCATTCTTTTCTGAGGACAACTTCGTCGTGCATTACAAGCCAGGCAATACTAATATTCTCGCTGACGCCTTGTCACGACGTCCCGACTACGATCCTCGGACTGCTCTGAGTCGCCAGGCTACTGATGACGAGGACGATGATGACCGATGTGCAATGTGTGTATCGCTGAACTTAACTCGGGTTACACCCGAGCCATGTTTATTTGATGAGATCGTCGCAGCGTACAAGGGTGACTCAGATTATGCAGACATTATCGAGTATCTGCGTGCTCCCAGCGATGCTGCACTGGGAGCATTATCCCGTACCAAGCGCGACCATATTCATCGATACAGTTTAGATAGCGATTTGCTTCTGTATAGCATCGACCAATTCGACTCTCCTCGCACGGTGATTGCCAATGACATGGATTTGCGTGCAAGAATCATTCACGAGTATCACGATGCTCCTGCTGGCGGCCATTTAGGCCGCGAAAAGACTTTCGCGGCTGTGTCTCGAGACTTCTTCTGGCCCCACATGTATAAGTGGGTACGCAACTGGATCCGAACGTGCGAAATATGCCAGCGTGTGAAGCCATCTCCATCGTCACAGGCTCCCTTGCGATCGTTGCCAATTGCAGCAGAGGCCTGGAGATCAGTTTCGATGGACTTTATCTTCGGGCTTGCGCCCGATAGCCAAGCTCGAACGGGCATCTTGGTCTTTGTTGACAGATTCAGCAAGATGACACATCTCGTGCCTGCTCACGCTAAGGTCTCCGCGGCAGAGACCGCGGCGCACTTCATCGACGCGGTGTTCCGTCATCATGGCCTTCCAGAAAACATTGTTTCGGACCGTGACCCGCGATTTACGTCCGCATTTTGGACATCACTTTTCGAGCTCCTCGGGACAAAACTGCTGATGTCGACGGCAGCCCATCCGGAAACGGATGGGCAGACCGAGCGCGTGAACCGAGTCCTCGAAGATGTTCTTCGGAGTTATGCTACGTCATTTACAAGTTGGAGTGCATTTGTACCACTCGCTGAGTTCGCACTCAACAACGCCGTACACGCGTCAACAGGGTTGACACCATTTTTTGTGAATTCGGCTCGTCACCCTCGTGTTCCTACTGTCTTGGCCGTGGGGCGACCCACAACACCTAGTGGCTCCACTCTGGGGGGGAATAAAGGTGATAAACAAGGATCGAGTGCAGCTCACGGTATTTTGAGCGCGAATGCAGTAACCCGATCCAAGGCAAAGACGGCCATTTTGACGCCATCAGACGTGGCGTCCCCATTAGCTCGATGGACTGCGCAGACATTGATTGACCCGTCTTCGGGTAAGCGTTCCCCTACTGCCAACTACGCGCCGATTGAGTCGGCGCGACCAATTGATGACATGGCCGTGTCGGAATTTATACTCCAACGTCAAACCATCACCCGGTTTGTACGCGACGCACTACAAACTGCTGTAGACCAACAGAAGGAGAACGCTGACAAACATGGAAGAAAGAACATGAGCAAGTTTAAGAAAGGTGACCGTGTATTATTATCTACGAAAGGTTTAAGGGATTCTGCGGTCACTAATCTGGGCGCGAGTAAACTCGCGCCACGCTTCATCGGTCCATTCAAGGTTCTGAAGGCAATTGGCGACGCTTATACACTCGACGTCCCCTCTTCACTGCGACTCCACCCGACATTCTATGTCGGGCGGCTGAAGGAATATCGTCCGGCTACTCTTCACGGTTTGGCTCCGACGCCGGCTTCAGGGGTTCGTAAGTCGAACGACCTTCCCGTCGTGCTCGACGCGCCGATGACATGGGGCGGGGTCTCGATCCCGTCTGAACCTGGCCAAGCATCTGGCGCTCCAGAATCCTTATCCGCTCGAACAGTTCACGGTTCGACTGCCGGGTCTCACTCGAAGTCTTCTCCGCCTGGGCAGCACGTTCACTGGCAGCCTCAGCCTCCAGCCGAGCATCGGCAGCTATATTCACGGCCTGATCAACATCGTCCTGAGCAACCAGGACGCCAGCTCTACCACCGCGAGGGCCCTCCTCCGCTTGTTGATGCGGAGGGACAGGTGCGATGGATTGTAGACCGCATTGTGGGTCACGAGGACCCTCCACAACCATTACTGCAGTCGGCTCATGACAAGCGTGCGGTTTCATCCGTGCGTAGGTACCGAGTACGTTGGCTTGGATTCCCTCCCGAGCAGGATACATGGGAACCACGTTCCTCGCTCCTTCGTGACGTTCCAGATGTGGTTCTGTCGTATGAAGCCACGAAGTCGGACTATTCCAAGGCGGGCGAGCACGCGAACGCTCTCGTGACAAACGAGAGCGGTAAGGAGATTCACGTCGTCGGGAACGGGAACGATGACGCGAACGAGAACGATGTCGCGAACGAGAACGATGCCGTGAACGAGAACGATGTCGCGAATGAGAACGACGCCGTGAACGAGAACGTCGCGGTGAATACATATCACGATTGCGAGGCGAGAATCGCGAAGCAGGACGGACAAGCGAACGTGTCGCTGCCCTGCGCTGATGATCCCGCGGAGATTGACTCCGCTGTCGCGAGTGGTGCTGCCAGCGAGGCGCACCACGAATAACTGCGCTTCTCCGTTCGCTCAGACTTCGCTCATACTTTGCAATCCAACTTCGTTCGCGATCACTGAGTGGACACTCAGCGATGTGTCGTCGCCATTCGTCATGAGTTGGGCGTGGAGTCGAGTCACAAGATTGGCATCCTTCATTGACATGGACGAAGCAGAGACGGTCCTCATTCCAAGCATCCTCACACACTCTTTCGCGTAGCGCGCCGATGGAGTGATCGGCGCGAAGCTCCTCTCGATTGGCGAGCCATAACTGGAAGCTGCTACCATCCTCGAGCATCCGATTCCAACGTTGGATGAAGGCGCACCAAGAACGTTGTAGAGCTTCATGCTCGATTCCATCAAGACCTTTCCCGCGCAGTTTTCGAAATCGGCGGAAGTAGTTTCGCATCATGTCCAGTGAGTCCGGAGCGTGAGCTCCGGACAAGTCGTACAGCGACCAAGGTATGAGCTGCCGCGCCATGATGCTGGTTGATGCATTCCCGCTGATGTATCTTGGGCGTTCTGCTGGATTGAGTTTTGGGTCTCCGGACATTGCTTGTTCGTTTGTGGGCGAAGGGGTTCCGACAGTTGAGCACTCACGGTTGGTGAGTGCTGTCATGAGAAGGGGGTGATGTAATGGGCTACATTACACATATAGTATTAACACAAATAAACAATTACATATGTAGGCAGGTGCTGGGCCCGAATAGCGGGCACAGCGTGGTAATTTATTATTGGTTCATTATTGGGCCTAAAGTCCCCAATATGGACCAATGATAAATCACCTGAAATGGTGTGGTTCCCGAAAGGCGGGAACACTGTCGTATTTATTACGACTAAAATCTTCGTAATTAGTACGAATTAAAACCAAAATAAAAATCAGAGTTAAATTTACTTAATACCTAATACTTGGGCTTGAGTCTTCTTCAAGCGCACGTGTAAGCTAGTGACGGTACGTTCTAGCCCCGTTACAGAACTTAATCGATGAACACACGCAGGTTACTGTGTTCATCAAGGGTCTGACCGATGGTCCTGTCAAGACCCACCTGTTCCGCTTATAGCTAGATTCGCTGGATCAAGCGATCTCTGCAGCGGAACAGGAGGACTTTAGCCTACAACAGGCTCACGTCCACTCGGGATCCTATCGTCCACCGAGACGACAGGAGGGCGGAGGTCCAGAACCAATGGACCTCTCCTATGTAGAGAGCGAGCGACCTCGCTCCTAGGGTACAAGCGATTGCAAAAGTGCAATCGCTGTCAGAAGTTGGGCCACTACGCTTATGAGTGTAGTGCCCCACGCCCAGTGTCTCGTAACACTGGGAGTGACGATCGACCGTCTGCCAAGAAGGGCCAGAGACGTGGGTCCCACGTTGCTGCGAAATCGCAACAACGTGGTGGACCATCAAAAAACGGTCGGGGGGGGGGGAGGGAGTAATAAGAAGGTTGTATTTAACGAGGAAGTACCAGCTACTACGGAGGAGAGGGGGGAGGTGAGGGAAGTGACCACCAAGACGTTCGATATCACGGTCAGTAGGGGCGGAGCGCCCTACTGATCCAGCAACGTCAAGAGAGTTCGCGGGACTCTTGACGAGGGTTGCTCCCAACACACAGTCACTGTGTGTTGCCGCTCCCAGTGATGAGGTATCTCTCATCACCTTGAAGATCGAAGTGACAAAGAACATGTCACTTCGCGCCCTAGTTGATTGTGGGGCTTCGAACAACTTTGTTCGACGCCAATCGCTAGATGATCGTAGGCTCAAATATGTTGAGCGCGAGACCCCTCCAACGAGGATGTCGGTGCGCCTTGCAACGGGCGCATCCGTAACAGTAAAGAAACGTGTAGTGGGAATTCACTACACGCTTGAAGGCAAAAAGTACGATAATGATTTCATCGTATTTGATCTGGATGACAAATTTGATGTCATCCTAGGATTACCATGGCTCAGAAGGTACGAGCCATGGGTCAGCTGGCAGCATCGAACCGTGAAGATGCCTGCCGCTTGTTCATCAGATGGCCATCTGATGAACGTCTTGGAGCGTTCACAAGCGTGTGAATGTACTACGAGTGAGTGTGATGGCCTCACTTGTGGTTCGGTCGTTAGTACGACTGCACAAGAACTCAGCGTGACAGACAGTCACGCTGTAGAGCAAGCTGCCGGCGGCTGTGCACAAGCACAGGCAGCGCCGAAGGTCCACCACTCGAATAAGTCGAGTGGACCGGGACATGAATGCTCGCCTAGAGGGCAGCATTCACCGAAGAGTAAACCGGTTGCCCAGAAGCGGCAACACGGTAATCATAGATCAACTGGAGAGTTGATCGTAGAGGATCTCGCTGTGGTTGCGCCACCACAGCTAGAGGAAGTCGATGGAACAAGTTCCATCGAGCCTGCGGGAATAAGTCCCCAGGAAATAATCACTGAGGGAATAAGTCCCCAGTGCCCTGAGGGAACAAGTTCCCAGGAAGTAACCGAGACGTTGAACGTCTTGGTTAATGACGGATCAAACGTAGGCGCTTATACGCTTGATCTGTTCGCGCCTCCGAAGTTAACTTCGGAGATAACTCAGTTGCCTACGCTAGAACCTAAAAGGTTCTTGCGTGATCTGCGTAGTGGCAAAGTCAAGCAGATCTGTGTGCTCGTCGCAGAGGACGAGTACATGACTGACATTCGGTCAGCAACAGTTTTTGCCGAGAACGAACGGGTTCTCAGCAGCTCATCAATGGACGAGAGTGTCCTTGATGAGAAGACTCGGATTGAGCGATATACATCGCAATCCTGGGAGTCGCTGAAGTCAAATCCTTTGTATAAGGATTTGGTTGAATTCAAGGATGTATTCCCTGAATCCGTTCCGTGCAAGTTACCTATGGATAAAGGTACTCGACACGAGATCGACCTTGTTTGTGTCATGAAGCAGTGGCCACTGCCTCAGGAACAGGTCGAGGCGATCGACAAGTTCTTTGCCGATCGCCTAGCAGCGGGCCATGTGAGGGAGTCAACTTCACCTCACAGCTCTCCGACCTTCTGTGTGCGCAAGGCCACAGGAGGGTGGCGGATAGTGCACGCGTTCAATAAGTTGAACGCTGCAACGATACCGGCGCAAACGCCGATACCGAGAAAGGACGTAATCATAGATGGTATGTCTAAGAGTACCATCTTTTCGTCCATGGATCTGATGGATGGTTTCTATCAGATCCTAATGCGTGAACGGGACATCCCGTACACAGCAGTGAGCACTCCCAGTGGTATGCTCTGGGAATGGTTGGTGATGCCGCAAGGGCTTAGTAATGCACCAGCCACATTCAATAGATGTGTTTCACATCTATTGAGACCGGTGCGCGAATTCGCACCGAGTTACTTCGATGATGTGTTCGTCCATAGTCGGGCTATGGACGGGAAAACAGACGTGGAAGTCCATAGACTCCACGTCCGTAAGGTTCTTACACTTATGCGCGAGCATAAGTTGTACGCCAACCTCAAGAAGTGTATATTCGCAGCTAGCGAAATACCACTTCTTGGGTGCATCGTCGGAAAGAACGGCGTACGCCCTGATCCAGAAAAGATCAAGGCGATCACCGACTGGCCAGTGCCAGTCGATGTCAAGGGACTAAGGAAGTTCCTTGGGCTAGCGGCGTACTTGCACAAGTACTCGCGCAATTACGCCGAAATGACAGTACATCTTTCTTGTTTACTCAAGAAAAATGTAAAGTGGAATTGGAACTCTGACTGTCAGCGTTCCTTTGAACGTATCAAGCAAAGCTTGATGCAATCGGCTGCGCACTGATGCAATATGATACAGACGGCGCCGAGCGTGTCGTCTGTTATCAATCGCGTCAGCTGCAACCGGCCGAGCGCAATTACCCGGTGCATGACAAGAAACTCCTTGCCATGAAGTATGCACTGGCTAAGTTTCGCGTCTATCTCTTAGGAGATAGACCGTTCATTGTGTATACAGACCATGCTTCACTACGCAAGGCTGTAAACAGTCCACACCTCTCGCAACGAATGGCGAGATGGTTGTCATTCTTCGCGGAGTACAACTTCTCCGTGGAGTATAAGCCGGGACGACTTAACGTCGTCGCCGATGCTCTCTCACGTCGGCCTGACCTAGAGCCGACAGTGCAATTCGACAGTGATGTGGACACCACTGTCGCCACGCTGAGTACTAGCGTCTTGTCGTCGAGCTTACTCGACGACATTATAATGGCATGCGCACAAGATAATGATCTTGTACGCCTGATGGAGTATCTCAAGGACCCATCCACGCAAGCTAAGAAGCGCTTGCCTGCCATGTATCGATCTTCTCTCGATCGATACACCCAGCGGGACGGCTTACTGTACTACACAGCCGTCAACAACGACACGCCTCGTGTCGTTGTACCGCCACAACATGATCTCAGGTTACGGATCATGTTTGAATGTCACGATGCACCAATAAGTGGGCATCGCGGCCGTGAGAAAACTTACCTCACGGTCAGTCGCGACTTTTACTGGCCACGCCAGTATAAGTTTGTGCGCAAGTACGTGCGTGCTTGCGAGGTGTGTCAACGAGTGAAGCCTAGTCCTTCACTCCGTGCACCATTGCAGCCTCTACCTGTTCCGGCAGAGTGCTGGGAGTCCGTATCAATGGACTTCGTCTTTGGGTTTCCCAAAGACGCTCACGGGAATAATGGTATTCTCGTGTTTGTAGACAGGTTCAGCAAGATGGTACATCTTGTTGCTGTACCTGAGTCGATCACAGCAGAGGGCTGTGCTCGAGTGTTTATCGATACAATCTTTCGATTGCACGGTTTACCCCGTGAACTTGTGTCCGATAGGGACCCCCGGTTCACGGCTGAGTTTTGGCGTTCCGTGTTCCAAACACTTGGAACACGGCTCACAATGTCTACTTCTGACCATCCAGAAACTGATGGTCAGACTGAACGCGCCAATCGCGTCCTCGAAGAGATTCTTCGAGGGTACGTCCACTCGTTTACGAGTTGGAGTGAGTTCTTGTCGATGGTCGAATTCGCCATCAACAACTCAGTGCATGCTTCCACGACGCATACACCGTTCTACGTGAATGGCCTTCGCCATCCACGTGTCCCCACCTTAGTAGAGGATGACTCTAATTTAAGGGGGAGGGACTCGCTCGAGCGAGAACCAATCTGGCTCTTGCTCATCACGCGACGACGTTATGGTCGACGCGAAAGTAACCGAAGTCGTACCATTCGACTTCGGTGAAGAGGAAGAAAGTAAGAGCGATGACGCTCTTACTGATAACGATGCTGAAGATATCAGCATCGTTCGAGGTATCACAAGTGAGAACAGTATTGTTCTCGCTGAATTAGTAACCGATATCTCTACAGTGCACTCACAATGCACTGCAGCCAAAAGCAACGAGTCAGCTAAGGATTTCCTGCTGACTCGTGAAGCGGTAGTCCGTTTCGTGTAAGACTCCATCGCAGAAGCGGTGGATAAGCAAAAGCGAAACGCAGACAATAATGGAAGGGCAAATACTCAAACATTTATTGAAGGTGATTGAGTTTTACTGTCAACAGTAAACCTAAAACATGTAGTGACTAACGTGGGCAGCAATAAATTGTTGCCCAAGTACATCGGCCCGTTCCGTGTATTGCGCCGCCTAGGCAACGCATACACGATCGAGTTGCCACGCAGGATGCGTACGCATCCTACGTTTTACGTGGGACGTCTTCGTCCGTACGTTCAGTACGCGGCTTCTTCGAACGACGAAGATAGCCATTACTCTCAAGAATCCCCTTCAGATTCTTGTTGTCACGAACCAGCTTCGATATCTGGTCGTGTAGAGATGAGATCTTCCCATGATATTGGACGATCACCTGACGAGCTGTCGCCAGCTCGTTACTCAGAGAATGAAGTCGCCGTTCATTCTCCAATAGTGCGACAGCATTGTTTGCCGGAGATCGTCCAATATCATGGGAAGATCTCATCTCTACACGACCAGATATCGAAGCTGGTTCGTGACAACAAGAATCTGAAGGGGATTCTTGAGAGTAATGGCTATCTTCGTCGTTCGAAGAAGCCGCGTACTGAACGTACGGACGAAGACGTCCCACGTAAAACGTAGGATGCGTACGCATCCTGCGTGGCAACTCGATCGTGTATGCGTTGCCTAGGCGGCGCAATACACGGAACGGGCCGATGTACTTGGGCAACAATTTATTGCTGCCCACGTTAGTCACTACATGTTTAGGTTTACTGTTGACAGTAAAACCAAATCACCTTCAATAAATGTTTGAGTATTTGCCCTTCCATTATTGTCTGCGTTTCGCTTTTGCTTATCCACCGCTTCTGCGATGGAGTCTTACACGAAACGGACTACCGCTTCACGAGTCAGCAGGAAATCCTTAGCTGACTCGTTGCTTTTGGCTGCAGTGCATTGTGAGTGCACTGTAGAGATATCGGTTACTAATTCAGCGAGAACAATACTGTTCTCACTTGTGATACCTCGAACGATGCTGATATCTTCAGCATCGTTATCAGTAAGAGCGTCATCGCTCTTACTTTCTTCCTCTTCACCGAAGTCGAATGGTACGACTTCGGTTACTTTCGCGTCGACCATAACGTCGTCGCGTGATGAGCAAGAGCCAGATTGGTTCTCGCTCGAGCGAGTCCCCCCCCTTAAATTAGAGTCATCCTCTACTAAGGTGGGGACACGTGGATGGCGAAGGCCATTCACGTAGAATGGTGTATGTGTCGTGGAAGCATGCACTGAGTTGTTGATGGCGAATTCGACCATCGACAAGAACTCACTCCAACTCGTAAACGAGTGGACGTACCCTCGAAGAATCTCTTCGAGGACGCGATTGGCGCGTTCAGTCTGACCATCAGTTTCTGGATGGTCAGAAGTAGACATTGTGAGCCGTTTTCTAAGTGTTTGGAACACGGAACGCCAAAACTCAGCCGTGAACCGGGGGTCCCTATCGGACACAAGTTCACGGGGTAAACCGTGCAATCGAAAGATTGTATCGATAAACACTCGAGCACAGCCCTCTGCTGTGATCGACTCAGGTACAGCAACAAGATGTACCATATTGCTGAACCTGTCCACAAACACGAGAATACCATTATTCCCGTGAGCGCCTTTGGGAAACCCAAAGACGAAGTCCATTGATACGGACTCCCAGCACTCTGCCGGAACAGGTAGAGGCTGCAATGGTGCACGGAGTGAAGGACTAGGCTTCACTCGTTGACACACCTCGCAAGCACGCACGTACTTGCGCACAAACTTATACTGGCGTGGCCAGTAAAAGTCGCGACTGACCGTGAGGTAAGTTTTCTCACGGCCGCGATGCCCACTTATTGGTGCATCGTGACATTCAAACATGATCCGTAACCTGAGATCATGTTGTGGCGGTACAACGACACGAGGCGTGTCGTTGTTGACGGCTGTGTAGTACAGCAAGCCGTACCGCTGGGTGTATCGATCGATAGAAGATCGATACATGGCAGGCAAGCGCTTCTTAGCTTGCGTGGATGGGTCCTTGAGATACTCCATCAGGCGTACAAGATCATTATCTTGTGCGCATGCCATTATAATGTCGTCGAGTAAGCTCGACGACAAGACGCTAGTACTCAGCGTGGCGACAGTGGTGTCCACATCACTGTCGAATTGCACTGTCGGCTCTAGGTCAGGCCGACGTGAGAGAGCATCGGCGACGACGTTAAGTCGTCCCGGCTTATACTCCACGGAGAAGTTGTACTCCGCGAAGAATGACAACCATCTCGCCATTCGTTGCGAGAGGTGTGGACTGTTTACAGCCTTGCGTAGTGAAGCATGGTCTGTATACACAATGAACGGTCTATCTCCTAAGAGATAGACGCGAAACTTAGCCAGTGCATACTTCATGGCAAGGAGTTTCTTGTCATGCACCGGGTAATTGCGCTCGGCCGGTTGCAGCTGACGCGATTGATAACAGACGACACGCTCGGCGCCGTCTGTATCATATTGCATCAGTGCGCAGCCGATTGCATCAAGCTTTGCTTGATACGTTCAAAGGAACGCTGACAGTCAGAGTTCCAATTCCACTTTACATTTTTCTTGAGTAAACAAGAAAGATGTACTGTCATTTCGGCGTAATTGCGCGAGTACTTGTGCAAGTACGCCGCTAGCCCAAGGAACTTCCTTAGTCCCTTGACATCGACTGGCACTGGCCAGTCGGTGATCGCCTTGATCTTTTCTGGATCAGGGCGTACGCCGTTCTTTCCGACGATGCACCCAAGAAGTGGTATTTCGCTAGCTGCGAATATACACTTCTTGAGGTTGGCGTACAACTTATGCTCGCGCATAAGTGTAAGAACCTTACGGACGTGGAGTCTATGGACTTCCACGTCTGTTTTCCCGTCCATAGCCCGACTATGGACGAACACATCATCGAAGTAACTCGGTGCGAATTCGTGCACCGGTCTCAATAGATGTGAAACACATCTATTGAATGTGGCTGGTGCATTACTAAGCCCTTGCGGCATCACCAACCATTCCCAGAGCATAACACTGGGAGTGCTCACTGCTTTGTACGGGATGTCCCGTTCACGCATTAGGATCTGATAGAAACCATCCATCAGATCCATGGACGAAAAGATGGTACTCTTAGACATACCATCTATGATTACGTCCTTTCTCGGTATTGGCGTTTGCGCCGGTATCGTTGCAGCGTTCAACTTATTGAACGCGTGCACTATCCGCCACCCTCCTGTGGCCTTGCGCACACAGAAGGTCGGAGAGCTGTGAGGTGAAGTTGACTCCCTCACATGGCCCGCTGCTAGGCGATCGGCAAAGAACTTGTCGATCGCCTCGACCTGTTCCCGAGGCAGTGGCCACTGCTTCATGACACAATATTTTGTGCCAGGAACAAGGTCGATCTCGTGTAGAGTACCTTTATCCATAGGTAACTTGCACGGAACGGATTCAGGGAATACATCCTTGAATTCAACCAAATCCTTATACAAAGGATTTGACTTCAGCGACTCCCAGGATTGCGATGTATATCGCTCAATCCGAGTCTTCTCATCAAGGACACTCTCGTCCATTGATGAGCTGCTGAGAACCCGTTCGTTCTCGGCAAAAACTGTTGCTGACCGAATGTCAGTCATGTACTCGTCCTCTGCGACGAGCACACAGATCTGCTTGACTTTGCCACTACGCAGATCACGCAAGAACCTTTTAGGTTCTAGCGTAGGCAACTGAGTTATCTCCGAAGTTAACTTCGGAGGCGAGAACAGATCAAGCGTATAAACGCCTACGTTTGGTCCGTCATTAACCAAGACGTTCAACGTCTCGGTTACTTCCTGGGAACTTGTTCCCTCAGGGCACTGGGGACTTATTCCCTCAGTGATTATTTCCTGGGGACTTATTCCCGCAGGCTCGATGGAACTTGTTCCATCGACTTCCTCTAGCTGTGGTGGCGCAACCACAGCGAGATCCTCTACGATCAACTCTCCAGTTGATCTATGATTACCGTGTTGCCGCTTCTGGGCAACCGGTTTACTCTTCGGTGAATGCTGCCCTCTAGGCGAGCTTTCATGTCCCGGTCCACTCGACTTATTCGAGTGGTGGACCTTCGGCGCTGCCTGTGCTTGTGCACAGCCGCCGGCAGCTTGCTCTACAGCGTGACTGTCTGTCACGCTGAGTTCTTGTGCAGTCGTACTAACGACAGAACCACAAGTGAGGCCATCACACTCACTCGTAGTACATTCACACGCTTGTGAACGCTCCAAGACGTTCATCAGATGGCCATCTGATGAACAAGCGGCAGGCATCTTCACGGTTCGATGCTGCCAGCTGACCCATGGCTCGTACCTTCTGAGCCATGGTAATCCTAGGATGACATCAAATTTGTCATCCAGATCAAATACGATGAAATCATTATCGTACTTTTTGCCTTCAAGCGTGTAGTGAATTCCCACTACACGTTTCTTTACTGTTACGGATGCGCCCGTTGCAAGGCGCACCGACATCCTCGTTGGAGGGGTCTCGCGCTCAACATATTTGAGCCTACGATAATCTAGCGATTGGCGTCGAACAAAGTTGTTCGAAGCCCCACAATCAACTAGGGCGCGAAGTGACATGTTCTTTGTCACTTCGATCTTCAAGGTGATGAGAGATACCTCATCACTGGGAGCGGCAACACACAGTGACTGTGTGCTGGGAGCAACCCTCGTCAAGAGTCCCGCGAACTCTCTTGACGTTGCTGGATCAGTAGGGCGCTCCGCCCCTACTGACCCCGACCGTTTTTTGATGGTCCACCACGTTGTTGCGATTTCGCAGCAACGTGGGACCCACGTCTCTGGCCCTTCTTGGCAGACGGTCGATCGTCACTCCCAGTGTTACGAGACACTGGGCGTGGGGCACTACACTCATAAGCGTAGTGGCCCAACTTCTGACAGCGATTGCACTTTTGCAATCGCTTGTACCCTAGGAGCGAGGTCGCTCGCTCTCTACATAGGAGAGGTCCATTGGTTCTGGACCTCCGCCCTCCTGTCGTCTCGGTGGACGATAGGATCCCGAGTGGACGTGAGCCTGTTGTAGGCTAAAGTCCTCCTGTTCCGCTGCAGAGATCGCTTGATCCAGCGATTCTAGCTATAAGCGGAACAGGTGGGTCTTGACAGGACCATCGGTCAGACCCTTGATGAACACAGTAACCTGCGTGTGTTCATCGATTGGGTTCAGTACGATACAGCTAACGAGGTATCGTACGTGTTGGGCGTAAGCGTGTATATCACGCTTACCCTGTTTCAAATCCAGGAGCTCAGCCCGAGCCCTGAATTCGGCGCGAGGCGGTTCAAACGTGTGTTTGAGCCGCGCCTTGAAGACGTCATACGTTGGAAAAACGTACGGGTCGTGCAGTTTGAGCCCTAAGGCCCAAGCTTTGGCACGTCCTGCCAAGTTCGACATGGCGAGCTTGACCTTCATCGCATCGTCATCGATGCGACGAGCCTCAATGGCATCGTCGAGCTCGACGAACCATCTCAACAAGGAGTCGCTTTCGACTGCCTTGTACTTGGAGACATCAATCTTCAAGGACTCGGGTCGACGTATATACGTCGACCCGGCAGCAACAGCACTAGCCTGCTGTTGTCTCAACAGTTCAGACTGTTGAGCACCCTGCTGCATCAACAAGTCAGCTTGTTGAGCGCCTTGTTCTCTCAACAGTTCAACCTGTTGAGAACCTTGCTCCTCTAGCAAGGTGAGTTTCTTTACGACTTCGTCAAGTTCATGTTGTATGAACTTGGCGATGGTTGCATGTTGGTCGTCTCCGCTAAGAGAGAGCAACATGGCACCATCGGCAGGGTTGCCGATGGTTTCAGCCATACGCTGAACCGCATTCCATTCGAGGTCACTCAAATGGCGGAAGTCATCACGCGTTGCGTGATGACGTTCATCACCCGTTGCGTGATGACGTTCATCACCCGCTATTTCCATAGCGGGAGGTGCGGTGGTCGCTGAACGGACCACGAAGTGCTACCAGGTGTAATGGGGCACCCTCCGACTATACTGATTACAGTATAGTCTACTTTCACTGATTACAGTGAAAGCAGGTGCCTCAATTACCTCTCTTACACAAGAGGCAGAGGAAGCTTTACTTCTAAACAAACGCTTAGAAGTAGAGGAAAAGAAAAACTGTATTTAATATAGTTAACTATCTTAATAAAACTAATCTGTTATAACCTATGTTAACTATATTAAACTACAACTATGTATGTTGACAACTTGCCCTCCACTCATTGCGCGCGTCCATCGGTCATTGGTCAGCGCGTTGATTGATATGATGGCCCATATCAACCAATGAGAGGGCATCTCCAACTTCAAGGAGATCTAGGAACAATATTATTAAAAAGGTAATATTGTGAAAAATATTATTAGTTATAATAATATTTTTATTGACACATCAATAAGTGTCAATATTATGTAACGGGCTCGCCCCGTTACAGGAACATTGAAATCATCAAACACGAGTGAAGAGGTTGGAGGTGGAGCCAAACCTATGAGCTCAAATGTGTGGCATGCACAATTAAAACATCTGCCTACGAAGGCAATGAAAAATCTTGACAAGTATTCAAGATGCAAAAATTGTCTGCTTTTGATGATTATCAAAACGAGATATGCGAAGGATGTGTGACTGAGAAGTCGTCAGTCAAGCCGTTTCCGAAATCAAGTTACGGCGAAGTGAAAATCACTATACTGCTTCAAGTTGTTCAAAGCGACGTGATGGGTTCGATGAAGACCAAGTCGCAAGGAGGAGCAAGATTTGTGGTAACGTTTTTTGAATGATTATTCACTCTATGTGTTCGCATAATACGTCACACAAAAGTCCAACGTTGTTGGTCAGGTCATTCAATACAAGCCGATGATGACAAACCAGTTAATAAACAAAATAAAGTGTATTCTCACAGATGGTGGCGAGTACATGAGCAAGAGATTTGCAGAAGTGTGTCGGAAGGCTAAAATAGTGCACGAAGAAACAGTGCCATATTTGCCGCAGCAAAATGGGATGGCTGAACGAATGAATTGGACACTGACGGAACGCGCAAAATCGATGTTGAAGTATATGCACGTAAAGAAGAAGTGGTGGGATGAAGCAATGAATACTGCAGTACATGCGACAAATCAAGTTACGAGCGCTTCTTGGCCGACCAAGACTCCAATTAACATGTGTTTTGGAGCTAAGCCAGACCTATCGCACATGCGAGTTGGTCGGTGCTCAAGTTTACGCTCACATACACAAAACAAAGCGGTAAAATTTGGAAAAAAGGCATTTCGATGCATGTTTTTGGACTACTCACATGAAGTGAAGGAATACCGCGTATGAAATGTTATATTAAAAGACTGATGATTTACGCGATCGGTGACTTTCCAAGAGCTATCAAAGTCCAAGTATGTGCAAGTTGTTGATGATATACCTGTCACAGCACGTATGCAATATGATGATGATGACAATGCAACCGTAATGTTACCTGTTTCTTTGACTTTAAGTAAAGCGGAACCAATGACGGTTAATCAGACTGGAAACGATTAAACTGTTTCACCTCCTAGTGAATTCGAGTCTTTATACTTGCGCCAAATTTTTATGGATGCGTCTGATTTGCTTTCGATATTGATGATGTTTACATGGAGCCAATCGATTTCGATGTGGATACGAACTCTACGGGGCTAGAGCTCCGTTACTTACACACAATATAGGTATTACGAAAAAACGTAAGGTGACACGCAATAACTAGCGTGCTAAGGTAAATTTCAACTCAAATTTTTATATATAAATTAGACTAAGTACGAGTGCTTACCAAACTCATTAGTACCACTCATACAAAGATCTCTCTCCTATTGGCTGATAATAAGACTGATTCTCACTTATCTACAAAAAGAGATACGAATGGCTACACCCGCTATCTCGGGTGTAGCATATAACTACTAATGTAATATGAAATTAACTATATCTGATTGTGTAACGGTACACACCGTTACACCCCCCCCCCCAAAATAATAGCACACACTCATGGGTGCGACAAATCACAGGGAAAAATCCGACCCAATCAAACCACGGCATCATCGGGTGTTCGCAGACAGTCGTGGCCTCGAACAACACCACTAGGAACACTCCAACACGGCAAACGAGATACGACGGTAAGCAACTCCTGGCACCGTCAAACTTGGCGGTGCCCAGCCATCCGCGAACATATGCGGAGAGTCTTCAGGTCTGGGAGAAGTACGACTGCAGCGTAATCGAACGTTCACGTGGCTATAAAGAGATGCGCGAGATGTGGCGACGATGGAGACGTACTCGGGGAAAACCGACCTCGGCTACTTATGCCGTAAGACAAGCTTCGCTGGACGAGTCTTGAACCGCATTTGTCCGTTAATGGAACACCGAGACGTATTTTGCCGAACTCGTACAGATGCGCGAAGAACAACATCGTCGTTACGGGATCACGAAGACACGCCAGCGGGTATGTAAATTGTCTGAGGCCGCGGACCGTCCTTCTTGCTTCGTACACTGGCACGAATGTGGTGGAGTGGGATTCGCAAAATTTTTGATGCGACTCCAGCTCTCCACTGGCGCCCGGACGACCGACTAACGGAGGGGGTACCCCGATTCCGTGTATAAAGCCTTCCTCACCTTGTGTACCCATCGGTTGGGCGGGTTGCTCTCTTCTCGGTGGACTTGAGTCGATGTTAATCCTAATTGGGTTAGGGATAGAGGGTTAGTGATCTTGTGGAAATCTTCACAAGATCGACCGAGTACTTGTTTGTTTATCGTACCAATAAATCCCACTTGTCCAATACGGTGAACCTTGAAATCTTCTGACTACTTGATCCGTCCTGCACTTGCTTGCCTTGCCCTTGCTTGCTATCTCTGCGTCCGATCGCAGTTGAGTTGCTGTGTTGAGAATTTCTTCGACTGGTCAAAACAATCCAGGGTGCATTTGTAGTCGATATTATTGGCGTCGAGAGGCCAAATATCCTGCTCGAAATAGAGAAGTCGACACGTGTATATAGAAGCAAATTGAACTGTGCTGAATGTTAACCAATCAAATACCAAAACCTACGATTCTGCCTATCTGTAGTCCAGGATTTATTGTCACGTATAACCCTTTCGAAAAAATCAGATCTTGTCATGTGGTCCACTCCAATATAGCGCGATCTGGATCGCTACCTCGATCGGATCTAAATCCATTTTAGTATCGGATCGCGGTACTTGTTTCAGTATCAGATCGCGGTACTTATTTTAGTATCGGATCGCGGTACTAATAAGTAGTATCGGATCGCGGTCCGCCGGATCACGACTTGCCATCTTCACCGTTTCTCGGATCATGTGAAATGGTCCATCTATATGATATGTCGTATCCACCTCATTCCAGTCCTCCGTAGTGACGTAATCTATACAGTCCGTCTTCCACATACTTGGGCTTACCAATCCTCCTTCTTAGCGATAGTGTTCACGCGGATCGCCTTCGAAAAATACCGGAGATCGCAGTTGCGTAGTTCTAGGACGTATTTAATTCAACATATAACTGCAAGCACCACCATTCACTGTTGTCCATTCCATTTGAAACGTCTTGAAAACTTTTTCTGCTGGATCGCGATCATCAATATTGACCATTTCGGACTTAACCGAAAATATGCGATCACACTTTGCAAAATTCATTCTTTCGCTTCGTCACTTACTCTTCGGTCGCGAACCATGCATTCGATTCCTGTTTTTCTGGCAATTATTATCATTATGGTATGGCTATACAAAAATATGACGTTGATACTGCTTTCATTAATGGTGTTATAAAAGAAGATGTACACCCCAAGGTGTTAACATGCAACCAAATCAAATTTTGAAATTGAATTCAAGCCTTTAAGGGCTGAACAAATTGCTGCAACGTGGTTTAAGACGATTTTAAGTGTTTTTGAGAACATGGGTTTTGTGGCATGTGTTTCGGATACGTGCGTTTTTGTTCGTCAGGATGACAATTTTTTATGGGTTTACGTGACGTTGTATGTCGACGACATGCTTATTGGAGTTATTTTGGGTGAATCAATTAATAAGGTAGCAGATAAATTGTTAAACCATTTTGGATTTATGATATAGGGAAAAGTGCGTTTCATTCTCGGCATAATAGTTGAATATGAGACTATTATAAAACAACTTAGGATCAGTCAAAGCGCATGTATTGCCAGATTAGTTAAGAAATTTAACAAGTCAATTAAATCGGTATACAATTCGAGTGTGGTAGGCCAAAACATGGTCAAACATGAAGAGAGGTACACAAAAATGGAGAATCGTCCGTATTAATCTCTGGTGGGTTCACTTCTATATGTGATAACTGGAACAAGACCGGATATTGCGGTTGCAGTGTGTCAACTGAGTAGACATCTAAATAAACCAAGTGAAGAGCACCGGAATGCGGATATTCGCGTGCTGAACTACCTAAAGTTAACTGCAACTGACGGGATATGCTATCGAGGCAGGTCAAAGGAAACTAAAACTGAGTGCATTCTGTGATGCTAAATGGGGGACTAACAAGGATAATCGACGGTCTACATCAAGAGTGATGGTGATGATCAAAAATTATCCAGTCATTTTTAAGTCACGATTACAAAACAGTGTATCTGTGGTGGAGTGGATTCTCAAAATTGTATGATGAGACCCCAAACTACTCACTGTACCGGACTGCCGACTGTCGGAGGAGGTACCCCGATGCCGCGTATGAAGCTTCTCTCACCTTGTGTACCCATCGGCTGGCGGGTTGCATTCTTTGAAAGACTTGGGTGAAGTTGTAGACTTCTGCCTTGGAAGAGGTAGACCTGGGTCCTCGAGTGGGTATGCTTCACTCGGTGTTCCGGGAGGTGGCCACCTGCCACTCGGTCGACCTTGTCGAGAGTGGACTTAGAGCCAAATTCTTCAGGGAGCTTATCCCTGGCCTTTTCCTTCTTGTTTCAGGGGTATCAACCACCTGAACTTTACGTTGCTCCCGGACCTTGAGGTGAGGGAGACCGTTTCCAATACCGGGTCTTGGGGTGTTGCTACTCAAACGAGCTCACAGGCCAAATATATCCTGGAGCTCTATTCCCACTTGACCTTCGCTATACGACTGTCTTCAACGGGAGGCCAAATATATCCTCACTGGAACAAGAGAATAGATAGAACAGGTTTCTTAGGCACGGAGAAGTTGTGCCACGTAGATCGCAAATTGAGTAGTATCTAATATATTCCTATCCTTTTCACCCCCTTACTCTATCCTTGCTTACAGCCCTATTCTCTTGTGTTAACTAATTTTGATTCTTTTTGCTGACTTGTTAAAAGTGGCTGAACCTTAAGGGACCCAGGTCGACCGCCGAGGGACCCAGGTATACCAACGAGGGACCAGGTCGACCAATGAAGGACCATGTCATTCCTTTCGGTACCGGTTAATCAGTACCCTGATACTGATTTTATTTTGTGGGTTCTGCAAATTATTCTCAGCCAACGATCGCTTTACCTCGAGGTCCCCTGTCTCTCTGGTCTCCTTTCCCGATACACGGTCTTCTATACCCCGAATCCAACTGGCCTCTAAGGACCCATAGTTCAACAAACACTTCACCACATATTTTTAAGCACTGCAGAAGCTAAATACATGGCATTTTCATTGTGCGTTTAAGAAAGTTTATGAATAAGGAATTTATTGATGAAGATGAAGATCAAGATTGACGAACCAATTATTGTGCACGAAGACAACCAGAGTGCAATTGCTATCGCGAATAATGAAGAATAGAGAAGTCGTGCAAAACACATTGATATACTATAACCTTTTTGTCCATGATCAAGTCAAGGCCAAGTTTATTCAGCTGGAGTATATAAATACTAAGCTACAGCTCGCCGTTTTCTGACCAAGGCAATTTCGACGAAGAAGTTTCATTTTTTCGAGGCGAAGTCAAGCATTAGAAAAAAATCGCACTAAGGTGGGTTGTTGACAACAAAACTCAGCGGATGCTTAAGCGGCGTGCTGATGTGACCAGCACTGTTCAGAGTGGAAGACATCACTGGCAGATGCTGGGGTCTCAGAACTTTAAAGCCTACAAAAGAACTTTCTAGATTGCTCTTTCCAAGCATGAGTCGATTGTCTGGAAAAAGTTGTAGTTTATTTATAAAAGCTAATTACTTTTCCATTGACTTCCTCGTTCAAAGTTAACCCTCTGTAAGTGAATAAATACAACTGTATACTCTGCACCATGTAACCCACCAAAACCATGGTACAATCGTTGTACTATATATATATATGCAAGATAAAGAATATGATAAAAAAAACGCTGGCTATTAACTGCGTGAGCTGGGCCATGCGTGCGTTTAATACACTACCTTAAAGTGCTGTGGAACTTATCCACAATGGACTTCATATTTGAAATTAATATCTAAGTTTACATGGATGACTTGTAAATTATTGCGTGCCAGACGCTTTTCGGCCTCTGACGGGGCCCCGTCAATGGCTTTGTTAATTTTCAAGTGATAATGTGGTGGAGTGGCGATCGCAAAACCTATGCGATACCAAATTACCACCGGCGCCCAGCCGACCGAATAACAAACGAGTTGCCCCGTTAATGTGTGCATTATCCCTTTCCCACCTTGTGTACCGTTCGATTAAGCGGGTAGCACTTTTGCAGATGGAACGAGTCGATGCTTATCTCGATAGAATTTTGGATAGGGTAGGGGGAGGCGCGATCGCGTGAAAGTTCCTTACGCGGTTGCGGTATATCTTGACGATGCTCGATATGAGTCACCGCGATGTGCCCCGAGATCGCCTAATATCGATGTGAATATTACTATAACTTGATCTTTTAACCTGTAAATTGGGACTTCAAAGAAGCTGCCAGCGTGCTACTAGCACACATTTTTAAACAGCGTGAAGATGCGGTTATACCGTCTTACTTCCGCGCGCGGTGGTGGTTGCGTTGGTCGACGCCAAGGCACTGTACCAACCGTTTCCGGTCGCGTAATCGAATCGCGCAACGAACTTTTAACAAGTACTTAACTTACGACACGCAGAAGCTTAACAAGCTTCTGGTGCGTAGTGATAGGTAGTTAGCAAATTTAAACTAACTTGTATCAAATAGAAAATCATTAAATATAAATAAACTATAGATTGTTTACATGTAAAAATCGAATACGCGTTTCTTTAGAGGCGTATCCTTACGTCCGAGATTTAAATATATTTAAGCTCGCTGATGACGTCCATCTGTGACGCCATCATGACGACCAGTCTCAACTGGGCGTCATCCCCGCCGAATGTGAACTTATATATGGATATCAAATTCACGAGGGTGGATCACATTGATGTGCATCAGGTATGAGGTACCATTACCCTTTTATACCACCCCGATAAGTAATATATACAAACGGACTCGTATAATGATTGGCCCATTTCATCATCCCCCTCTTTAAGTCGTTTTTGACATTTTTGTACAACATCTAAAAGAGGCGATGCCACCGAAGCGTGGTAAGGATGATGGGTCGCCTGCAAAGGCGCCCATGTAGACCGTCACAAAGCGCACGCGCCGCGATAATTCGCAGCCGTCGCTAAGTGTCTCTGTGACAACGCCAACATCTAATGTCAGCTTGTTAGAAGAGATCATTGAACCATTCCACTAGTGTGCGGATAAGGATATGTCTCTCATTGTAGACTACGCCAATTCCATCACCCCAAAGTGGTGATGATCACAGCGTTTGATGGGCATATCACCCCATCATTTGAGACACCCAACCTTCAAAAAGCTTCCATGCTTACCTACAGTGAGGTCATCCTCGTCGTCTGCCCCGACGAGCGCAGCGACCACTTATGAGCGCGCTGTTTCGAAAAACAGCCGCGTCTTAACAGCAGGTCGGCAATTGTAAATCGCCCGACTATGTCAAATCTACGGCTGCAGTCTTGACAATCTATAATGTAGTATCAGACTCAGCGAGTGTGAGCTAAAAGCTCCTTCGACTTCACAGTCGGCCTCATTGGCACGACGTCGCGAGGGAGACTACATGAGTGTTGGATTGCCACCGAATGCCACCACCATCCGAGTGACAACGCTAGCGTGTAAATAGTGCGACGATCCTAAAGCGTGCCACTATGGATGCTAATAAACTATTGAGCGTCTTTTTATCATGAAAAGGCAGGGTAAAGCACTAGGTCGTGCTTTCCCTGTTGCGTTCTAACGAAACAACCGGCGAATACGAAGCAGAGGTCCTGCGTCGTTTAAACTATATGAAGATGCAATGAAACAGCGGTCGCAGCGTGTCAGCTTCACTATGACGCGTGCAAAAAATTTTAGGCGGTAAATTACCCTTAAATCTTTCTCGTCACGCCGCCACTGCTAGGCCATCAGGACCTAGCAGAGCGAGTGCATCTGGTGCTTCTGCTCTAAGCATCCCTCAGCCAAAGCACGTAGACGCGCAACGCGTCAACCAGTTCCTTAAAGTCAAAGGGCTAAGGTTTTCTTTTCGTTAGACAAGGATGTGAAGCTTTTGCTTCACATGGCGATGGGCCAACAGCCTACCAACAAGGAAGCGTGTGTACCCACCCGCATCCACCAACACAGGTAGCGCCCGATAGGAGTGGCGATTACGCCCAACTACTCGCGGCTGCCTACTCTGCGGTTGTTCAGTCGCAGGTGGAGAAAGATGCGCTAAAGGGAGAGGTGGTCGATCTTCTGAGTCAAGCCTCGCGACTGACTTCGGATCTACGAGATGTGAGGACGAAATATCGTCAGGAGTATAAATGACCGCCTGGGACTTCGTTTAATATTTTGGAGCGGCTGATGATGAGAGACCCGCGCCAAAAGCGGAGTTCTCCTCAATCACCAAGTCCTCTGTCATATGTTTCGTAAACGAGAAGTCGTTCACCTTTCCCGTCGCCTGATCGGCAACGACGCTTGACTCACAGTCGACGTCACCATCGGTATAGTTAGACTGATGCGGATATGTGATCTCTTGTGGATACACATACCGTTTCAGACGACCCACGTAAAATACGGGGTGCTTCTTCATATACGGTGGGAGAGTGAGCCTATAATTTAGGTCTCCAACTTCTTTAACCACTGTAAAGGGCCCAATGAATCGGGGTAACAGCTTAGTAGTACCACCAGGTAGTACAGAAATTGCATTTTTAGGTAGGGTAGCAGTACTTAATAGCGCTTTGTCCCCAACACTTAAGTGTTCATTCTTTTTGCGATTATAACGGTCCGCATATTGTTTTTGTTTGCTCTGTGCGCGTTCCATCGCGTCACGGACTTTACGTGTGATGGATAATCGCTCATCCACAAAGCGCTGAGCTTCGCTCACGCTTTTAGCATCCAACTCGCCTATGACACCTCCAAGAGGTCGGTCATGGGTCGACGCTGTTGATAACACGATAGTGTCATCGTCAAGGAGCACAATTAGTGCTTGTTGTACCTCCTCATTGACACCTATAGGTGTCGTGACCACTGATAAACTAGCAGTGTCACTAAAGAAATTTGACCCTTTTTGGCATTCGCACCGAGCGAAGTGAGGGGCATTCCCCCACTAAGACTCGGGCTGCGTACAAACGAGACTGGCGTTCGCGAATGACGCAGTCCGTTAATGTAAAACGGTGTTTCACCCGTACTGGCGTGATTACTATTATTGATAGCGAACTCCACGAATGGCAATTGCTTGCTCCATTCTTTGGGAGTCGCTATTGTACGCAAAACATCCGCCACGACTCGATTGGCCCGTTCTGTTTGGCCATCGGTCTGGGGATGATCAGCGGTTGACATGTGGAGCTTGCTACCCAGCAGCTCGAACACATGTCGCCAAAAACCCGACGTAAAACGCGGATCCCGGTCCGATATTATGGACTCGGGCATCCCGTGTAGTCGATACACGTGATCCAGGAACAAGAGGGCAGCCTCTTTTCCTGAGATCTTGGTGCTACATGGTGCCAAATGCACCATCTTGCTCAGTCTGTCTACAACGACGACGAGCCCCGTCCTGCCTTTATGGTCAGGCGGTAAGCCAAACATGAAGTCCAAACTGACCGACTTCCAACATTCAGTTGGAATCGGCAGTGGCTTCAGTGGCGCACTGTTCGAAGGTGCAGGCTTTATGCGCTGACACTCTTCGCAAGAGCGAATATAGTTGGCCACCCATCGATATAGGTGGGGCCACCAAAATTTCTCTGACACTCGTAAGAATGTCTTTTCACGGACCAGATGTCCACTAGATGGCGCATCATGGCACTTGTGAAGTATCATCAGCTTGAGATCTGTGTCATGAGAGACATAGATTCTCAAGGGATCACAGGGTGACAGTTAATGCCATAACAGGCCATCACTGTAACTAAAGCGATTTAGCTTCGCTTTGAGGTGCGACGGAAGTGTAACCTTTCGTCCACCAAATTAATCCAGCAGTAGGCGACACTGTTCGTCCTGACTGCAACACTCCTTTACATTGGAGGCCATTGAGCTCGTCACATGGTAGGCCTTCATGGCTGCCAATGTTGACGACTCAGCTTGTGCTTTCGCACGAGACACACTTTCCTGGTGTCTTGCCTCGAAGTCTGGTCTGCGCGATAACGCGTCAGCCAAGACATTCGACTTATCGGGCTTATATTCAGCTTTGAAATTAAATTCAGAGAAGAATGTTAGCCATCTCTCCATTCTCGGCGAGAGGTGGGGTGAATTCATAGCGGTCCGCAGTGATGCGTGATCCGTATAAACCACAACAGGTTCAGTGCCCAAGAGGTGCACCCGAAACTTTACAAGAGCATACTTTATTGAAAGTAGCTCCTTGTCATGAACAGGTCATTCAGCTCTGCAGCTTTTAAAAGCCAAGACTGATATGATATGACACGGTCAACGCCGTTGTCATCCTTCTGCATGAGCGCGCTGCCAATTGCAAATTTCTTGCATCGCAGACGACGCTAAAGGGCTTATCCGCGTCTGGAAATGCCAAGCCCGGTGCCTCTACAAGAGATTGCTTCACTGATGTGAACGCATCTTCCTGTTCCTCTGACCAAGTCCATTCTGTATCCTTTTTTAAAAGATCAGTCGATGGCTTAGTCTGCTCCGCATAATTCTTGCTGTACTTATGCAAGTAATTAGCGAGCCCAAGGAATTGGCGCAGATCCTTCACGTGTCGTGGGACTGGCCATTCCTTTACAGCCTTTACTTTTTCTGGGCCATGTGCACCTACGATGCAGCCCAGTACAGGTATCTCGGGGACCCCAATAAAACACTTATGCAAGGTTACGTATAACTGGGAGTCACCCAGAGTCTGCAACAGAGCTTCTAAATGACTCTATCGCGCTCAGACCGTCCTCCGCCCTACTATGCACGAATACATCGTCAAAGTAATGGGGCGCATAGGCACGATGATGACGCATCACGTGAGCCACCACTCGGTTGAATGTTGCCGGAGCATTTTTCAACCCTTGTGGCATCACAAGCCACTCCCACAGCATACCGCTTGGGGTGCTTACTGCCGTTTTGGCTACATCAGTATCTATCATGAGAACCTGATAGTAGCCATCCTTCAGATCCCACGCGGAAAAGATAGCTGACTTTCCATGGAGCTCAACAAGACATCTTTCCGCGGGATCGGCGTTTGAGCCGGAATGGTGGACGTGTTCAGCTTATTATAAACATGAAACACGCGCCATCCACCTGTTGCTTTACGCATACAGAAGGTCGGGCTGCAGTGAGGCGACTTGCTCTCACGTACATGTCCCGCCTTAGCTCGATTGTCGAAGAAGTCATCGATGTAATCGACTTTTCCTTCGGCAACGGCCACTGCCTGATCACACAATACTTGTTGCCAGGTTCCAGGTCAATCTCGTGCCTGATGCCCCTATCGGCCAGTAGGCGGCTCGGCACTTCTGCCGGAAACACATCACGGTGTTTCCACAGAACATCATAAACGGGCTGTCCTTCATGGCATCCCACCCTTGAGCAGCGAACCGTTTCTTTTTGTCGGTCTCCAAGACGCTCTCATCCATTGTAGATGAAGAGCAACAGTCCACCACGTTCTCTTCTGGAACTGGTGCGACTATCTCGTGGATCTTTCCTTCCTTTAATTCGGACAGGAACAGATCCTACGTCATCTCCGAGAGATTTACTATCTCCTCAGCAGATGCCAAGACAAGTTGTAGCACCTCAACTGAGGATGCCTCCGGCATTTTGTCTTCGACGGCCTCGAACAACTCGTTCGTAGGTCCGTCCTCTTGGATCGAGACTGATCCAAGGGTCACTCGTTTCGACGTGCCCTTGATCGTATTAGTACGTCTGGTGCTCGTTCTTCGAGTCATCACGATCTTTGACCTGGAAGAAGGTGTCGTTGCTATCTCAGCTAACGCACTCCTTCCAACCGCACCAGGCTCTTGGCTCTGTGCCGGTTCTTGTGGCGCTTGACTTCCTGTCAGCCCACCATCACTTACCACACGCTCTCGGCTCTGCGTAGGACTATGGAACGCATGACTACTTGTCATCGCCCCATTCACTACACCAGTCTCCTCGGGCTGGGTAGGAATATGTGTCACCTGGCTTTCTGCTAGGGCACTTCCAACTACACCACTCTTTTCGAGCTGGGTGGTTCCTGGTGCCGATTGACATACCGTCATGACACCCTCGACTGTGCTGGACACATCATCAGCCACATTAGCCTCTCGCAAAAGCACATCCTTTCCGGTGTCTTGCGTAGAGCTAGAGACTGTGCGTGTACGCCAGTCAATCCATGGTTGGTGTATAGCCAACCAAGGCATGCCTAGGATGAGGTCATACGGACTTTCCACACCTAGCACTGTGAACTTCTCTTTACAAGAGAAGTCACTAAAGCTGAAGCCGAGTTCAACTTGAACTCCCTCCGATTTTACGAGTGCGCCGTTCGCTAATCGAACGATCGCCTCTTCTCGCTTTCCATCCTGGCAAAGCGACTCATAACTCGCCGGTCTCTTTTTTCAGAGCCACGAGTTTCACAATGTGTTGTGATGCACCCGAATCCACGAAAAGGGTCATCACTTGGTCATAGCCTCGTACTCGAGCGCTATAGACCAAAAGGGTTGAGGTCCGACCTTTCGGAACCTCAGGGACTATGCTACCCATTTGTTCGATCACTCTGAACTTAGGGGTAGCTTCAGAGTCCACGACAGTAGGGCATCCCGCCCCTACTGCGCTCCCGCATTTCCCGACCCATCTTAGGCAGGTGCTGAACCCGTGCGTCGTGCACGCTGGTTTTTCGCACCTCCCTTCGGGTTGGTAGACCTTTTGCTGGCTGCCTTAGCACCAGCAGCTACTTTGGCATAGCAGCGAGCCATCATATGGCCTCGCTTGCCGCACTTGTATCAGACCACGTCTGCATTACCTAACTCCATTGGAGTGGCATTCGGGCATCCGACTTATTGGTCGACGGCTTATAAAAAGCTATCGCCGAGATACTGTTGTGGGATTTCTCCACAACCATTGTAATTTCCCTTGCCTCATCCATCGTCTTTGGCACCTTTCTGAAAAGAGCCTGACGCGATGGGCCGTGCCTAAGTCCATTCATGAACGTGGCCACCTTACTGTGTTTCGGTATCGGACCAACATTAATGAACGCCAACAGCGAACGCATCTCCTGCACATACTCTTGCAGAGAGCGTTACGGCTGTCGTGCTCCAAAGAAGCGCGCCATAAGCAACACTTCGTTGTTAGGCGGCTGATACATGGCGCGATCTTTGTTTTAAAGATCGCCCATGATGGAAATGCATCAGCATTAGCCATCAGCGCAGAGTATGCCCACTCTGACGCAAATTCGACATGGCATACGACACCATTCTGGTGTCGTCTTCTCGAGCTGCGCCTTACCACATTGCTCAAATGCTAAAAGCCAGTGAGCAATCGTATGTGAAACAGTCCCATCAAATTATGGAGGGTCGATCCGAATGAGCCTCGGTTGAGTAGGCCGGGCAGAGAGCGTCTCAACAGTTCTGTTGGGCGCCTCATTACGTGCCTGCTCAAGCCTAAGCTTATCCTGAGTCTTATTGATGGACTCAGCCGTAGCTTGGCTGTTTACCTCGGACGCATTTCTACGCTGTCCGAGCACAAACGCCTCAAATTGCTCCAATTGAGCAACATGTTGCTCAGGAGGACAATGCAAGAGGTTGACCAGGGCTTGTTCACCAAGTCCCTGCGCCATATGCTCTGCCAACTCCCTATGATGTTGGGAGAGGTGAGGGAAGTCACTCCAGTCCATATTAAGGACCATGTCAGCCACACGCACGCTCAGAGAGACGGGTCGTGCGAAGGACTACTAGTGCTACCAAGTGTAGACGGGCACTTCTACGAAGCTGCCTCGTATTACTAGCACACACCTTCATGCACAAGCGAGTTGGCGGTTCTGACCGTCTTACCTTCGCGTGCGAGGGTGGTTGGGAGGTTGGTCGACTGCTTAAGCAGTCGTACCACCAGTTGCCTCTCGCTTAAGCGAGAGTGCAACTAACTTCTAAACAAGAAGGCACCGGCGTCACGCAGAAGCTTTTCGGCTTCTCGTGCGTGGTGCTTTTGATTTAGCAAATTCAAGACTGAGCTATATTTAATGAATTATGATTAAAGATAAACTTAACTACTGATTGGCTGATTATATAATGATCGGATACGCTACTCATTAATAGCGTATCCGGTCTTATGAACTTAAATGTATATTTAAGATCGCAACTGACGTCCTTCTGAGACGTCGTGATGCCTAGCTTCAACTAGCGTCATCCCTTCTCATGTAAATCCATCAATGGATATCACATTCACGAGGGTGAATCACGTTTGTGTATCGCACCCAAGTGACAGGTCAAAAAATAATCATATATAAATTTAGACCAAACATTAAGTATATTAATTAATGTTTGCGTGTAACTAGATGCCCTGTTACAGCCCCACTACACATAGCGGATAGTTCGATGATTGATGAACATACCAACAAGTGCTACCAGGTGTAACGGGGCACCATCGGACTATATTAATAACTGATACTTCTCTTACTAAAAGAGGCAAAGGTAGATAAACAACTAAACAAATGATTGTTGTAACGAAGATGAAACTGTACGTGGTATAGTTACTCTATCAAATATAATTGAGCATTGAATAACCCTGTCTTAACTATATTAACCTACAAGTATATTTGTTGCCTTTATGTCCTCCATTGATTGCGCGCGTCCGTATTTCCATATTGGTAGCGCTTTGATAGATATAATGGCCTATATTAACCAATTAGAGGGCTATTTCCAGCTTCAAGGATATGCAAGGACAATATTATAAAATGAGATAATATTATTGAGAATAGTAGTTGTGTTAATATTATTATCGGCACTTCATATTAGTGATGTAATGGGGCATACTGATTACAGTATAGTCTACTTTCACTGATTACAGTGAAAGCAGGTGCCTCAATTACCTCTCTTACACAAGAGGCAGAGGAAGCTTTACTTCTAAACAAACGCTTAGAAGTAGAGGAAAAGAAAAACTGTATTTAATATAGTTAACTATCTTAATAAAACTAATCTGTTATAACCTATGTTAACTATATTAAACTACAACTATGTATGTTGACAACTTGCCCTCCACTCATTGCGCGCGTCCATCGGTCATTGGTCAGCGCGTTGGTTGATATGATGGCCCATATCAACCAATGAGAGGGCATCTCCAACTTCAAGGAGATCTAGGAACAATATTAAAAGAAAAGGTAATATTGTGAAAAATATTATTAGTTATAATAATATTTTTATTGACACTTCATATAAGTGTCAATATTATGTAACGGGCTCACCCCGTTACAAGTGCCAAACGGGCTCACCGCTACAAAGTATTGGAGGTAACTGGGTGAAACAACTACGCAACGTATGGCCAAACATGAATGAGCTGTCACACCAGCCATGACGCTGTCATGACGTTGCAGAGTATTTACCGATGCTTCTTTAGCGGGACGGAGACTTTTTTATCGGACAGCAGCAAATCTAGGTGGAGACGTGAACGAGATCATTTCGGTGATTTGTTTTGGGTGTCGCACTGGTTTGACCCGTCTCTGCGCTGCGAAAGAAGTCTGTATTTAGGAGTGAAAGGTATGTTCAAGCCATGTGGACGCCGTTTCTGTTTTCCCATCTGCCTTACTTGTATGGCTAGTGCGCTGACTAATGGAGGCGCTCGTATCGACCAGACCATCCCAATATAAAAGGGTGGTCGTGCTGGTATGATATTTGGTTTCTCATTAACAAAATCTGTTTGTCAAAAGAATGATCATTGCGCGACTCTACAGAAGTATGCAGGCCACACATGTGTTCGCCCTGCGGGTGATCTGAGTGTCACTTGCAGCATTTCAGCATCGGCACGTTCATCGTTAAAGGATAGGGAAGACCGACTTATTGACCACTGCTTGCCATTCGAAAAACGCAGCTTATTATCCGAAGAACTGTAATCTTAAGCTAAAGAAAATATTGCGCATTAGTAAAGGCAACGTTTTTTCGCAGTAAGCGTGTTGTGAGCGCATGTGAATAAAGTCGTACTGGTCGCGTCATAATCCTGATTTCAAGTCGACTGAAGATTTTTGCTGAGGACATCTCGAAAATCTTGTATAGTAAAATAGACAGTATTTTTTACACTTCTCGATGGCCCCAACACCATAAGAACATCTGACGTACTGCATTCCTATTAAACCGCAGCGCTACAATACTCCAGCAAAAGGCCACCCCCTTTTACTTGGCCCCTTTAATGGGGACCATCCGCACGAGGTGAAAAGATAGCCGGTGAGCCGACTCTGCAAAGGCACGGGATGTGGTTTGTTTGTTAAAGACGTGCTTCGTCTTTTCCATTGTCGCCCTCGACAAAATTTCAGTTCTTCCGGCAAGTCGTTCATCCTTTAAGATATCCCCCGAAGTCGCCGACCAATTTGCTGGTCAACTCAAAGATTACTGATGGAATGGTACAGCACCATCCCATCAGTAATCTTTAATTTGGCCAGCATGCGTCCACGTCCCTTAAAAGTAGAGTGCTCCGAGCAGGTCCAGTGGCGCATTTCTAATCTCGGACTTAGTCAACGGACCACATTGAAGGTGCTACCCCGTAACGTCCGAACTATTTGAACAAAAAAAAACAGGAGGAGAGTGATCGCGTCGTTAATGATCAGACTTTAAATTAAATACTTATGATTGTTTAAGACATGTCTGTGGGGAAATCCTTTAACCTTCTACCATGATCCTTGTCGTTCTCTTATGCACTAGCTCATTCTGCTGGCTTAACCCCTCAGGCTCACGGGGGACGCTCCAAAACGCGTGGAACGTTTTAACCAAATGCGAGCACGTGCAGGGGGCTGGTGGCGCCTTGATAGTTAGGCCGGGTACCAAACTAGCTTTTCTGAACGGGACAGCCTGGCTTATCCCTGACACGCAGCTTCGGTTGTGAATCGAAACGGAACAGAAAAGATGTTCCAGGGAATATTGCTACGTGGGACCGGAATATACGCTCGGCGAACGAACCGGCGACTAGGATGCGGAACGGAGAAGGGCGGGAACTTGTTGATCCCTGAGTGAAGGTTGTTCACATGACAGCACGCGAAGGTGACGGAGAACAGTAACCTTCGAGCTTGTTAATCCCCGTCAGGTTCGCGCTCTGTCTCCCGCGGCGCACGCAGCGAAGAAAAAGCTTTTCCTTTCAACCATGGTCCACTTCCCGCTCAAGGTAAGAGGCCGGCATGCCGGCTGTTGCAAAGGCCTTCGTCGCTTGGCCGTTAATCGTTAATAGAACCAAAATTTCTGCACATGGTAATCACATGTAAATAGACTCGTCTACCTCTCCCTTGATTATTCTCAATACAATACAATCGGGACGGGCTGTTCGATTACAATCGTTTTGGTATCTACAGACATGTGTTTTCCTCGCTGTGGTCCTCAGTGGAGACATATTGCACGCTTCAGTTTTCATTTTGCCATATCTCCATCGATATGCTAGTTCCACGAAGCGTGACAACTTTTTCCAACGTTTTGCCTTGCGCTGTAATACTGTTTGTAGCGTTCGTATCATCAACAACGGCACGCCAAGGGGTCGACAAAGGTGACCCTTCGGACGGCTCGGATGTGGCAATCGACCAGCCTCTTACCGAGGCCACGGACTGGTTTCTCACGGAGCAGGAGATCACCGACTCGCGTGGTGGGGCACCTCGAGACGGTCTTTCTGTATACACGGAAGGAAATGCCATCACGTCCTTCACCGTACCAAATGAATTTTTCAATAGCGTCTACGACGACCTATCAGTAGTAGGAGATGGTCAGCGCGTTTTGATAACGGCGTATGAATCCGCGCTTATACCGTTCAAACCCGATGTAGATGTTTCAGGTGCTACGACCGGGTATCAAAAGGTGTTTGCAGGGATCGTCGAGCGAGGTGGTCAAGTCAACATCCTGTCTTGGGCCAATCTGCTGGAGCGAAGTAGCGTTGAGGTTCGTAACGTTATCAACTCCCTTCCTCCATCTCCGGTCAACGATGCTCGTGCGTTATTCATCTTCGATGATCGTTTGAGCACGATTTCATCATCTCATCACCAAAAGACGATTGTCATTGCAGCTACCAGCTCGTCCGGGCACGATGATCATCCGGTTGCGTACGTGGGAGGACTTGACCTCACGATCGTTGGGACAACATTTACCACAACAGCTCAGCTCTTCGTGATGCTGCCGGTATCACCATGAGATTCAAGGGCTGGATAGACGGTCATATTCGTATTCATGGGCCCGCAGCCAAAGATGTGGCGAGTAACCACCTTTCTCGCTGGAACTCGGACTATATGCCAACCCGGGGATTAGAAGATGACATGCTCAGCTTTAACAATCCTCCCTATTACAAACTCGATCCCCTTGACTACGCTAGTAGTACGAACAAGTCAACGCTTGGAAAACAGAGCGTGCAGATTGTCCGAACCTTTAGTTGCAAGTACGAGCATTATACAGAGTTTGCTCCGCATGGCGAAACATCGTTATTGCAGGCGCGTATCAAGGCTATCCAGAATGCCCGTAATTACATTTACATCGAAGACCAGTATTTCATCCTCGTACCTGAACTGCTTGACGCTCTCTTAATGGTGATGCCGAGACTGCAGCACGTGATAGTGGTCGTACAGGCTTCCGTGGGCAACGTCGTGTACAGTGGCTATGAAAAATACTTCTACGATATGGTGTCACCTCTGAAGAAGAAATACCCAAACAAGTTCAAGGTGTACACCACCAAACGTAAGTTGAACCTCTACATTCACAGCAAAATTGTCATTATCGACGACGTGTACTTGTCCATTGGATCTGCCAACTGGAATCGACGCAGTATGACGTCAGACTCGGAGCTTAACGCGAATGTTGTGGACCAAGACACAATAAAGTCGCCTGACGGGATTACGGTGAACAAACTCGCACGTGACTTCCGTATCCGCAAGTTCCACGAAATGACGGGTGTGAGCTATGACAAGCTGGACGCGATGACGTTCCTTGACGCCGCAGCCCAGTTCGATGTCGCGGCTGCAGACGACATGTCGCTCCTGCAAATACTTTCGGCTAAGACTTACCTGTACCATATTGTCTTCCTTGACTCTATTCGCCAGCAAGTGGATCCACAAGACACCTGCAATACGTAAACTATCCAGTACTTTTCAATACAAAAGATATTTCTGCTGCGACGATAGCAATAATACCCTTTATTTGTCTGTCATGCTACGAGGTCACCAAGGTCCACGCTATAGAGTCCTCCACACATTACTACCCGCAGAAGAAGAGTTCCTTCTTTTGTCGAACAGTCCAGCGTATTATTTCCCTTTTAAGTTTGCATCTGATCCAGCAGTGCGTTGTACTCGACGCATTTCTCAGACAATACGAGCACCAAGTGCTGGACATTATCAGCATCTTCTCCACTCTTGAGTGAAGAGCCAAGGCCCGTTCACTCTGTAGATCACAACTGGTCTCAATTTGCATCAATTGTGTCTGCTGCTGGACGTCGGGGGCTCGTAGTTGGTCCAAGATGCTCGTTAATTGTTGAAGCTGCTGCAATTGAGCTGAAACCTGCTGCAGACGGTCTGCAGAACTTAAAATAGCCGCACGTTTAAGCTCGTCACCAACTCGGGAGCTGCTGTGGATGAATGCATTGGCAAACGTGAGCTGTAACTGGCCAGAAGTCTCTTGGTCTGCAGCAAAGACGATATAAATATTTCTTGAAAGTTTTATCGGTATTCCATGGTACGTACAGAGTTCACGAAGTTTGGCGGACCCGGATACAGCTGCAGTAAGTTGATCCAATTGCGTCTGAAGACTGCAAAGACGATCGATGAGCGTAGTTGAAGAAGATGGCGATGGTGACGAGCCTAATAACTTGAACCGGAGCGATGCTTCACGACTTTCAAGGACATTCATAACACTACAAGTTTTAGCCTCACGAGCGACTTAGAACCTGCATTAACCAATAAATACGACTATCATTATAATCCCTTCACAGTTACGACTAACGCTTACCTACCCTGTAGTACTTTATATCTGCATTGTAGTTTATCAAAATGCGCATTTGTCTCAGCAGCATTTCGCGATTTGATTAAGTGTCAATGAACGTATACATCACAATATGGCACTGTAGTGGACAATAATGTACTTGTGTTATGCGGATACACTATCAGTGCTGTTTACTGCCTGTAGGTGTACTGTATACTATACCCTTTTTTGAGTTAGAGTCCGGGTATAGTTGCATTAAGTTTAAATATTTCGTTCGCTGGCTCAGACGAATGCGCAATGTGATAATCCTTTCCAAAAGATGCACGTATCCGATAGCTCCCACCGTGTACGGAATCAGTAAGTTATGTGAACATACATCAATGGACTTTAAAGTGAACATGTTTGCAATTCTAGATGAGGTATCGAGCATTTGGTATACACGTTACGCTTTCTTGTGCTATCGATAACCGTATAATGCCAGTTCAGCAAGACAATCAAAATCTCAACTACAGTTCATTCTTGTTTCAATGAAATGCTCAGCTCGTGTTCACATCGAATCAGACTCGCGACCCTATTGAGAATGAATATTGAAAATCTTCGTAGGGTGCTGCGCGTGTAAGACTGATGTATTGAGTGTATGATCTCGTCGACTGTCCTCGTTTCAGCTTTCGCCTTTTACCAGTCCTAGTCAAAGCCACCACAACAGCCTCTGCCCCAGATCCTTCCCAACCAAGGCCACCCCAAGCTCCGCCGCCTTAAAAATGCTCCTTCTTGTTTCCATCGGGAGTCGTCACCGTACCAGGTGCTGCTTCCGCTGGCGTAGCCGCCGAATGCACGACAGGTTGATCGGCAGCAAAAACGTTGGCGATAGGAATCGCAACAGCGACGGCAAATACGGAAATCTTCATTATCATGAAACTCGGTGTACTTGTGCTTTACAAGTAACTTGCGTTATATTGTGTTGGATATTCGTCTCCACTGTCTTCATTTAAGTGTTTATGACAGAAGAATATGATCTTCTTTCTAGCGAGTCTGCAAGAGCTTTACTTACCACTTCTCTTTGGGTTGATTGACGTGATAGGTAGTCAAATGCGTAAAGTTTAGAACAAATCGCAATAGTTCGGGAAATTATGGGATCCGTCCATCATCAGGTAAGCTTTTATTTCGATTAAAATGAATTACTCGCTACCTCCATAAGTTTTCCAATAATATTGGATATGATTTGTCCTTTCTGCTTAATCTTCCTTCTTGTATGTTTCTGTAAGCGCTGTCTTAGAATAGTCGGCACGCAGCTTCCCTCCGTCAGTTTACAAAGTATCGAACCACTCAAGTAGTGTTGCGTTCTTAGTGTTCTTTCTCAGCATGGAGAGTACAAACGTTTAAAGCTTTGGTTCTGGATTGTGTTCTGTGCTTTCCAGCATCACCATATACGATTTCCACGCGTCCCACATTGGATTGTCGGACGTATAACCGCTTGCTTTGTCGAGCTCAAGAAGCTTAAAAACATCATCACCACTCTTTTTTTTAAAATCCCAGATATTCCTCTGATACGCCGCCAGCTGTTCTGCCATTTTCTTCGTGGCAACATCTCTTTGCGCCACAACAAGCTGCCCTGCTAGCACCGGTTCACCGAAGCGATTTAATAACCATTGAAATAACGGTAAAATTGGGGATTCATTTTTTAAGTCCTGATCATGTTTTTCATCAGTCCACTTATACAACAAAGCAGTTTTTAAACTTACAGCATTTTTTTCCGTTTTTGGGTCGTGTATTGCGGCCTCTAGCAGTCTGAACAACTCTTCTTTACTGTGATGAGTAAGAAGTAGTGAAAGCCAGGCGTATGCAGCTTCAAGATGCCCAGTCGTGTCCCTTTGTCCCAGAGAGGCGGTCCACTCCAGCAGATCCTTCTTAAATTTTCCGTTTTCTCGAAACTTTCAAGGTCCTCAAGCTTCTTGTCAGTGATCGATGCTCCGATTATATCTTCGGAGGTCAAGGAATTTATTCCAAAATTCAAAGTCGGCGCATCGACATCAAATTCAGAGGCCGGGAGATTTAAATCAAATTCACGGCCCGCTCTTTCTTCGTCGCCTTGAATTTCCTCCGTCGTAGAAGACTTTTGCTTCAATTGTCGTTTCTCCCGCGCGTTACTAGGTGCATGCTGCGAAGCGACGATCATCTTTACCATAGTTTGTGGACGATTTGAAGCCGATATTAGCACAATAACCGTTGCTAGCACCATATACCAGACCAGATGCTTTACTTTGTTAATCGTGGAGGCCATTCTCAATGGAGCAATGTAGCAATGAAGAGTTAAAAGCGAAAAACAAAGTAAGAATCAACAAGTCTTCTACTAACTGAAAAGAACCATGATCCATACGTTTTTATGCAAAATAAAAAGGAAATCAAAGCTTGCGTGTCTAGCTGGATGATCCAGCTAGACTCCCACGCAACTGCACGACCGATACGTTTTCCCAACGTATGACGTCTATAATGCGCGGCTCAAACACACGTTTGAACCGCCTCGCGCTGAATTCAGGGCTCGGGCTGAGCTCCTGGATTTGAAACAGGGTAAGCGTGATATACACGCTTACGCCCAACACGTACGATACCTCGTTAGCTGTATCGTACTGAACCCAATCGATGAACACACGCAGGTTACTGTGTTCATCAAGGGTCTGACAGATGGTCCTGTCAAGACCCACCTGTTCCGCTTGGAGCTAGAATCGCTGGATCAAGCGATCACTGCAGCGGAACAGGAGGACTTTAGCCTACAACAGGCTCACGTCCACTCGGGATCCTATCGTCCACCGAGACGACAGGAGGGCGGAGGTCCAGACCAATGGACCTCTCCTATGTAGAGAGCGAGCGACCTCGCTCCCCAGGGTACAAGCGATTGCAAAAGTGCAATCGCTGTCAGAAGTTGGGCCACTACGCTTATGAGTGTAGTGCCCCACGCCCAGTGTCTCGTAACATTGGGAGTGACGATCGACTGTCTGCCAAGAAGGGCCAGAGACGTGGGTCCCACGTTGCTGCGAAATCGCAACAAAGTGGTGGACCATCAAAAAACGGTCGGGGTCAGGTGACGGGGCGGAGCGCCCTACTGATCCAGCAACGTCAAGAGAGTTCGCGGGACTCTTGACGAGGGTTGCTCCCAACACACAGTCACTGTGTATTGCCGCTCCCAGTGATGAGGTATCTCTCATCACCTTGAAGATCGAAGTGACAAAGAACATGTCACTTCGCGCCCTAGTTGATTGTGGGGCTTCGAACAACTTTGTTCGACGCCAATCGCTAGATGATCGTAGGCTCAAATATGTTGAGCGCGAGACCCCTCCAACGAGGATGTCGGTGCGCCTTGCAACGGGCGCATCCGTAACAGTAAAGAAACGTGTAGTGGGAATTCACTACACGCTTGAAGGCAAAAAGTACGATAATGATTTCATCGTATTTGATCTGGATGACAAATTTGATGTCATCCTAGGATTACCATGGCTCAGAAGGTACGAGCCATGGGTCAGCTGGCAGCATCGAACCGTGAAGATGCCTGCCGCTTGTTCATCAGATGGCCATCTGATGAACGTCTTGGAGCGTTCACAAGCGTGTGAATGTATTACGAGTGAGTGTGATGGCCTCACTTGTGGTTCGGTCGTTAGTAATACTGCACAAGAACTCAGCGTGACAGACAGTCACGCTGTAGAGCAAGCTGCCGGCGCTGTGCACAAGCACAGGCAGCGCCGAAGGTCCACCACTCGAATAAGTCGAGTGGACCGGGACATGAAAGCTCGCCTAGAGGGCAGCATTCACCGAAGAGTAAACCGGTTGCCCAGAAGCGGCAACACGGTAATCATAGATCAACTGGAGAGTTGATTGTAGAGGATCTCGCTGTGGTTGCGCCACCACAGCTAGAGGAAGTCGATGGTACAGGTTCCATCGAGCCTGCGGGAATAAGTCCCCAGGAAACAATCACTGAGGGAATAAGTCCCCAGTGCCCTGAGGGAACAAGTTCCCAGGAAGTAACCGAGACGTTGAACGTCTGGGTTAATGACGGATCAAACGTAGGCGCTTATACGCTTGATCTGTTCTCGCCTCCGAAGTTAACTTCGGAGATAACTCAGTTGCCTACGCTAGAACCTAAAAGGTTCTTGCGTGATCTGCGTAGTGGCAAAGTCAAGCAGATCTGTGTGCTCGTCGCAGAGGACGAGTACATGACTGACATTCGGTCAGCAACAGTTTTTGCCGAGAACGAACGGGTTCTCAGCAGCTCATCAATGGACGAGAGTGTCCTTGATGAGAAGACTCGGATTGAGCGATATACATCGCAATCCTGGGAGTCGCTGAAGTCAAATCCTTTGTATAAAGATTTGGTTGAATTCAAGGATGTATTCCCTGAATCCGTTCCGTGCAAGTTACCTATGGATAAAGGTACTCGACACGAGATCGACCTTGTTCCTGGCACAAAATATTGTGTCATGAAGCAGTGGCCACTGCCTCGGGAACAGGTCGAGGCGATCGACAAGTTCTTTGCCGATCGCCTAGCAGCGGGCCATGTGAGGGAGTCAACTTCACCTCACAGCTCTCCGACCTTCTGTGTGCGCAAGGCCACAGGAGGGTGGCGGATAGTGCACGCGTTCAATAAGTTGAACGCTGCAACGATACCGGCGCAAACGCCGATACCGAGAAAGGACGTAATCATAGATGGTATGTCTAAGAGTACCATCTTTTCGTCCATGGATCTGATGGATGGTTTCTATCAGATCCTAATGCGTGAACGAGACATCCCGTACACAGCAGTGAGCACTCCCAGTGGTGTGCTCTGGGAATGGTTGGCGATGCCGCAAGGGCTTAGTAATGCACCAGCCACATTCAATAGATGTGTTTCACATCTATTGAGACCGGTGCGCGAATTCGCACCGAGTTACTTCGATGATGTGTTCGTCCATAGTCGATCTATGGACGGGAAAACAGACGTGGAAGTCCATAGACTCCACGTCCGTAAGGTTCTTACACTTATGCGCGAGCATAAGTTGTACGCCAACCTCAAGAAGTGTATATTCGCAGCTAGCGAAATACCACTTCTTGGGTGCATCGTCGGAAAGAACGGCGTACGCCCTGATCCAGAAAAGATCAAGGCGATCACCGACTGGCCAGTGCCAGTCGATGTCAAGGGACTAAGGAAGTTCCTTGGGCTAGCGGCGTACTTGCACAAGTACTCGCGCAATTACGCCGAAATGACAGTACATCTTTCTTGTTTACTCAAGAAAAATGTAAAGTGGAACTGGAACGCTGATTGTCAGCGTTCCTTTGAACGTATCAAGCAAAGCTTGATGCAATCGGCTGCGCACTGATGCAATATGATACAGACGGCGCCGAGCGTGTCGTCTGTTATCAATCGCGTCAGCTGCAACCGGCCGAGCGCAATTACTCGGTGCATGACAAGAAACTCCTTGCCATGAAGTATGCACTGGCTAAGTTTCGCGTCTATCTCTTAGGAGATAGACCGTTCATTGTGTATACAGACCATGCTTCACTACGCAAGGCTGTAAACAGTCCACACCTCTCGCAACGAATGGCGAGATGGTTGTCATTCTTCGCGGAGTACAACTTCTCCGTGGAGTATAAGCCGGGACGACTTAACGTCGTCGCCGATGCTCTCTCACGTCGGCCTGACCTAGAGCCGACTGTGCAATCCGACAGTGATGCGAACACCAATGTCGCCACGCTGAGTACCAGCGTCTTGTCATCGAGCTTACTCGACGACATTATAATGGCATGCGCACAAGATAATGATCTTGTACGCCTGATGGAGTATCTCAAGGACCCATCCACGCAAGCTAAGAAGTGCTTGCCTGCCATGTATCGATCTTCTCTCGATCGATACACCCAGCGGGACGGCTTACTGTACTACACAGCCGTCAACAACGACACGCCTCGTGTCGTTGTACCGCCACAACATGATCTCAGGTTACGATCATGTTTGAATGTCACGATGCACCAATAAGTGGGCATCGCGGCCGTGAGAAAACTTACCTCACGGTCAGTCGCGACTTTTACTGGCCACGCCAGTATAAGTTTGTGCGCAAGTACGTGCGTGCTTGCGAGGTGTGTCAACGAGTGAAGCCTAGTCCTTCACTCCGTGCACCATTGCAGCCTCTACCTGTTCCGGCAGAGTGCTGGGAGTCCGTATCAATGGACTTCGTCTTTGGGTTTCCCAAAGACGCTCACGGGCATAATGGTATTCTCGTGTTTGTAGACAGGTTCAGCAAGATGGTACATCTTGTTGCTGTACCTGAGTCGATCACAGCAGAGGGCTGTGCTCGAGTGTTTATCGATACAATCTTTCGATTGCACGGTTTACCCCGTGAACTTGTGTCCGATAGGGACCCCCGGTTCACGGCTGAGTTTTGGCGCTCCGTGTTCCAAACACTTGGAACACGGCTCACAATGTCTACTTCTGACCATCCAGAAACTGATGGTCAGACTGAACGCGCCAATCGCGTCCTCGAAGAGATTCTTCGAGGGTACGTCCACTCGTTTACGAGTTGGAGTGAGTTCTTGTCGATGGTCGAATACGCCATCAACAACTCAGTGCATGCCTCCACGAAGCATACACCGTTCTACGTGAATGGCCTTCGCCATCCACGTGTCCCCACCTTAGTAGAGGGTGACTCTAATTTAAGGGGTGGAGGGACTCGCTCGAGCGAGAACCAATCTGGCTCTTGCGCATCACGCGACAACATTATAGTCGATGCGAAAGTAACTGAAGTCGTACCATTCGACTTCGGTGAAGAGGAAGAAGTAAGAGCGATGACGCTCTTACTGATAACGATGCTGAAGATATCAGGTATCACAAGTGAGAACAGTAATGTTCTCACTAAATTAGTAACCAATATCTCTACAGTGCACTCACAATGCACTGCAGCCAAAAGCAACAAGTCAGCTGAGGATTTCCTGCTGACTCGTGAAGCGGTAGTCCGTTTCGTGTAAGACTCCATCGCAGAAGCGGTGGATAAGCAAGAACGAAACGCAGACAATAATGGAAGGGCAAATACTCAAACATTTATTGAAGGTGATTTAGTTTTACTGTCAACAGTAAACCTACCTAAACATGTAGTGACTAACGTGGGCAGCAATAAATTGTTGCCCAAGTACATCGGCCCGTTTCGTGTATTGCGCCGCCTTGGCAACTCATACACGATCGAGTTGCCACGCACGATGCGTACGCATCCTACGTTTTACGTGGGACGTCTTCGTCCGTACGTTCAGTACGCGGCATCTTCGAACGACGAAGATAGCCATTACTCTCAAGAATCCCCTTCAGATTCTTGTTGTCACGAACCAGATTCGATATCTGGTCGTGTAGAGATGAGATCGTCCCATGATATTGGACGATCTACTGACGAGCTGTTGCCAGCTCGATACTTAGAGAATGAAGTCGCCGTTCATTCTCCAATAGTGCGACAGCATTGTTTGCCCGAGACCTCTCATGGCCAAACCCAAGCTGTCGCACAATGTCCTCTAAGCGGCGACGCTTATCCCGTTCGTGATCAACATCACAACGGAGCTCACGAGTTACACGGGCAAACCCGTCTAACTCAGCAGACAAGTCCGATGAAAGAATCGGACAGGGTTTTCCCTCCACCACCGCATCCGCTGGTGGACTCCTATGGTGGGAAGCGCTTCCTCGTGGAACGCTTACTAAAGCACGGCGAGGTGAAGGGACGTCGGACGAGTTATCTTGTCCGGTGGCGTGGCTATCCGCCTTCGGCGGATAGCTGGGAACCTTGGGCCCAACTGATGGCCGACGTTCCCGGCCTTGTCGAACAGTACGACAAGGGACACCCGATGGTGAAGGACCATCGGAAAACGAGCGCTCAGCGCGTTCGTAAAGGGATTGCAAAGTAGCAATCCCTTCACGCATTTCGGAAGAGATGCGAGCCCTCCACCAGGCTCAGTAAGGAGGTACGCCTCCTTAGGCGCTCTTGACGAGGTGCTCAGGCACCGCGGGCATGGGTCGCCCCAAGAGAGGCATAACAGGCCTGCCTCTCTAGATAACCGGTGCAAACGATAGCATGCACCGGAAGTACTTCGTTTCTCAAACTTATTGCGGCTAGCATAAAGTCTTTGAAACCAAGCCTCTTTCCCAACGTTTAAAACGTTGGTGATAAACGCGTTCCAATATTGGAGGAACGCGTCAGCCTCACGCTTCTTGTGTGGGCCATACCATCGATGTTCAAGAAACACATCGATGTAATAATCGTTCTCAGTGCGAAAGTTCTTCGCACTGGCGTCAAGGCCATGAAGCTTTGACGCATCAAACAACGGTATGGGAAACCGTTCGTTGGTCTTTCCAGACCAACGATCAAGCAGATGCTTAGGTAGCATCCATGGCTTGCGATCAGGAGCAAGACGCAATACGTTGCGGTCTAAAGACTCCTGCGTGGTGTCAACAGAAGTACCAACACCACGAGCATTAGTGTCAACAAAAGTACCGACACTATGAGCATTGATGTCAGTAGAAGCACTGACATCACCCTTACGGTCCCCACCCGAGTCACTATCCTTCGACTCGTTTGGCGAGTCGTCTGATTCATCAGACGACCCGAGCATTTCACGGTACATTGATTCACTCAATGTACCACGATCCCTCTTCGTAGCATTAGACGACGAGATATCACCCCGAGGAGAGCCCGGGAGTGGAATAGGTGACTTTGAGCCGGATGCGTCATCCGACTCACCAGAGTAGTCAACGACTAACTCTGGGTCAACATCTTCACGTGGCGAAGCGCTACGTGAACCTGCAACAGGCGTTGCAGGCTGATGTTGACTTCCAGCAGACACATTAGTGTCTGCTGGCTGAGGCTGTGAAGCCTCAGTAGCGGCTGCACACAGGCGTGCAGCCGAGCTCTTGGCTGCCTTAGCAGCGACGCGCATTGACTTTGTCATAGCGTAATTGTTGAATGAAAGAAAATTCAACAAGTTCTCCTTTCCCATAGTCGCTAAACAGTCACTAATGTGACTGTTGGTTGAGGGGGGGGTGATGTAACGGGGCTAGCCCGTTACATAATATTGACACTTATATGAAGTGTCAATAAAAATATTATTATAACTAATAATATTTTTCACA
The DNA here is from genome assembly GCA_947646735.1 of Peronospora farinosa. Classification (NCBI taxonomy): domain Eukaryota; phylum Oomycota; class Peronosporomycetes; order Peronosporales; family Peronosporaceae; genus Peronospora; species Peronospora farinosa. Next base: position 67,152 of record CANTFK010000868.1, on the reverse strand, counting down.
ATATTACCTTTTCTTATAATATTGTTCCTAGATCTCCTTGAAGTTGGAGATGCCCTCTCATTGGTTGATATGGGCCATCATATCAACCAACGCGCTGACCAATGACCGATGGACGCGCGCAATGAGTGGAGGGCAAGTCGTCAACATACATAGTTGTAGTTTAATATAGTTAACATAGGTTATAACAGATTAGTTTTATTAAGATAGTTAACTATATTAAATACAGTTTTTCTTTTCCTCTACTTCTAAGCGTTTGTTTAGAAGTAAAGCTTCCTCTGTCTCTTGTGTGAGAGAGGTAATTGAGGCACCTGCTTTCACTGTAATCAGTGAAAGTAGACTATACTGTAATCAGTATAGTCGGAGGGTCCCCCATTACAGATACGCTTCTAAAGAGACGCGTATCTGATCTTAATATTTAACCAATCAGCTGATAAATTTATGTATGATTATTCCTTATTAAATATAAGTCAGCATTGAATTTGCTATACATCGTACACGGCGTACGAGAAACTAGGGTAGTACCTGGTGTCGATTGACATACCGTCATCGCACCCTTGACTGTGTTGGACACATCATCAGCCACATTAGCCTCTCGCAATCCGGTGTCCTGCGTAGAACTAGCGACTGTGCGTGTACGCCAGTCTATCTATGGCTGGTGTTTAGCCAACCAAGGCATGCCAAGAATGAGGTCATACGGACTTTCCACACCTAGCACTGTGAACTTCTCTTTACAAGAGAAGTCACTGAAACTGAAGGCGAGCTCAACTTGAGCTCCCTCCGATTTTACGAGTGCGCCGTTCGCTAATCGAACGATCGCCTCTTCTCGCTTTCCATCCTGGCAAAGCGACTCATAACTCGCCGGTCTCTTTTTTCAGAGCCACGAGTTTCACAATGTGTTGTGATGCACCCGAATCCACGAAAAGGTTCATCACTTGGTCTTAACCTTGTACTCGAGCGCTATAGACCAAAAGGGTTGAGATCCGACCTTTCGGAACCTCAGGGACTATGCTACCCATTTGTTCGATCACTCTGAACTTAGGGGTAGCTTCAGAGTCCACGACAGTAGGGCATCCCGCCCCTACTGCGCTCCCGCATTTCCCGACCCATCTTGGGCAGGTGCTGAACCCGTGCGTCGTGCACGCTGGTTTTTCGCACCTCCCTTCGGGTTGGTAGACCTTTTGCTGGCTGCCTTAGCACCAGCAGCTACTTTGACATAGCAGCGAGCCATCATATGGCCTCGCTTGCCGCACTTGTAGCAGACCACGTCTGCATTACCTAACTCCATAGGAGTGGCATCCGACCTCTCGGCCTACGGCTTATAATAAGCTATCGCCGAGACACTGTTGTGGGATTTCTCCACAACCAAGGCAATGTCAATTGCCTCCTCCATCATCTTTGGCACTTTTCTAAAAAGGGCCTGACGCGATGGGCCGTGCCGTAGTCCGTTCATGAACCTTGGAACCTTCATGTGTTTTGGTATCGGACTCACATTAATGGACGCCGACAGCAAGCGCATCTCCTGCACAAAATCTTGCAGAGAGCGTTACGCCTGTCGTGCTCCAAAGAAGCGCGTCATAAGCAACACTTCGTTGTTAGAGGTTGATACATGGCGCGAATCTTTATTTTAAAGATCGCCCATGATGGAAATGCATCAGCATTAGCCATCAGCGCAGAGTAAGCTCACTTAGACCCTTTTCCGCGCAAATTTGACGTGACATACGACACCATTCTGATGTCTTCTTCGATGAGCTTCGCCATACCGCATTGCTCCACGGCTATAGGCCAGTGAACAACCGTGTGAGGGGTAGTTCCATTAATCTTCGGACGGTCCATTCAAATGGTCCTTGGATGATTAGATCGGGCAGAGAGCGTCTCAACAGTTCTGTTGAGCGCCTCATTCCAAGCTTGCTCACGCAAAGCTCATCCTTGGTCTTATCGGTGGACTCAGTCGTGGATTGGCTGTTTACCTCAGACGCGTTTCTACGCTGTTCGAGCACAAACGCCTCAAGTTGCTCCAACTGAGCAACATGTAGCTCAGGAGGACAATGCAAGAGGTTGGCCAGGGCTTGTTCACTATGTCCCTGCGCCACATGCTCTGCCAACTCCAATGGTGTTGGGAGAGGTGAGAAGTCTTCCCAATGCATATTGAGTAAATTCCGTAGCCACACGCACTCTCAGAGAGACGGTTCGTGAAAAGGACTACTAGGGCTTCCAAATGTAGACGTTCGCTTCGAGAGAAGCTATGCAAAAATTACTCGAGTTTTCAATTTTAAGATCTCACCTGTCCAGAGCATTATAAGTTGTTTACGGCGACGAAGGCTACCCACAGATGTTAAGAGAAACACTTCATGTACCTGACGGCCGTAATTGTTGCGTACTGAGGTGCGGATAGATTAGTGCTTGGCAACATCGTACACTTTGCGGACCCGCATATGCGTACGACGATGTTGTACAGGTTATACATGCATCGCATCGACCGCTTACACAAGGCTAAAAGCTCGTGCAATTCGCGCAGTCGTTAAATATTGACACCGGTTCAACTCGATGTTAGGTTCAATGACCACCATATCGCATAGATTACCATCCTACAAGACTTAATGAAATTTATTCACATACATTTCGTCTAGATCTACAGAGCTTTTAATGATTGGAGGCTCTCAAGGTCAATCGAACCATTAAGAAGATACCTGTCACTCAAATTACATAAGCATACAGATAATCGATTACATTACTACGTGATAAAACAGACACTTTACGTCTTGTAGAAGCCATTTGGCGACGCTTTCGTCTCATTAACGAGACCTTACCGATTGAAGTAATTAGAGTATAACCCTTCTTAAAGTCAGAAGGTACCTCGACGTAATTTTGCTTTATACGAAAGACGATGTTGGCTGTAATAGCAACTCACTGGATGTCATTACCGACATCCAGTGAGTTGCTATTACAGCCAACATCACTACAAAATTCTTTGACCTTAAGTTGCTATACAAGTAAGCCGATGTTATAACCGATTTTTAGTGAGTCACTCTTACGTCTAACATCACTACCGTTAGTTTCGACGATATCTTGCTCTATACAAGAGCCGATGTCATTACCGACATCTAGTAAGTCGCTACAACCGTCAACATCACTCGGTGGATTTATACGTGCCACTCCACGCTCATTACTCGAATTCAACCCCTGATGACTCGGTTCTAGGCCAACAATGCTTGAGCATTCAGTTGCTTGTTATCATTACGGATATCTTTTGACAGAGTACGTGCCATCTCACTAGAAGTCAAGGATATTGTAATAGGGGGTAATGAATTACAGGTCACTCTCTCGAGGGAATTACAATGATTAGGCCTCGAAAGGTCTCAAGGCTCAGCCGAGGGTCACCAGAATTATAGGGTGCCGGTCATCGATGACAGTGGTTTCTTTCATCGGGGGCAGGGATTTCGGTCACCGGGGACAGGGTACCGGTCACTAGGGGACAGGGGTACAACAGCGCAGTGCCGGTACAAGTATAGGATCTCTAAGATCCATTCCCTCCGGGTGTTGGATGTCCATTACTTTAAAATTCGTGTTTGGTCTACCGAAAGATTCGCATGACAACACATGTATTGTGGTCTTCATTTACCGTTTGAGCAAGATGGCTCACTTAGCGGTTGTGCCAGACTCTAACGATGGTGAAGGTACAGCGGAGGTGTTTATCGATCGATTTTCTCGCCAACATGGCTTGCCAGTGGCAATTGGTTTTGATCGTGATTCTCGTTTTAAGAGTAAATTTTGGAAGTCCGCTTTGCCAGGTGCTAGGCACCCGATTGGACATGTCCATAGCGGATCATCCGCAGACCAATGGTCAAACTGAACGTGTTAATCGCGTCGGTGAGGATATCCTCCGCAGCGTTTGTGCTGGTAAGACTAAGCGTTGAAGCGCTATGATCCCTGTTAAGTTTGCGCTAAATAACTTTGTGCACGCCATTACCAGATACACTCCGTTCTATGTGAAAGGACTCACAAAACCACATGCTCCGCTAACGATAACACCGAATGGTTCAGAGCTTAGTGGGGGAGAGGTTGCCGATTGGCTTGCTGATGTCAGCTGCTACTGTTAAAAACAGGTGAACGCGTTTCTAGCAACGCGACTAAATGTCTTACGACATGCGCATGACGCAATGGCTTATAGACAAGACAAACTAAAGGAATATGCGGATGCTAAAGGCAGAAGTTGTATTACTTGTTATGAGGTCGTAGATTCAGTCTTACTTATTGCTAAGAGCCTACCTACAATTGTAGTGTCTGCTGTCTATAAGACAAAGTTGCGTCTACACTTCATTGGACCCTTTAAGGTCGTGTCAAGAAAGGATTGGCGTTTACACTAAATTTGCCGCGCAAATTGCGTACACCCCCCTGGCATGCTCAAGCCGTATGCAAAGGCGCTTGCGCCGAGGTAGTCGGCACTTCCGCAGAACGTATCATCTGAGCCAAGATGTCACATGCTCGTCCACTCGCCACGTATTACGCGAACACACACCTTCGAGAAGCGCGAGGAAGCGGTTAGACCGTCCAACCTCCTTGTGCGGCGGTGATGGTGTTGTGGTGGAGTGGATTCTCAAACGACGTGAGAGAACCACAAACACACACAGCGCCGGACTGCCGACTTACGTAGGGGGTACCCCGATACCGTGTCGTGTTGGCCTTGGGTCTCACCTTGTGTACCCGTCGGCTTGGCTGGTCTTGCTCCTCGTTAGACGCAGAAGACTTAAAGACTTGGTCTTTGTATAGGACTTGGACTTGGTGGTCCCCGAGTGGATATACTTCACTTAGGACCGGGTTTCTTGGGCTCAATCGACTTAGTCGAGAGCGATGCACCTGGTACTATGTACCCCTTTGGTGGCTGACTGTTCTTGGTTTTTGGACCCCTTTGTGTTCTTCCCCGTAGGGAAACCGCTTCCTGTAGCGGGTCGTAGAGTGTTGACACTTACTTGACACCTCAGGCCAACTATCCTGAGGTTCAACTTGCGTTGCTTGAGCCGTCTAACACCTGCTGGACGTCGGGGGGCCAAAGGGTATCCCGCCCGGAAGAGGTGAAGCGACGGAGAAGCTTAGAAGGGGCGCTTAAAGCTGCCACATATAATGCAAATTCGAGTGTGTTTATTAACCTTATTCTCTGTATGCTTTTCTTGCCTAACCTTAACCCTTTGATCTAGATAGTGCCCCGTGTGGACTCTTGGAAGAAGAACTGGCTCCATGTTACCTGCACTTTCTGTAATCTTCGATATTCTGTGTACCGATTCTGCACCCTCGGACATTAGGGCCCTGGGCCTCTGGGCTCCTGGGTCCCCGGAACCTGTTTCCGGGACCTGGGGCCTGTGCTGACTCCGCACTTATGGGTCCTTATATTCTTAATACGGCGGGGCCTGGTGTGTGGTTGTAAATCCGCGAGGCCGGGTCGTGGTCACTTTCTCGGGGAAGTGACCAGAAGTTCTCTTGCTCTCCGTTCCATCTCCCTTAAACTCCAACTTTCCCTGGCACTTTACCACAGTGTTAATCGGCGCATAAGCGCTGTACCACTCGTTGCTGGTCGCTCTAAGCGATCCGCGCAACGAACTTTTAAGACAATAGCTACGCTTACCAAACGCAGAAGCTTATTCAGCCTTTTGTGCGCAGTGTACAATGTTTAGCAAATTCAACACTGACTTATATTTAATAAGGAATAATCATACATAAATTTATCAGCTGATTGGTTAAATATTAAGATCAGATACGCGTCTCTTTAGAAGCGTATCCCTACGTCAAAGCTTAAAATATATCTAAGTTCGCTGATGACGTCCGTCTGAATCGTCACCATGACCCTTAGTCCCAACTGGGCGTCATCCTTGTTGAATGTGAATCCTTCCATGGATATCACATTCACGAGGGTGGGTCACATTGATGTGCCTAACCCAAGTGGCAGGTCAAAGGTACCAAGTACCCTTTTAGACCTGCCCGTTACGTATTATATACATAACGGAATCGTGTAACTGTTACTTGGTTAAACCGGGACCTGGACCAGTAGGAGATTCTTGTGGGATAATATTTCGATGCGGGTATGCCAAACAGGACGTATGTCCATCCCAAAACGCAGGGTGAAGGCGTGCCAGTAGCTTCGCATCGAAAGCTCGCGCTGCAACCTTTTGGTGGCAAGGGACTTTACTAATACCTTGGTAAAAAGCTTCTAGAAAGAATCAAAAAATTTGTTCGCCAAGATCGGTTTCGCGTAGCGTGCGTGCAAGTTTGAGTGGCTGGAGGACATCACGATAGATGTCCTAGAACAACACCTGGCCGGCAAGGCGCATATCGTCGGCAGGTGGAGCATTTTGGTGGGTCTGAAAGCCAAATCTTGGAGCGTGCTTAGAACGGCTTGGAGTGGTCTGGTTGGACCAGCACTGGCGCTGACGCCAGGCTCTTCTTTACTGCTTCAAAGGCTGCTTGGTGCTCGGGACGCCACAACCACAAGGCGTCTTTCTTCAAGAGTGACGACAAAGTTTGGATAGAAACAGCATAATCCTTCGTATACTTGTGCAAATAATTAGCCAAACCGAGCCACTAGCACAGCTCCGTAGGGTTCTTGGGTGTGGGCCAAGAACATATGGACGACACTTTCTCTGGATCAGCTCAAACCCCCTATTTACTCACATAGCAACCCAACACCGGAATCTCCGGTGCACAAAAGATACACTTCTTGAGATTCGCATACAACTCGTTGTCCCGCATAAGTTGAGACACTTGCTTCAGGTGTTGAAGGTGAGCTTGGACATCGTTGAGGTTGCCCTCAGAGCGACTATGGACGAAGATATCGTCAAAATAACTTGGGGCAAAGTTCCGAAGAGGTCTCAACACTTGAGACACCATGCGATTGAAAGTGGCCGGAGCGTTCTTCAACCCTTGTGGCATAACCAGCCACTCCCATAACATGCCACTCGGGGTGCTCACCGCGGTGAGTGGGATATCGCTCGGTCGCATCAAAATCTGATAAAAACCATCGGTTAAGTCGATGGCACGGAAGATGACGCTTCCTGACATGGAATTCAGCACCATGTCCTTCCTGGGAATAGGCGTTTGTGCAGGAATGGTGGAATCATATAACTTATTGAACGCATGCACTATCCGCCAGCCTCCCGTAGCCTTCTTCACGCAAAAGGTTGGACTCGAATGTGGTGAGATACTCTCCCGCACATGACCCGCTTTGCGGCGGCCTTCAAAGAATGCGTCAATAGCTTCGACTTGATCTCGAGGCAACGGCCACTGCCGAGTCACACAATACTTCGACCCTGGCACGAGATCAATCTCGTGCCGAACACCACGGTCCGCAGGAAGTTCAGCCGGGATCTTGTCCGGGAACACGTCTGCATACTCACGAGCAATGTCGTAGACGGGGTTACCAGACTCTCGCAGGGCCTCCCATGACTGTGATGCAAACCTTTCTTCACGCGCAGACTTCGGCTCAGCGCTTCGAGGACGCGCCATATGCTCCTCGTTTGCCACGGTAACCACCTCGTTGGTGATTAGACACACTTGTTCCACAGTGCCTCCCTTAAGGTCACGTAGGAAATGCTTCCAGGAAAGCCATGGAAGGCTTGTAATGGAAGACGCGTGACGAGGAGGACTCTCGACCTCGATATATTGGCGCCTTTGTGGACTCCCTTCCACGTACACGATAGCGTGGATACATTCCAACGCTAAATTCTCGGTGCTGCTGTCCCCATCGTGCTTCGATTCACTACTCGAAGCTGGCGAACAGCAGTCAGGTGATAAATCATCACCCCCCTCTAGGCACTGGATGTCTTCATCCAAGATGCCGGAAACACTGGACGGGAGTACCCCAAACTCGACCGTCGACACTTGGTGCGGGAGCTCCTGCTCGGCCGCCGTAAACCCGTGTGGGAGCCCCTGCTCAACCACAGTATGCCCATGTGGGAACCTCGGTTCGACCCCAGTGGGTGATGATGGGAACCCCGGTTCGACCATCATGCTCTCGCGTGGGGACTCCTGTCCGTCCACGTTGTACTCGTGTGGGAGCCCCTGCTCGACCACAATATGCCCATGTGGGAACCTCGGTTCGACCACAGTGGGTGATGATGGGAACCCCGGTTCGACCATCATGCTCTCGCGTGGGGACTCCTGTCCGTCCACGTCACACTCGCTGGCGAGCTCTTGCTCGTCGTCACATAGCCCTTGTGGGAGCCCCTGCTCGACCACAATAGGTGCAGATGGGAACCCCAGTACAGCCACTGCATTCACGTGCGGGAACTCCTGTTCAACCGCATTTATGACGCGCGGGAACCCCTGTTCGACCGCGTCGCCCTCGTCCTCCTCCTCGCTGTGGATCGAGGAGTAACTGTCACTTGTGTATCGAAGAACATCACAAGCAGTGCAGAGAGGACCATTGCTCTCTCTGTGCACCGCCAGCGTCGTCGAATCACGATCCACGACTGTGACGTTCGGCCAGTCACTTGGAGATACCAAGAGTTGGGTGAACACTTCACTGACATTGAACTTGAGTCGATATCTCACCGACCCCGACACCGATCTGGCTAACTAGTCGATCTGGGGCTTATAACGTGCCAACCATGGCATGACCAGTATGCAATCGAATGCATAATTCACCGTGATCAACAAGAAATCATCATTACTGCGAAACCATCAAACGTGTACAGCAACGACACTTCACGCCGCGATACGCGGTGTGGTTTCCCGTCAGCCAACTTGACGACGACTTGGCCAGGTCCCTCACGGACCTGAATGCTGGAAGGCAGCATCGATAAACAAGATATACGAAAGAAATTGTTTGTTGCTCCTGAGTCCAGGAGTGCTCGCAGAGGTCGCCGGACGCCAGAGACAAGTAAGCTGACAATAATCAGACGTGAATCACCACTCGTAGTGGTGGCAATTAACCGTGCGCGTAGCGCAGAAGGACTGGAAGGTTGGGCTGCCGCCGTGGGACCCGGACCGCCGTTCCAACCAGTAGGGCGCCCTGCACCTACTGTCCCGACCGTTTTTTGGACATGCGGCCGGTACAGCACCCTCATGATGGGCATCCACTACTTGCACCGATATCGGCGCTGGCGCACGGCACTCAGCTGCGCAATGTCCTGGCTTGCGACAACGAAAGCAAACCATTTGACGCCCGGTGCGAGCGTCACCAATGACACGTCGTCGGTCACCCGACGACTCAATCACGTGTATCTCCATAGGTTCTGGACCAGAAGGCCGGGGAACGGTGGGGACCGAGGGTTTGGCATATGCCTTTGTGACTCTAAAGTCTTCACGGAGTGCGATAGAAACTGCCTCCCCCAATGTGGCAGGCTCGGCGCGCTCCAGCGATAAGCGAGTCTGTCCCTCACGCATACCATCCACAAAGACATTCACCTTCGTGTACATGTCCATGAGGTGCGTGATAATACACGACGCCAGATGCCTAACCATTTGCACGTAGTCGCGCATCTTCATTTTACCCTGTCGCATCGGCAGGAATCTTGATTGCACCAGTTTCTCCTCTTGCGGTGGCTCAGAAGTGTGGTAAAGTCGATTAGGAATTTTGGCTAAGTCCATGTAACAATTTGCTCGATAAATCTGGAGCCGAATGATCGGGACTTTTCTCGCTAACGGTTGGATCCCTTTCCCATAACTGTTGGATCCCTTTCTCATAACGGTTGGTTCCCTGTCCCGCTAACGGTTGGTCCCTTTCCCATAAAGGTTGGATCTCTGTCCTGCTAACGGTTGGATCCCTTTCCCGCTAACGGTCGGCTCCCTGTCCATCACTAAGTCACTTACTAAAATGACTTATTGGGTAGGTGGAGTCGATCTTAATTCATGGATGATCGAATGGAAAAGTACCGTTAATCGTAACATGGATCACATTTCCATGTTATATTGAATTATCATGGAATAGATCACCGCTTGGATATACTTGATTCCAGTATCGGTTGATCCAACTGGATGTATTAAAATTGTACGGATTTTACTTGAATGTGGAATAGTGGAATGTCTCAAAGTGTGGATCGCGGCCTCAATTGGACAAATCACGATCCGAGATACATATCGTATCGCTATCTAGTTTGGGTAGCACCGCGATCCGTGATTCTGTTATTTCACTGTGGAGGAGCGAGTAAACGATTTTCATAAATTGTAGATTGCGGTCCAAATTATGTGGATCACACAACAAAAATTTATCCCGAAACATTGTGCAGAAAACGCGATCCAACTTGAAAAACGCGATCCGACTCAAAACCGCGATCCAAGGTTGAGCGCGATCCAAGGTAAAGTGCGATCCGACTCAAAAGCGCGATCCGACTTAAAACCGTGATCCAAGGTTAAGCGCGATCCAACTCAGAACCGCAATCTGATGCAGAAATGCGATCCAAGGTTGAGCGCGATCCAAGGTAAAGCGCGATCCAACTTGAAACCGCGATCCAAGGTTGAGCGCGATCCAAGGTAAAGCGCGATCCGACTCAAAACCGCGATCCGACTCAAAACCGCGATCCGACTTAAAACCGTGATCGAAGGTTGAGCGCGATCAAAGGTAAAGCGCGATCCACTCAGAACCGCGATCTGATGCAGAAATGCGATCCAAGGTTGAGCGCGATCCAAGGTAAAGCGCGATCCGACTTGAAACCGCGATCCAAGGCTGAGTGCGATCCAAGGTAAAGCGCGATCCGACTCAGAACCGCGATCTGACTCAGAACCGCGATCCAAGGTTGAGCGCGATCCAACTCAAAAGCGCGATCCAAGGTTGAGCGCGATCCGACTCAGAACCGCGATCCAAGGCTGAGCGCGATCCAAGGTAAAGCGCGATCCGACTTGGAACCGCGATCCGACCCAGAACCGCGATCCAAATTAGATCGCGATCCAGTTCACAAGGATCACGCATTATGGATCGACCGCGATCCTGAATTGATACGCGATCTGATTCAGATCGCGATCCAAGGATAAGGTAAAATCGCCGATGCATCGGGATGACGAAGGCATTTGGGGTGAACCACATATCGAGATCTAATTTTTCCTTACAAGATGACACGTGGTGATAGATCCTGAACTACAGATAGGCAGAATCGTAGTTTCGATCGTTGATTGGCTAACACTAAAAAGAGTTCAATTTTACTTCTAATACACGTGTCGACTTCTCTTCCGGGCTGGATTCTTTGGCCACCCGACGTCTCGAGGAAGCCTACACACTACGCAAGTCATATCCCTGGATTGTTTGGCCAGGGATTGCAAGAACTCTCAACACAACTCAACTGCGATCGGACGCAGATAAAACACGTAGGGCAAGGCGAAGCAAGTTCAGGACGGATCAAGTAGTCAGAAGGTTCTGCTCAAGTGGTCAGAAGATTCAAGCTTCGTTTTATTGAATAACAGTGATTGATTGGGAAGGTCACACCAAGTACTCGGTCGATCTTGTGAAGATTTCCACAAGATAACCAAACCCCCTATCCCTAACACAATAAGATCAACATCGACTCAAGTCCACCGAGAAGAGAGCAACCCGCCCTACCGACGGGTACACAAGGTGAGGAAGGCTATACACACGGAATCGGGGTACCCCCTCCGTTGGTCGATCGTCCGGGCGCCAGTGGAGAGTTGGAATCGCATCAGCAATTTTGCGAATCCCACTCCACCACAAAAGCAAGACGAAGATCGTCCTGGATGGTTTTCAAGGTGGAGAACGCTTGCTCGTCCACAACGAGCTTACCAAGGGCCCACTCCTTGGCCTTCCCGGTGAGGTGGGTAGAAGAAAGTTGACCTTTGCCTGGGTTGCTTTAAGAAGTCTCGAGGCGATGGCGATATCAACTTCTCGGAACCACCGATTCAGCGACAACCGGTGTTTACCTTCTTCTGAGTAGGAGGAGGTTTCTATCTTCACGGCCTCATTACGTGAAGGTCGCGAGGGAGTTAAGCCTCGCCGGTTGGATTCGGCGAGCTCGCGTGCCATAAACTCATGTATGGCGAGATGTTGGGCATCAGGGGTCGCTGATCTCATCAGCGACGTGACGAATGCCTCTCCAGATATCGCCGCGAGCGATAAGGGCATCCCACTCAACACCAGTAAGATGGAAGAAGGTCGCGTGCTCCAGAAATAAATCTGGAGCGTTAAAGTACGACGATTCGCTCATCTCAAACTCGGGCATAGGAAGAACTACGAAGTGCTACCAGGTGTAACGGGGCTTGAACGTACCGTCACTAGCTTAGACGCGCGCTTGAGGAAGACTCAAGCCCAAGTATGAGGAATTAGGTAAATTTAACTCTGATTTTTATTTTTGTTTTAATTCGTACTAATTACGAAGATTTTAGTCGTGATAAATACGACAGTGTTCCAGCCTTTCGGGAACCACACAATTTCATGTTGATTTATCATTGGTCCATATTGGGGACTTTAGGCCCAATAATGAACCAATAATAAATTACCACGCTGTGCCCGCTATTCGGCCCAGCACCTGCCTACATATTTAATTGTTTATTCATGTTAATACTATGTGTGTAAGGTAACCCATTACACTTCGGTCCACTCGACTTAATCGAGTGTTGGACCTTTGGCACCGCCTGTGCTTGTGCACAGCCGCCGGCAGCTTGCTCCACAACGTGGCTGATCGTCACGCTTAGTTATTGTGCAGTATTACTAACGACCGAACCACAAGTGAGGCCATTGCTCACTCGTACGCTTTTGAACGCTCCAAGACGTTCATCATATTTCCATCTGATGAAGAAGCGGCAGGCTTCTTCACGGCTCGATGCTGCCAGCTGACCCATGCCTCGTACCTTCTGAGCCATGGTAATCCTAAAGTGACATCAAGTTTGTCATATAGATCGAGCACGATGAAATCATTATCGTACTCTTTACATTCAAGCGTAGAGTGAATTTTCACTTCTCGTTTCTTTACTGTTACGGATGCGCCCGTTGCAAGGCGCACCGTCATCCTCGTTGGAGGGGTCTCGCGCTCAACATATTTGAGCCTACGATCATCTAGCGATTGGCGTCGAACAAAGTTGTTCGAAGCCCCACAATCAACTAGGGCGCGAAGTGACATGTTCTTTGTCACTTCGATCTTCAAGGTGATGAGAGATACCTCATCACTGGGAGCGGCAACACACAGTGACTGTGTGTTGGGAGCAACCCTCGTCAAGAGTCCCGCGAACTCTCTTGACGTTGCTGGATCAGTAGGGCGCTCCGCCCCGTCACCTCCCCGACCGTTTTTTGATGGTCCACCACTTTGTTGCGATTTCGCAGCAACGCGGGACCCACGTCTCTGGCCCTTCTTGGCAGACGGACGATCGTCACTCCCAGCGTTACGAGACACTGGGCGTGGAGCACTACACCCATAAGCGTAGTGGCCCGTCTTCTCGCAGCGATTAAACTTTTGCAATCGCTTGTATCCTGGAGAGCGAGGTCGCTCGCTCTCTACATAGAAAAGTTCATCTGGCTCTGGATCTCCGCCCTCTTGTCGTCTTGGTGGACGATATTATTCCATGTGAATATGAGCCTTACAGGTTATATTCCTCCTGTTATGCTGCAGAGATCGCGTGATCGAAAGATTCTAGTTCCAAGCGGATGTGGCGAAGCGAAGGAGTGAATTTGGCGAAGTGTGATCGCATATTTTCGGTTAAGTCCGAAATGGCCAATATTGATGAATCGCGATCTCGCAGAAAAGTTTCGAGATGATGGCAAATGGGATGTAAAACAGTGAATGGTGGAGTTCGCAGTTCTATGTGGGTCAAATATGGCCTAGAAACTACGCAATTGCGATTTCCAGTATTTTTCGATGGCGATCCGCGTGAACGCGATCGCTCAGAAGGAGGATGGGTACATCCAGGTATGTGGAATACGGTCTGGTGTGGATCACGTCGCTATGGAAGACTGGAACGAGGTGGACATGACATGTCATATAGATGGACCATCTCACATGACCTGAGAAACGGTGAAGAGGACAAGTCGTGATCCGGCGGATCGCGATCCGATACTGATTATTAGTATCGCGATCCGATATTAATTATTAGTACCGCGATCCGATATTAATTATTAGTACCGCGATCCGATATCAATTATTTAGTACCGCGATCCGATACTAAAATGGTATTAGATCCAAGCGAGGTAGCGATCCAGATCGCGGCGAGATTGGAGTGGACCACATTACAAGATCTGATTTTTCCGAAAGGGCGATACGTGGAAACAGATCCTGAGCTACAGATAGTCAAGATCATAGGTTTTGGTATTTGATTGGTTAACATTAAACAGAGTTTAATTTGCTTCTAAGTACACGTGTCGACTTCTCTTCCGGGCTGTATTCTTTGGCCACCCGACGTCTCAAGGAAGTCTACATACTACGAAAGTCATATCCCTGGATTGTTTGGCCAGGGATTGCAAAAATTCTTAACAAAACAACTCAAGCTGCGATTGGACGCAGAGGACTAACAAGTCCAGATACAAGATCGCGAGACGGCTCAAGTGGTCAAAAGGTAAGCGTATTAAGTATCAACCAATTGGATAAGGTGATCTCAAGAGAGATCAGGGCGACTCAAATAGAGCACCCCAAGAACAACTGCGATCGTGTGGGGAATTCCACTCGATCGCCCCCCACCTATCCCTAAAAAAATCAAGTTCAACATCGACTCAAGTCCACCGAGAAGAGTGCAACCCGCCCTACCGACGGGTACACAAGGTGAGGAAGAAATTGCTTTACACGGAAACTGAGTACCCCCTCCGATAGTCGGTCGTCTGGGCGCCAGTGGAGAGTTGGAAACGCATCAGCAATTTTGCGAATTCTTCTCCACTACACGGAACAGGAGGGTCTTGACAAGACCATTAGTCATCCCCTTGATGAACACAGTAAACTGCGTGTGTTCATCGATCTACTTTAGCACGATACAACTAACAAGGTATCGTACGTGTTGGGCGTAAGCGTGTACATTACGATTTCACTGTTTCAGATGCAGAATTTCAGCACTAGCCCTATATTCGGCGCGAGGCGGTTCGAACGTATATTTGAGTCGCGCCTTAGATACATTATACGTTGGGAAAACATATGGATCATGCAGCTTGAGGGCTAAGGTCCAAGCTTTGGCATGCCCAGCTAAGTTTAACATTGCGAACTTTCATCGCATCGTCATCGATGCGACGAGCCTCAATGGCATCGTCGATCGACGAACCATCTCAGAAAGGGTTCACTTTTGACTGCCTTGTACTGGGAGACGTCAATCTCCGAGGACTGGAATAGACGTATATGCGTTAAATCGGCATAAGAAGTACTAGCCCTTGTGTTGTCTCAACAGTTTCTTCTGTTGATACTACTGCTGCATTAACAAGGTAGCTTCTTAAGCGCCTCTTTTTTTAACTGGTCATCCTGTTGAGCACCTTTCTTTTGCAAAAAGGTGAGATTTTATATCACTTTGTCAAGCTTATGTCGAATGAGCTTGGTGATGGTTGCATGCTGCTCGTCTCTACCAGAGAGAGCAATATGGAACCGACGGCGGCATCACCGACGGTTTTAGCCATACGGTGTACCGCTCGCTATTCGAGATCACTCAAAAAACTAAATTCATCAGGCGCTACGTGATGACGCTCTTCATCCGCTGGTTCCATAACGGATGAGTCGTTGGTCGCTAAAGGACCACGAAGTGCTAAAAGTGTAATGAAGCAATCTTCGTTTTACGTCCAGTATAATTTACTTAAACTGAAACAGTGTAAGCCGGTGCTCCAAACCCTTACTCACAGGAGGTCTAAAGATGAAGCTACGTGATTAAAAAACACGCTTATTTTTAAAGAAAAGAGAGCTGTATTTAGTAAAGTTAAATATATGAGACAAGACTAAATCTGTAATTTATCTTGTCTTAACTATTATACAATGTAAGTATATATGTTAACTACTTGCTTTCCTCATTGCGCGCGTCCATCCTTCATTGACCAATGCGTTGGCTATTATCATGGCATATATCAGTCAATGAGAGGGGCATCCCCGAACTTCAAAGAAATGCGACGAGGAAATTATTTTTAAAGGTAATAATGTTGATTATTATTAGCTAAGATATATCTGAGACTTTGATCAGCTATGATAATATTCTCATTGGCACTTACTGTTTGCGCCAATGTTACTCACCCTGAGCGCGCTCTTTATTGCAAACCAGCTTTTCAAGCATTATAGTCTGACCTTGATCATAAACGAAATTCTTTGAGACCCCTTCATCTAGTCCATTAGGGTGTCTATACATTCATCCTGAGATACAAAATGATATATTTTGTGCGGTCTATATTTGCAATATGTATCGTCAGGAGATGCCCACACATTTTTCTCTTACTCTATCCTTGTCTTGATCGCGGTTATCCTTTGAATTCTTCTCTGCTAGCTTTTCGGCATAAAATGTTGTTATTTACTGAACATGCATCGCTTAGTGCATCACCATTTCATCGTCAAACGTAGACACTGGTCTTCATGTCGATTTATCGATCTTACTCTCTCCATCTGCGTCATCATAAACAAATATTGGCTCGTTACTGGATTCCATACAAAACGCATTGTAGTCCTGTATAGATTCGCAACTGTGTTCTAAAGTACTCTAATGCATGCTGGAACATGCATAAGGTTATTAAGTTCGTGATCATTATCACTGCCAACACTGTCCATTTCATTGTCAGGGTCTTTCTAGTTGGAACGCCACTCGCATAGCATTATACATCCTTCATCAAATCAATCGCGATATACAATTTCTTCGTCGTTGGATGCGTGCAATACGTGTTGCACCACATGTTTCAGATGAAAAGTAGACTCAGGTCTTTCTTTCTTTGAGGTACGACCTGGTCGTCCCGGTTTCACCCATTTCTCGCAGACGATCATAACGTAAAATAAAGAACACGTTCCACCAAAATAGATTCGCAACTGACAAGTTTTAAGACATTGCGTGTACAAACGTAGCAAGCACTTTGTTAATACTCTTATAATTTTATATTTTCATGGAAAAGCACGCACGGTATGATGATTGTTGCGCATGTTCTGTAAGCTAATGTTGCACTTTGCCATAAAAGTACCCATTTCAAAAAACCCCATTTCAAAATTGGGAACCATGACGTCTTTACCCAATGAAAACGAATCTATCGACATAGAATGCAGCTTGGCTGTTCGTCCACTCACGTCTAATCGCCGTCAGCAGGAACGTGAGCTGGTTCTAGCCTTTGACTCGAACGAATTGCGTCGCCATGAGGCGTGGTTCTTGGTTGAGACCAAGTGGCTCGATGCTTGGATGAGTTACGTGCTTGGTGATGATGATGACGCAATCGCACCCAAACGACCCGGTCCCCTAACCAACGATTCTTTATTTAATCGTGAAAAATTCTGTATTAGGGACAAGTTACAACTAACGACGGATTATCGAGGCGTAAACCCCCAAGTATATGCGCTTTATGCAGAATTATACGGGACTAGCGACACCAAACCAATTGTCCGCTGGACGCTTGATATCTATGCGATGCCAGTCATGATTGACGATATAAGGGACATGTTGCATGTCCCTACTTTAAAAGCTCGATCCTTAGTTGCGGAATTAAATGAGAAACTCGAAACACAAGAAAAAGGACTTTATCAGGGACTCAAGTCACATGAACAAAAAGAGAGGTGGTTGTACCGATGTCTCTGTCGCTGTGAATTCCTAGTACCGTGTCTGTACCGATTGCTAGGAGGAGGACCGACTTATGAGAAAAAGAAGGAAATCAAGTGGAGTGACTTCGTTTGTTGTCGTCGAAAAAGGAAGAACAAGAATAGAAAACGGAGACGTAGCAAGAAAAGTAGCGAAAAAAAGAGCAGAGATGACGAAGACAATGAGACGAGTGATGCCGAGTCTCTTACTAGTAGTGACGAGGAGACACATGGACTATTGAATTGAGCAAAAATGTTTAGGCTCTGGCTGAAGGTGACGGTACATTTGATTTTGGTCATCTCGTTAAAGAGCTTGAGAAGTACTAATGAATGAAGTACAGCAAACAGCTCTGTCAAAGTATCCGCACAATACGAAAACTTGTCAAAAACCTTTTACGTCATTAATAAGGCCAAGGCTTTGTAAGACTTCACCTGGTACTGGTGCATCTAACGAGACCGATCATGCTTTGTCTTGCAGCATGTCGACAACAGTATCAGCGATAGCAAGCGATGCAGTAAGACCAGGTGACTCGATGCCGCAAAGATGCACAAAGCCTGGTAGACCGTGTATATGCTTGTCCTAGAGTTAATACAATCAGTCAGGTTATCACATACACGCTTTGAGTCTGACGATAATAAGCAAAAGAAGGCTCACCGCGATGTAGAAGTCCTCGAAAATCTTGCCATTGATTGTAATTTTCGGTCGAATGCCACAGTAATCAGCTTCCAATAGCTCTGCACGCACCTCGGGCCAGTATGTACCAATCCTCTCTGCAAACTCCTCCGCTTTTGACGGGTCAGGATTATAGTCGATGTTGTCAATCCACTGAACGTCTGGTCCAAAACGAACATTGCCTGCCAGATCAACCGTCGCATGCACACCCAGACCGCCGACCTCAGGGATAGGATAAACCAAATGACTAAACAAGCAAATTAATCCAAACCAGCTCGTAAGCTGCATATTTACAGCATCCAAAACATGTTCTCTCATACCTAAATGGTCGGTTTTGTGGACTTAGCTTGAAGTACGTGCCCTTGGCGAATTGGTCTGGAACAGAAGGCAGCGGACGCAATAATGGATGCTCAATATTAGAGAATACCATCTTCCTTAAAAGATTCGACGCAAACATGCCCGTAGCGTTGACAAAGTAGTCGCACTCCACCTCCTGATCGTCCTCTCCATTGTCATGTGTTGCTCTTATCGTAAATGTCTTTGATTTTGCATCATACTTGCCTCCTTGGACTGCGGTCGCTCGCACCACAACCGCACCAAACGTCTCGGCATGGCCCTGTAGCGCCTGCATGAACGCGTGCGAGTCCACAATACCCGTTGATGATGAGAATACCGCTTCGTGGCATTTGATCTGCGGCTCCAGAGCTCGTGCCTCTTTTTGCGTCAGCAGTTTCAAATCACTCACACCATTCGCCAGTCCGCACTTGAGGATCGATCGCAATGGCTCCGACTGATGCGATTGCGCCACAATCAGTTTACCACATTGCAAGAAAGGAACGTGAAACTCCCGACAGAAATCGTAGAGCATGTCTTTGCCTTTAACGCAGAGTTTTGCCTTCCAACTATTTTTGGCATAGTAAATGCCCGCTTCAACATGATACCGCCAACGTCAACCGTTACAACTTGTCACATATTAATAGTTCAGTTTACGTACATTACACCACATACCATGAATGACTTCGCTATTGCGCGAACTGGTTTCCTGTCCTACGAGTACATTTCTTTCCAAGACCAATACCTCGATTCCTCGACAAGCAGCTGCACGGGCCACTGCAAGTCCTACGACACCTGCTCCAGCGACCACGAGCGTCTTGGATGCAGTCATTTTTTTACACCCGATATAGAACTGATGCAGGCACAGAGACCATCCATTTGTTTACTAACCCTACCCCTCTGAAGTATGTACACCACATCAACTAAACTGCTACCATCCATTGTAGTGTCAAGTTGCAGTTGTGTGTGTATCCATGAGCAGTGACTCGGAAGATGACGTGGGGCTGGACGATGAGTTTATGGTGGAGCTTGGTTTTGTAGGTGACAAAGCATCGTCACTTGATTCAAAGCCATTGCACGGTGAACCAGACTGGACAAAATGGGATGGCGGACAAATTGGTGGACGTCCCAGTTGGTTGTGTCCATCTCTAGTGGGTATTCCGTCTTCTAGGCAACTACAATGCGAGAATTGCAACAACGTACTGTCCTTTTTGCTGCAAATTTATTGTCCATTGGACGAGGAGGTGGATGCTTTTCATCGCAGTTTGTACGTTTTTGTCTGTCGTTCTCCTGGCTGCAGTCGCCAAGGCGATGGAAAGGCTTTTCGTCTTCAGTTGCCCAAGAACAATGTGTTTTATGCAGCTGAGCCTGGTGCAATGCAGCTCAAGACAATTGAAAATAAGGTGGATTTATGTGTGCTATGTGGACAACGCGCGACATTTACGTGCAGCGCGTGTCACGTAGCACAGTATTGTTGCAAGAACCATCAGAAGGACCATTGGATAGCTGGAGGACACAAACAGACTTGTGCACAATGGTGCGTGACTCGATAAAGTTGTTGTCATTTGGTTTGTATAACTGACGGAGGATGGTGGAGTACAGTTTAGAGGTGCAATCGTTGGTGGAGGGGGACGAAGTGCGGCAGAAGATGATTCAAAAGGGGTCTATGTGGGTCTTTCCTAGACAAGATCTGGAGATTGACCATGAACCAGATTGTAGAGAGGCTGCGAACGAGTGCGTTGCTGCTGAGAAAGTTAGTATGATATAATTATATGGACTGACATGAGCTACTTGTGGTGCCAGATACGAAGCAAAGATGATTGCGGAGTTTGAGAAAAGTGCGTAGATTCATTTGCTTGTGTAATGCTATTGATCGATGATCTGTGGCTAACGATATGATGTTTCTTTGTGGCTTTAGCTAAGAACCAGGAAGAAGATAGCACGGCTTTGGATATCACTCAGCAAGAGGTGAATGAGGCACTAGGCCATACTAAAGACCAAGACGAGCAATACGTGCGCTTCCTGACGCGCGTAGCGATTGCCAAGGATCAGGTGCTACGTTACTCTCGCTGGAAGAATGAGGCCGTGCTGTGGGTACACTCGGAAGGTATGCAGATGGACGATGTGCCGCCGTGCGAACGGTGCGGTGGAGAGCGAAAGTTTGAGTTTCAGGTGCTGCCACAGTTGCTAAATTTTCTGAGTGTGGACCTGAAAAGCTGTCTTGGAGACATCGCATCACGTACGTGCGAATGGGGAACGCTAGCTGTCTATACGTGTGCAAAGAGCTGTCCACTTGAAACCCAATGCGCACAGGAGTTTATACATTACCAACCAGCCTATGCTGGCACTAGGTAAGTAGAAAACAACAAGCAGAAGAGGGAGATGAATTTTTGAGAAGAGATTGAATTTTGCCCTGTATTTTTAGTCAATGCCAGTTGCCAAGGTCGCTAGACATCTTTAGAAGGTCCGGACTATTGATAGACCCGATCATCATGTCTGAGTCTAATTCGTCTTCGGGCTAGTCTCTCGGGATATCAATATTTTTCTTTACCAGAGAGCAGGTTGAGTCCCAAAACTAATTACGCCTAGATACAACGATGTCATCGTTGCGTGTGCGCACGAAGAACAAACTCATGACGGCTTTAGGCGCTGCCAAGCCCAGTATTAACGTGGCCTTTGATCTGGCCTACTCAGACTTCGAGTCCACTCTGGAACGACTCGAAACGCTCGACTCGATGCTAAGAAATTACGCCGCCTCGATCAAGACCTTTCACGGTGTGGCAAGTTTGGTGGTTGGCGCTATTGACTGTATGTCATCTGGAGCTACCGACCCTGCAAGCTACCAGCAGAAACCTATTGGAGTTTCGGAAATGCAGCAGTTTGCTGGCGATGCTCAAGTAACCTGTACGGATGTGGATCTAATGGTGCTTCGAGAAACCTATGGTCGACTGGAGCAAGAAATGCTGGTTCCCGTGAAGAGCTGGCTGCAACATGCCCGTAGCCTCCAGAACGAAGCGAAGGCCTTTCAGGAGAAGAAAGCACTCTACGATCACTACTCACGTAAGGTGGTTGCATTGCGTGAAACACACGAGAAGCGAGCGATGATGGGTCGAAGCGGAAGGACCAAGGAAATTGAACGCATGTTTCGCAATGAACAGAAGTTGGCAGCTACGACGCAGGAATACGTGCGACAATCGGATACAATTATCCGTAGTCTGCGTGCTTTTGTCTTGTCACGAGATGCTGCGTTGGCACCACTGCTTCGTCGTGTGCTACGAGGTCGTGCCATGTACGCCGAGCGTATGCATGAAGCAACCGGTCTTATGAACGCGTTGATTGAGGACAGTGCAGAAGAAGGTGAGGATGATGGTGTACTTAGCCATTATATGACGGTTGCGCAAGGTGGTGACCGTGTCGGGTCCGCAGCGATCATGGCAGCCGCTATGTCTCCCCATTCAACCTACGACACAGTGCACAAATCATCATGTAAAGCATTTGGGGGCGAAGAGCCTTCGCACGCGTCAGCTCACAACAGGAAGCACAAATCTGCTACGAAGTCTTCACCTGAAAACGAGAAGCAAATGCCACTGCCGACGAATGAAGGCGAGTCACTGTACAGACCACCGCGCGGCATTTCAAAGCTGATGACAGCAAATATGCCTACAGACGCTGCCGCCAACAGATATGTGCGTGACGAATTCCCAGCGCCGGTGTTATCGAAAAGACCAGCCAACGAGTTGTCGCCGTGCAGTCCGGCCATGGCACCTAGTCCTTCCCTGTCACGAATCACCACGACAAAATCCTGGGATGCCTTTCCCGCAGCATCAGCTCCCTCTGTCGATCGGTTTACAAATGGAGAGTGGAGTTCAGGCCAACAAGCTTCCTGGCAGCAACAGCAACTGCCCCTGGCTAACTTTCAAGACATGCACATGAATGCCCTCAGCGGTGAGACGAGCTGCTTCCGCTAAAATCACTCGGACGTTTCATTCTTTGCAGTTATGGCTGGCTTGCAAAAGAGGCGAGAAAGCATGAAATGGTGCCGACAAGTACGTTGCTGCGGTATGCCGCTACATCACACATTGGAAAGAGACACGACAGGCTTTTGACAATGTGTGCTTTGGGTGCGATACCAACATGAAGTACGAAGGAAGTACTTCGATGAATGTTTTTGCGATAGCAGCATCGGCGTGTACGACGCATACACACAACCGTCAACACAAGGAAGAAATTGAAACGGTCGTGTATAGCTTGTTCTGGACACAAACGAAAGTTGCAGACTAGTAGAGTAGTGAGTATTGACCAAGTTTCGGCTTTATTCAGCCCACTACTCAACCAAGGCCGCCACAACTATTCTTTCATGTTTCCATCAGGAGTTGTCACCCCACCAGATTCCGCTTCTGCTGGCGTAGCCGCTGTACGCAAAACAGGTCGATAGCCATCGCATTTGCGACGGCTTGTCGACGATCATGTGTACTTAGGCTCGTTAAAGCAAGTTGCGTTAAAGTGCGTTGGGTATTCCTCGTCGCTGTCTTGATTTTCACGTGGACTTTTTTTCTGGCAGTCTGTAAAGGCTAACGTGCCATTACGCTTCGCGTCGATTGAAGTGATAGGTAGTCAACTTAGTTGTGCCAACCATACGAGCTATCATCACGCCATTGAATAAACAAGTACTTCAGCTCACTTCTTGATAATCTGAACAACTTCTTTGAGTCGTTTTGCGCGTTCACAGCGCCAGCGAATGCTTTCGTCGATGTATCTAGCGCTCTGCATTTCACGTAATCGAGATGCTGTGCGTTTAAACGCTACCTTCAGGTCTTTCAGCGCAACCAGATTGCTTACATTCAAACCGGCCATCTGCGACGGACCGTACACACCGACAGGAGAATCCCACGAGCTAGTCGTTGGGACGCCAACTGCTGCGTTCTCTTTATTCACACGCTGCTTCTCCTCCTTTATAGCAGAAGAGCTGGTGGCGCCTTCTGACGCTGCCTGGACGCTTTCATCATCAAACAAAAATATACCACGAGGCTCTGCAGCTTCAGACGATACCACAAGTCGTGTCCGATGCTCGTACAATTCGTCCACGAGCACGATAAATCGCCGCACTTGATCGTGCTGTGACATGCCCAGAACTGGTACGTTGTCAAGCACCAAAGTATGGAAGCACTCTGCTATCATCTTGTAATCCGCCGCGCCCTTTTCACTATCGCACAATGAACGAAATGACGCGCGACATACACCACTCTCGACTCTACCACGAATGTCCAGTGTACGTCCCATCATCACTGGCACGCGTAACAGCTCGTCCTGAATCTTATCATTCTTCCAAACCAAACTATCGTCATTACCCGCCAGTAGATCTCGATACAACTTGTCCATCTTTTGTTCTGTAGCGACTGAAAGTGGCGACAGAAAGTTTTCTTCGCTATTCACACTCTCGCATAGATAGCGATAGTCCACGTCCGAGTTCATCGGCACCTCAATCGTGTGTTTCGCAAGCTGGTCAAGGAATGGCATGAAATACTCGCGATTTGTGCCATCCATATACAAGTCCTATGATCCTCACATTCACATCGTCATCTTACGGCCCAAAACCTTTTTACAACCTGTATACAGCTTACCTGTGGTGGAGTATTCGACGTTGCAACCATCACCACACCGCGTGCAAAGAACACGCCAAAGAGTTTCCTCATAATGAGTGCATCTGCTACATCTGTAACTTGAAACTCATCAAAGCACAGCAGATGACTTTCTTCAGCAATAGCATGGGCCACTTGCAACACCACATCTCGACTTTCGTCCAAGATAATATGTCTCTGTCTACCATAACGTTCCAAGTGCTTTTCCTTTTCTTGAGCCAGTCGGCTTTGCACTTCGAGCATAAATTCATTGAAATGCACGCGTCGTTTACGTTGTACAATGGCTCCACGAAAGAACAAATCCAGCAGCATCGACTTGCCCGTTCCGACGCCTCCGTGGACGTACAACCCTCGAGGAACCCTCACCGGCTGTTTCTTTTCCACATTTGCTCCCGTATCCGATGTATTCTCGTGAGTAGGAGGCTGTAAAACGGGTAATTCGTAGCCATTCAATCGAGAATGTAATTTGTCCAGGAGCTGTCGGATGATTGCAGCCTGTTTAGCATCAAACACGAGACTTCCACTCTTCACCAGTGCGTCATAAAGTGCAGAAGGCTTTGCACAACTACTTGAGTGAGAATGAAACCATCGCGATGATGAACGGATACCGGTGACGTATAAACAGAGATGATGGACACGAAACATGGGGGACTTGATGGATGAAAGTCTCAGCTACTAACTTAAAGCATAAACCTTTGGCAATTCCACAAAAGCCAAGCTCCAATTAGCGTCCAACGGCGATTAGATAGCCCCCCCCCCCTCATTGCACCATCGTGTATGATTCGCGACTAGAAAAGATCTAAAAGCTACAATAACAAGCCATGAAATCAATGCGAAAGCTGAGGATGCTCTCGAAACCGTGACCACAACAACAATCCGTGTCTTAACATGTCTAAATAGGAACCTATGACCCCCAATCTGCAGCTTTTTAACGTTCAGCTTAGAATATATGGCTAGGTATGTGTGTACTGTTGGGCGGCCATGGACTTTGTCCAACGCGAGCAGTAGAATGTGGACAAATAATCCACTGCACAAAGACTGCTACGTGTTCTACGTTTAGACGGTGTATAATTACCATAGGAAGCTTGCAGTAAATGACCCTACGTCTTTCTGAGAGAACGACCCACAGTTAAAAAGTTGCTTGTGCTGATTACGAAGTATGAGCTTGCAGACGATAGAAAGAAAGCGTCGTAAGGTGTCACCATTCCGTGTGGTTTCGGATCTATCATATACATGCCCCAATATCTAAGCATCACCTTCAGGTTTGCAGTAATGCCTTCAATACTGCTAACCTATATTCCCGACGTATTGTGTTGTTATTTATCCTTACTAAAATCTTTATAGGAGCTTTCGATACAATTGCGTAATGTAAAGAAAGCAGAAAGAAGCGTCTAACTATTTTTCTGGCAAGCCCTTGACGACGTCATGGAGATGGGATTAGTTATACACTATTAGCTAGAGCTAAAGGTTTCGTCGATGAATATTGCACGCACAATCTCACCCGGAAGAATTGACTTAGAATTCTAGGACATCCAACAACAACAGGCCAGGTTGGTTTATCAGCAGCTTGTCAAAAGGAAGGTGTGATGAATGCAAAGGTTGTGTGACTAATGTCGTGATTGTAAGTAAAAGCGCCAATGTGTATGTGGCTTAACGAAGAGCTGCAATTCGCGTGTGGATATACTGTACGTATTGCAGTCGCAATGTTGTGGTGCTTTGTCTTTATGACGTAGCATCTCCAAGATAACACAAGACCGCATTCTGACAAGACTGAGCGAGCTCGTGACAGGATAACTTGCCCAAAGTGATACTCTTGTAATGTATCAGCTAAGACAAGTTACCCGATTAGGCAGTTTTACTTTAGGCTAATAAAAATACTGTATGGGGTCATGGTCTGGACGGGATTATGTAGCAGCTACGAAAGGTATCAGTTAAGGCAAGGCATACCAGTTGCTTGCTACAAAATTGCAAGTCATCGTCTGCTTATTAGACCACATGTCTGCCGACTTTCAAGTAAACTGCATGTAGACCAAGTCTGCCAGACGAGGCGCCCACGCGCCACATACGTGCGAGGTACCAGCAAATACTTACTATCGTCAACATTACGCGACGGCGCGAATGAGGTACCAACATGATGGTAAGCGGTAAGCTGCAGCCTCCGATAGAGTGAAAGAGTTTATTTCACTGTATAGAAGTTGCAGAATGTCTGGTTGTTCCTACACATGGTTAGCAATGCCGGTGCTCGGGTGATATACGAGGCTGGCCACTTGCATGAACGCTATCATATTGTCCGGCTGTGCTAATGTAGCATAGCAGCAAACGTGTACCGTTGTTTACGTCCTTATAAGCCGCTCGAGTGGCCCGTTTGTCTAAAGTGCGCGTCGACGGAGCGACGGCGTTAGACGAAGCCTGACTGTTGCAAAAAATCGAAACGGAGAAAATGACGCATCATAAAAAGACTACAGTAGCGACAGTATGCACATCCTGGCTTCTATGCTGCGCCACGCAAATTTCATGCGACAAGTAAGCCTCATTGCCATCGATCAGAATGTCTGTAATGATTATTTAAGATACGTCTGAGAGGAAAAATTCTCTGATCTTCTGCCATGACCACGTCGTTCTCCTAGACACTAGCTAAATCTGCTAGCTCAACCCGATGGGCTTCATGCGGGACATTCCAATAGAACACGTAAGACTGTTTGAGCAAATTCGAGTACATGCAAGGGGCAGATGATGCTTTGAAAGTGAGGCCGGGTACCAAACCGGCTGTCCCAGACGGGCCAGCCAGACTGATCCCTGACAAGCAGCTCCGGTCGGAATCACGTTCTAGGGGAGTTCGCTTCGTGGGACCGGAAGTCGCGCTCGACGAATGGACCGGCGACTAGAAGGTGATACGGACAAGGGCAGGAACTTGGTAATGCCTGGAATGAAGGGTGTTCGATGCTTCGTCGACATGCCCGACACCTCGGGACTCGTGCCTATTGCTCCCCGTCAGGCTCACTCGCTGCGCAGCCTCCCGCGACACGCAGCGAATAGAAGGCGGAGAGAATGTCTTTCCCTTTTAACATTGGCTTCATGATGGGGGACTTCCCACACAAGGTAAGAGGATCCGCATGACGGCTCGTTGTAGGACTTTGTCACTTGACTGTTGTTGCTTGTAGCCCAAATCGGGAAGTGTCGTTGTATTATTGCTAAGAAAGTTTACTGTAATTATCGAAGGAATAGAGCTCGACATGCAGACAACTTCAACCTAATGTGACTTTGGACAGGCGCGAGTTGTTGCATAATCTAGGTAAAAATACAATGGACGACTGCTCAAAAAGCCAACCACTTCACGGCTTCCTAGCTGCACCTTTGCGTTCCATGTCGGCAGATGTTCAAGGTCCATTATGGAGGAAAAAGGCGTTCAAAGTAGAACAACGATCTGGCACAACAGGAAAGTAACGAGAAGCTTCTCGCGTTATCCTTCTGCTACACGCTAGTACTGGAGGCACTTCCTGTAAGCTCAGTCGGGGTACCGTCTACCATACGGCTTGCCCCTTCCTATTAATTCGTGCCGACTGCTGAAATTTATCTACGCCTGGAATTCGATGGTGCTGCATGAAACCCGAGGTTCGATTAATGAGAAGGTACCGGTACTTTCTTATTGAATGGTCTTGAACACAGCTCTAGAAACATTGCAGCTCTCTGGCGTGAACGCGTGCTGGTTTCTTGTAGAGATTGCACACTGAACTCGAGTACAAGCCTGCGTTGTTGAACCGAATAGAGTATTGGCATGCACACGAACGTACAAATAGCAAAGCAAAGCATGGCTTAAAAATGAAAAGAACTTAGGCGGGCAGTGGCACATCATGTGAGTTCCGACGATCACCCTTCACTCCGTTATCGAGGCATGTAGCAAAACATCAGAAAGGCAGAGTGGACTATAGAAGAGTCTGCATCGCGGCTTCTTGAGTTAAGGTCGGCAATAAGTAATTACACTATGTTGCCTTCAAAGGCTGCCGTGGCCAGCAGCTCTTGAATAAGCTTGTCTTTCCTGGACTTATCTACTATTCTTCTGCGACATAGACCTTTGGTGACTTTTATCTCCGTTCGGACAAGATTTAGGACGCTAGCATCGACTTCGCGCGGTTTTCTAACGTACATACCTGTTCATACACAGCATTGAATAGGATTAGCTCGGACAGGAAAAATCAGGTATTTTCGACAGTCGATGACATTGATTAACTGCGTATAACTTATCACGCCTTCTAACAGGTAATCCTACTTGGCGCGCTCTAACATTCTGTCAACTTGAATAGATAGTTGGGTGGGGTTGGTTGGTTAATGTGGTTTCTCGGTCAAGCACGATGACAGAGAAGGAGACGCTGATAGTAATGTAGTCCATGAAGCTGCCCAGCTGCCTGTACGTGCGTCTGCTTGTCTTGGTCTCTGCTTGCCCCTGCGTTCGAAGCCAAGGCTCCAATGATATTAGTGCGATTGCAATCATTGCCTTTCGACGCATATATGACTGATAGCTCGATCGCCTTCCTCCTCGCCACGCCGGATGTAGGTTATTTCTTGCCGTTGCTTGGGGGTGATTCGCGGTCCTTTTGGATCCAAGCGCTCTTAAGTAGATCGATCTCGAGGTTTGTCTGACGCTGCTTCTGCGCGTCCTCGGCCTCTTTCGTCGTAGGCTTGGGGGGCATTCTATTCGAGCCTAGTGAACTGAGATATAGTCACGTGTGTCGCTGAGTGCAAATTGTGCTTTGAGCGAGTTGAGCTGAGGCTCACGCGCAGCCAGCCCAGCCCTTCTCCTTTGCTGTGCTTGACGGCGTGACGGATTGGCTCCTGAAGCTCCTGGAGCTCCAAGAGGATTGTTCCTAGTGTGTCAACACGACAACTTCTTAGCCAAGCAAATTTCCGCCGTGCTGGTAAAAGGGCCAATCTACTTGAATAACTCTTGCCACGATAAACGAGCCTCGTGCGCGTTAAACTAAAGATTCAATCATTACTTGAGGCTTTGAGAGCAATTCTACTGAGCTCCCACTTGGTAATGCATGAACATTACCAACCAATCTCTACCAGAACGTGGCAGCATTCTTGGCGGCATGTGATCACTGCATGTCGTGACATTTGTCCATTCAAAAAAGCACTAGGCCAAAATTTGTGGTGGCTCGTCCAGCGCCTTTAGAGAGACTGGATGTGAATTATTGACGAGTCGCCCGGTTTTATCTATCTCTGGTCTGGTGCCGCAGAAGATGAGAGCAGTCATCGCTGCTGATTCTTCGACGAGCGCAATGCCATTGCTGACTTCCGCCGTTATCCATCTCCAGTTTCCAGCCAACTATGTGCGGCCAATGTTCCGATGGCAGGCTTTTCCTACCGAACCCGTTCGGGCTGCGTCTTTTGAATCCTGTGTCCTGTTGTAAGGCTATCGAATGCTGAGATTGTGCGTAAGCGAAAATTTATTTAAAATTTGTGCCTCGATCTGCTCTGTGGCGCACGTGCGCAGTGTCAATTTATGCAGATCATAAAACCGCAACGGAATTTGTGGAGCCATCTAGCTCGATGTGCACTTCAACACGGCAAATGAAACGTACAAGTTATAAGATGCAAGTGTTTTTTTCGCTGCACGCTACGAGCAAAACACGTCTCGGACAAGGATGGGCTACTCAACATGCTCGAGCACCGCATCGTGCCTTGTGTTAAGGCGATATCCTGACTAGCCAAACGGCGACAAATAACATGGCAGTGCTGTTGGTTGGCTGCCTTCACTGGTGGGTGGACAGTCGTGGTGACGACGTTACGACCATGATTGCGGACAGTGATGCTGACATCGACGACGCCTAGGCTTACTCAGCAGGCTTTTTTGTTTGGTTCAGTGCGTTTACAAGACAACGTCGGGGTGGCAAGCCAACATATTTGTATACAATGCTCCGAAGTAGACTGGACGACAATATCTGCGTAGAGGATTGTAAAGTATGCCGTCTTGCAAAGACTGTCCTAACAACCCTGTTCGTCAGAAATTTACAATGTGACTCCTGAGCTTTTCAATATGAAGACTTGCAAGCTTAGTATTGCACAGCAAGTTGAAGAAATTTAAAAGTAGAGCAATAGAACTATAAATACCGCTACATGTGCATGCATTAACACTTAACCGCTTCCAACACGACACTTGGAAGTACCGATCTATAATAAACTACACGTAAAGCCTATCATGAGCACAACCAACCTTCCATTGCAACAGGTCCCGATAATCCACAAATATTGTTTCCAAAATAACAGCAAGCCTTGTGACTTCTCTTTCGTCGCGTGTACATAAAGTTCAGAAAACACTACGATTTTACAGACTCTGTCCATCTTTTCTATGTGATGGGGCCAGCACCCCCAATGCCGGGTTAAGTGGATGTTATACGCATAAATCGTCAGCAAATACATGTATGCTTGCTCGATCTCTAAAGCAAGACGGATCGCTTTGTAGTGTAGCCCAACGTTGGACAACAAAAGCTTGGAAACCAAAAGAGACGCCGGATTCTTAACTATCTAAAGCCGTGCCAACTTGGGACTTGCAATACTTGAGCAGCATGGGTCCATCACGTTGATTGATAATTTCCGATAGCTCCAGAGCATAATGCTACACAACAGACTGATGTAGTATGCAAACGGCCCCACAGCCACCAGTTTAACTTGAAACTAGATCACGCCGCTATTTGCTGCGCCCTTTATTGAAAGCGAGAGACACCTCTTCATGTCGCTTTTGCAAAGCGCTTGCGCTGAAGTTGCGAGGAACGGCAAGTTGCCATTAGCAACCGTAAGTTAATGAGTCTACCGGCACTTAAGCAACGTAGAAAACAAATATAACCGATTCAGTTACAACAAAGATGTCTATTCAACTTATTTACGACAAGAACGAAATACTCCCACTGGTGTGTGTAGCTCAATATGTAGTTTGTATAATTTATATCATGGTGTGCTAAATATCCCCAAGCAGACTCCACGACGTACGCGCTTCTGGCATTCCGCTTCTCTAAATCAGGGCAACTCTCCGCGAGTTTCAAGCCGCTCAGCACCCATCAGCAAGCGGCCATTAACTTGGTTCCTCCTCGTGCGTCACCTCCGACAACGTCTATAAAAGTGCACCCTCCGTTGTTCGGGGCTCTTCACTGATAGATGCTGCTGCATCTCACTTCTGACACTATTGTTACTCAATCACTTAGCGGCTGAGAGCGGCGGCGTCGTGTGGGCACCGTGTTGCTCCCGGTCCTTGCGGATCCAAGCATTCTTGAGCAAGTCGATCTCTAGATTAGTCTGCCATTGTTTCTTCATCGCGGCGTGGTCATCCATAACGGGGCCTTCCGAGTAGTGAGTGGACTTGGGCATACTGAAGATGTCGAGCGTATGTGTATGGAAATTATTGTAACGGCGAAGCTTGGATCGATAGACGGCAAATTGCGATGTGAGTTGGAGTCGGGAAAGCTTTTAAGCAGAAGCGCCGGCCACTAACCACCCACCTGTCGTCGAATCGTCGTAAACGTCCACACGTCAGACGGTGCGTGCTTTTTTGATTACCCCAACCCCGATGGATTCCAAGCTAAAACAAGCTCCTAAACCTGTCGCGCCCAGCAAAAAAAACCAAAATGGCAATGGCGACATTTCATACGTGCGCGGATTGGACTTGCGCGTGCGCGGATTGGAGTTGCGCGTGCGCACTGGCAGGAGAAAAAGGTTCGGTATTCTGCTGCAATTGCTGCGAACTTAAAAAATATAGCGACACGGCTTTCGGATATATACTATGTTTTTACCGTAATAAATGAACCATCATATTGAAAACCTTGGCAACGGCATGTCGGAAAAACGGTATTTTAGCCCAAGCTTGTCGTCGAGACATGGCTTCGTCTACCTACCTTCCTACATTGTTATTCGCTGGCTAAAATTTTTGTTTGCTCAATGGCGACGTCGATCGTAATCAGTAGTTCTAAGTGGGTGCACTTGCAGAACGCGCATGAAATCGCCCAGTATTCTATACACACTTGTAAGTGTGTGGACATTGCGCCCGTCAGAGCTGCTTGGACAACAGGCGCTTTCAAGGCTGCATATTTGTTGTCAAACCCATGGCATTGGGAGGCTTGATGCAGGTGATGATGCGCCATATGCCGATAATTGCGAAGCAACACGGTAGCCGCTATAATCATGGCCACGGTTAGCAAAAAGCTGATTACTTAGATTTAGGTCTGCCATGACATCACGACGCTCTGACCGAGCACCAGCTGCTGTGAACGAATGATCCCGCGCCAGGTGGTGGGGTACATATTACGATACGTGGCACGGACGATTTTGCCACAAACAGCAGCAAAAATAACACCGGCTTGATGATGTTTCCACATCATCTGCCACACGCTACTTGGCAATACAGGCGTCAGCTGGATGGTAGCTGCGATGAAGGTAGAAATAATGCCTCACCGAGATCCAACAATGACTCATCAAGCAACATTTTTTACTGCTTTTTGATGCTATTAAAGGGTTTCAAGACGTTAAACGCCGCAGTGGGACCAAACCAAACGATCGTCGGGCTGTGTAATTGCTAGGAAACACCAATAAGTCGTCTTTGGTCCGCGGGTGCAACGTGCAAGACGTCGGTCGACGCACGACGCTCGCTGCCACAAATTCTGATTTTTGAAGACCAGCGACATGCCTTGAAGTTGGTACAGCATCTCCCTACATCGACACTGTAAAAGTGTAGCATCGGGATCTAAACTTCGGATAGGCGGCCTATTCTTCTGCACCGTCAGTAGTCGCTCTCGTTGCCTTTGTAGCGCTGTTTGCAGTTGTTGGCAGTTGTTGGCTGCCACTGGCTGGCCCACCGACGTGCCATCACGACTAACTTGCGTGCGTGGTACGAACCAGGGATGAATGTGCGCCGACGTACACGTAGCAACAACTGCTTAATACGTGCGCATTGCTCATGACGTAAAGAAATTGCATGTAATACAAGAAGAATGTAGCCATTGAAACGCATTTCTATGTTTACATTGGCATGCGATGCGTAGCATGTTTGCGCAGCGAGCGGCGTATCTGATCGTCAGCGTCGTTATAAATTTCTAAACTGGCACACGTGGCAGTTTGCGACGCGAACGCCCTGTTTGATTGTCACCAAAATCTCGTGTCTGACCACAGTTTAAATCCTTTTGTCGTTTTGCTGCTTATACATGCAAATGAAGCAATTCCGGTGGGCTCTTCTTGTCAGGGGTGGTGAATGGGTGACCAGCAGATGAAGCGAGTTCAACTTGCGCTAGTTTTGTTAAGGCTCGGCTGCACAAGCGGTCGGATTACATACGATCGTCGCGGACACACAACTTAGCGTGCAACATGACAAATTAGTTGTATTCATGTTGCACGCCAAGCTAACTTTCGCTATCCCTGCTGTCCAAGGGCTAAAGAGGTCACCTCCGCTTGCTTAAGAGCAAACTACAACTCACCAACTCATCAATTGATGGCATCACATGCCTTCATTTGTTCGTGCAAAATTGATGTTTACGTGGACAGTTCATGTCGCTGACCTCTTTCATGCGCAACTCTTTCTTGGGAACACCATTTAAAAAAAGAGGTCCCTGAGACACACGTCATGCTTCTACGTGAGTCCAGCTTCGCGCATCGAAAAATCGAATAAATTATTCATGGACGATGGTGGTTTCGGGTAGGACTTTTACGTCTCTTCTACCCTGGAGCTATCGCAGTATGGAGACGCCGGAGCAACTCTTACATACTGAATTCTTGCCATGCTCTTATCGTTGAACTGAAGATTGCCTGCAGCTAAGGGCTTCATATGCAGCGCATACGCGTAATATAGCAAATTCTTTCTTACGGCGCGATAACTTTGTCGCGACGTTGTCTCATGCAATACGCAAATATTCACAAATTAAACATTTCTCAGATGCAGAAACCACAACATCGACTTCACCAAAACACTATCTTGACTTTCCACAATTAGGTGATCCATAGAGTCGCTTGTGAATAGATGCACCACGGTTTTTACTGCTTGGAGGCAACTGTCGAGTGAGGAGGACAGGGAAGCACCACAGATTGAGTTACATGTAAGTAACGACGAATTGTAGCATATTTTAGTATATGTATATCGCGAAGCTCTCCAATCTAAAGTTTTTCTTCCATATAAAGTATATATCATTTCATCGTTTTAAAAAGTACCAATCAGATTCAGTTACAGCAAGACAGTCTCTGTCCGCACGTTTCGGTCATTATGGCGACACAGCTGATCTGGCGATCACCAAATGCACGTTCACTAACGAAGGCTTCAATTTTAGACTCCAGAGTTTCACCTCACAACTCACTTGCCGTCGTTTTGACTGGCTGGCGGCGCTGCCTCTCGACCAGATCCAGTAGTGACGTGCACAATGGCGACTTTCGTGTATTTTCGGGAATCCAGCCCACTGGCACGCCCCATCTGGGCAATTATTGTGGTGCAATTGCCAAATGGGTGGCTCTTCAACAGCCACCACGTAGGGGAGATGGACTTTCAGAAAGTGACATGTTGACGTCACCAACCTCACGTGATGACGCACCGTGGACTCGACTATACTCGGTCGTGGACCTGCACGCCTTGACTGTGACCTTTGACGCTCAGCGCATGCCCAGTCAAGTGCATTCTATGGTGGCGGCACTTCTTGGTGCTGGACTTGACCCGAGTTGTAATATTTTGTTCCGACAGTCTGACGTGGCAGCGCACGCCGAGCTTGCGTGGCTGCTAAGCTGTATCACACCACTCGGGTGGCTGCAACGCATGACACAGTTCAAGCAGAAGACAGCGTCGGCTAGAACTGAGAGCTCATTGGGATTGCTAGCGTATCCGGTGCTCATGGCCGCGGATATTCTGCTGTACCGTGCAACTCACGTACCTGTGGGTGAAGATCAGCAGCAACACTTGGAACTTACGCGGAAGATCGCAATGACGTTCAACGACCGCTTTGCATCCAACCGTGTTGGAGGGAAAGAAGTACTAACAAAGCCGTTTCCAATTGTGGAAGACGATATCACGACGCTTGCTGGCACTAAGAGGAAATCGCTCTCACGCATCATGAGTTTGCGGGACCCGACCAAGAAAATGAGCAAGAGCGACAAGTCAGTGCTGAGTCGCATTGAACTGACAGACACAGCCGATGATATCCGCAAGAAGATGCGTAAGGCCACCACGGATGCGGTGAGTGGCATTTGCTACGACCGGAAAGAGAGACCAGGCGTATCCAACTTACTCGACATTTTTAGCGCAGTCACGGGCCAAAGTGTCGTGCAGCTTGAGGCACAATACGCAAATTATAGCACAGGCACTTTCAAGGACAGTGTGGCCGACGCAGTCATTGCAAAGTACGTTTCAGTTGTTTCTGAGGGTCAATTTGCTGATGGTATAGCTTACGTTGTTTCCATAACAGAATTTGCCCTATAGGAGAACGTATCAAGCAATACAATGGAGACCAAGGATATATCGATAAAGTGCTGGCACACGGTGCAGCACAAGCGTCAGAGCTAGCTGCCATAACGATGAAGGAAGTCAAGGAAGTCATAGGTCTTGCGAGATCGTAAATTGTAACAGGGTATCTAGTTACACGTAAACATTAAGTAATATACTTAATGTAAGGTCTGAAAGTATCCATGATAACTTTTGACCTGTCACTTGGGTGCGATACACAAACGTGATTCCCTCTCGTCAACTTAAATATGATTGATGGATTCACATGGGAAGAAATGACGCTAGTTGAAGCTAGGCATCGCAACGTCTCAGAAGGACGTCAGTTGCGATCTTAAATCTAGATTTAAGTTCATAAGACCGGATACGCTATTAATGAGTAGCGTATCCGATCATTATATAATCAGCCAATCAGTAGTTAAGTTTATCTTTAATCATAATTCAGTAAATATAGCTCAGTCTTGAATTTGCTAAATCGAAAGCATCACGCACGAGAAGCTGAAAAAGCTTCTGCATGGCGTCAGTGTCTTCTTGTTTAGAAGTTTTTTGCACTCTCGCTTAAGCGAAAGGCAACTGGTGGTAAGACTGCATAGCATGCGACCAACCACACAACCACCCTCGCACGCGAAGGTAAGACAGTCTAACTGCTTCTTCGCTTTTGCTGCAGGTGTGTGCTAAGTAGCACGAGGCAACTTCGTAGAAGTGCCCGTCTACGCTTGGTAGCACTAGTTGTCCTTCCCACGACCTATCTCTCTGAGAGTGCGTGTGGTTAAGATGGTCCTTAATATGGACTGGAATGACTTCCCTCACCTCTACAAACACCATAGGGAGTTGGCAGAGCATATGGCGCAGGGACTTGGTGAACAAGCCCTGTCCAACCTCTTGCATTGTCCTCCTGAGAAACATGTTGCTCAGTTGAAGCAATTTTAGGCGCTTGTGCTCGGACAGCGTAGAAACGCGTCCGAGGTAAACAGCCAATCTACGTCTGCGTCCATCAATAAGACTCAAAATGAGCTTATGCTTGAGCAGGCACGTAATGAGGCGCTCAACAGATAAGTTGAGACGCTCTTGTGGTGGAGTGGATTATCAAACAACGTAGGAGATACACAAACACACACAGCGTCGGACTGCCGACTTACGGAGGGGGTTCCTCGATACCGTGTCGTGTAAACCTTGGGTCTCACCTTGTGTACCCGTCGGCTTGGCTGGTCTTGCTCCTCCGTTGACGCAGAAGACTTAAAGACTTGGTCTTTGTATAAGACTTGGACTTGGTGGTCCCCGAGTGGATATACTTTACTTGGGACCGGGTTTCTTGTGCTCAATCGACTTAGTCGAGAGCAGTGCACCTGGTACTATGTACCCCTTTGGTGGATGACTGTTCTTGGTCCTTGGACCCCTTTGTGTTCTTCCCCGTAGGGAAACCGCTTCCTATAGCGGGTCGTAGAGTCTTGACACTTACTTGACACCTCAGGCCAACTATCCTGAGGTTCAACTTGCGTAGCTTGAGCCGTATAACACCTGCTGACGTTGGGGGGCCAAAGGGTATCCCGCCTGGAAGAGGTGAGGCGACGGAGAAGCTTGGAAGGGGCGCTTAAAACTGCCACGTGTAATGCAAATTCGAGTGTGTTTATTTATCTTATTCTCTGTATGCTTTTCTTGCCTAACCTTAACCCTTCGCTCTAGATGGTACCACGTGTTAACTTGTGGACGAACAACTAAATCTTTTAGGACATAGGACTTGTACCGGCTCTGCACTTTAAGGAAGCCTTGTACCTTCTATAACCAGGAGTCCACTTGTCACATGGAATCCACCTGTCACCTGGGGTCCACCTGGCACCTGGGGTCCACCTGTTGTCTGGGGTCCACCGGTCAACTAGGTCCACCGGTCACCTGGGTCCACCCGTCACCTGGGGTCCACCTGTCACCTGGGGTCCACCTGTCACCTAGGGTACACCTGTTGTCTGGGGTCCACCTGTTGTCTGGGGTCACCTGTCGCCTGGATCCACCTGTCGCCTAGGGTCCACCAGTCATCTAGGTCCACTGGTCACCTAGGTCCACCTGTCGCCTGGGGTCCACCTGTTACCTCGGGTCAACCTAAGCTGCCCCAGCAGCACTGGTCCTTTGGTATGTTGTGTAGGACATCATGGTGCCTTCTCCAAACTCGGGACCTTGGACCAGTTCGGGGCCCTGGTCACTCCCTGTCACTTATTCAAGAGATTGACCGAGATCTTTTACGCCAGTTATTATAATAACTACGAAGGCCCCATTTCTCTGGCACTTCTCCACACTCTCTGCCCGGCCTACTCAACCGAGGCCCATTCGGATGGACCCTCCGAAGTTTGATGGAACTACCCCTCACACGGTTGTTCACTGTCTATTAGCAGTTAAGCAATGTGGAGTGGCGCAGCTCATCGAAAACGACACCAGGATGATGTCGTATGCCATGTCCAATTTGCGTGGCAAAGCGTCAGAGTGGGCGTACTCCGCGCTGATGTCAAATGCTGATGCATTTCCATCATGAACGATCTTAAAGTCAAAGATTCGCGCCATTTCTCAGCCACCTAACAACGAATTGTTGCTTATGGCGCGCTTTTTTGGAGCACGACAGGCGAAACGCTCTCTGCAAGAATTTGTGCAGGAGATGCGTTCGCTGTCGGCGTCCATTAATGGGGAACCGATACCGGAACAGATTAAGGTGGCCACGTTCATGAATGGACTTGGGCACTGCCCATCGCGTCAGGCCCTTTTTAGAAAGGTGCCAAATACGATGG
The DNA here is from genome assembly GCA_947646735.1 of Peronospora farinosa. Lineage (NCBI taxonomy): Eukaryota > Oomycota > Peronosporomycetes > Peronosporales > Peronosporaceae > Peronospora > Peronospora farinosa. The sequence continues at coordinate 28,636 of CANTFK010000868.1, read as the reverse complement.
AAGAGGCAATTGATATTGCCTTAGTTGAGGAGCAATCCTACAACAGCGCCTCGCCGACAGCCTGTTACAGGCCGTCGTCCGAAAGGTCTGATGCCACTCCTATGGAGTTAGGCAATGCAGACGTCGTCTGCTACAAGTGCGGCAAGCGCAGCCATATGATGGATCGCTGCTATGCCAAAGTACTGCTGGTGCTAAGGCAGCCCGCAAGAAGTCTCTTAACCCGAAGGGAGGTGCGAAAAACCAGCGTGCACGACGCACGGTTCAGCACCTGCCCAAGATGGGTCGGGAAATGCGGGAGCGCAGTAGGGGCGGGATGCCCTACTGTCGCGGACTCTGAAGCTACCTCTAAGTTCAGAGCGATCGAACAAATGGGTAGCATAGTCCCTGAGGTTCCGAAAGGTCGGACCTCAAACCTTTTGGTCTATAGCGCTCGAGTACAAGGTTAAGACCAAGTGATGACCCTTCTCGTGGATTCGGGTGCATCACAAAACTTTGTGAAACTCGCGGCTCTGAAAAAGAGACCGGCGAGTTATGAGTCGCTTTGCCATGATGACAAGCGAGAAGAGGCGATCGTTCGTTTAGCGAACGGCGCGATCGTTAAATCGGAGGGAGTTAAAGTTGAACTCGCCTTCAACTTTAGTGACTTCTCTTGTAAAGAGAAGTTCACAGTGCTAGGTGTGGAAAGTCCGTATGACCTCATTCTTGGCATGCCTTGGTTGGCTAAACACCAGCCATGGATAGACTGGCGTACACGCACAGTCGCTAGTTCTACGCAAGACACCGGAAAGGATGTTCTCTTGCGAGAGGCTTATGTGGCTGATGATGTGTCCAACAAAGTCGAGGGTGTGATGAAGGTATGTCAATCGGCACCAGGAACCACCCAGCTTGAAAAGAGTGGTGTAGTTGGAAGTGCCCTGGCAGAAAGCCAGGTTACACATATTCCTACCCAGCCCGAGGAGACTGGTGTAGTGAATGGGGCGATGACAGGTAGTAATGCGTCCAATAGTCCTGCGCAGAGCCGAGAGCCTGTGGTAGGTGATGGTGGGCTGACAGGAAGTAAAGCGCCACCAGAACCGGCACAGAGCCATGAGCCTGGTGCAGTTGGGAGGGGTGCGTTGGATAATACAGCAACGACACCTTCTTCCAGGTCATAGGTCGTGCTGACTCGAACAACGAGCACCAGACGTATTAACCTGGTCAAGGGCACGTCAAAACGAGTGGCCCTTGGATCAGTCTCGATCCAAGAGGACGGACCTACGAACGAGTTGTTCGAGGCCGTCGAGGACAAAATGCCGGAGGCATCCTCAGTTGAGGTGCTCCAACTTGTCTTGGCATCTGCCGAGGAGATAGTAAATCTCTCGGAGATGACTTGGGATCTATTCCTGTCCGAACTAAAGGAAGGAAAGATCCACGAGATAGTCGCACCAGTTCCAGAAGAGAACGTGGTGAACTGTTGCTCTTCATCCACAATGGATGAGAGCGTCTTGGAGACCGACAAAAAGAAACGGTCGCTGCTCAAAGCTGGGATGCCATGAAGGAAAGCCCGTTCTATGATGTTCTGTGGAAACACCGTGATGTGTTTCCAGAAGAAGTGCCGAGCCGCCTACCGGCCGAGGGGCGTCAGGCACGAGATTGAACTGGAACCTGGCACCAAGTATTGTGTGACCAGTCAATGGCCGTTGCCGAAGGAAAAAGTCGATTACATCGATGAGTTCTTCGACAAGCGATCTAAGGCGGGACATGTACGTGAGAGCAAGTCGCCTCACTGCAGCACGACCTTCTGTGTGCGTAAAGCCACGGGTGGATGGCGCGTGGTTCATGCTTAAAATAAGCTGAACACGGCCACCATTCCGGCTCAAACGCCGATCCCGCGGAAAGATGTTTTGTTCAATTCCATGGGAAAGTCAACTATCTTTTCCGCGTTGGATCTGAAGGATGGCTACTATCAGGTTCTCATGAGAGATACCGATGGAGCCAAAACGGCAGTAAGCACCCCAAGCGGTATGCTGTGGGATTGGCTTGTGATTCCACATGGGTTAAAAAATGCTCCAGCAACATTCAACCGAGTGGTGGATCACGTGATGCATCAGCACCGTGCCTACGCTCCCCATTACTTTGACGATGTATTCGTGCATAGTAGGGCGGAGGACGGTCTGAGCGCGATAGAGTCGCACAAGCGTCATTTAGACGCTGTGTTGCAGACTCTGGGTGACGCCCAATTATACGTGAACTTGCAAAAGTGCGTAATAGGGGTCCCCGAGATACCTGTACTGGGCTGCATCGTAGGAGCACATGGTGTACGAGCAGACCCAGAAAAGGTAAAGGCTGTAAAGGAATGGCCAGTCCCACGATACGAGAAGGATCTGCGCCAATTCCTTGGGCTCTCTAATTACTTGCATAAGTACAGCAAGAATTATGCGGAGCAGACCAAGCCATTGTCTGATCTTTTGAAAAAGGATACAGAATGGACTTGGTCAAAGGAACAAGAAGATGCGTTCACTTCAGTGAAGAAATCTCTTGTAGAGGCACCGGTCTTGGCATTGCCAGACGCGGATAAGCCCTTTAGCGTCGTCTGTGATGCAAGAAATTTTGCAATCGGCAGCGCGCTCATGCAGAAGAATGACAACGGCGTTGACCGTGTCATTTCGTACCAGTCTCGTCTTTTAAAAGCTGCCGAGCTGAATTACCCTATGCATGACAAGGAGCTACTTTCAATTAAGTATGCTCTTGTAAAGTTTCGGGTGCACCTCTTGGGCACCGAACCTTTTGTGGTTTATACGGATCACGCATCACTGCGGACCGCTATCAATTCACCGCACCTCTCGCCGAGAATGGCGAGATGGCTAACATTCTTCTCTGAATTCAATTTCAAAGGTCTATATAAGCCGGGTAAATCGAATGCTTGGCTGACGCGTTATCGCGCAGACCAGGCTTCGAGGCAAGACACCAGGAATGTGTGTCTCGTGCGAAAGCACAAGTTGAGTCGTCAACACTGGCAGCCGTAAAGGCGTACCATGTGACGAGCTCATTGGCCTCCGATATAAAGGAGTGTTACAGTCAGGACGAACATTGTCGCCTGCTGTTGGATCATTTTGGTGGACGAAAGGTTACACTTCCGTCGCACCTCAAAGCGAAGCTAAATCGCTTTAGTTACAGTGATGGCCTGTTATGGCATCAACTGTCACCCTGTGATCCCTTGAGAATCTATGTCCCTCATGACACAGATCTCAAGCTGATGATACTTCACGAGTGCCATGATGCGCCATCTAGTGGGCATCTGGGCCGTGAAAAGACATTCTTACGAGTGTCAGAGGAATTTTGGTGGCCCCACCTATACCGGTGGGTGGCCAATTATATCCGCTCTTGCGAAGATTATCAGCACATAAAGCCTGCACCTTCTAGCAGTGCGCCACTGCAGCCACTGTCGATTCCAACGGATTGTTGGAAGTCGGTCAGTTTGGACTTCATGTTTGGCTTACCGCCTGACCATAAAGACAGGACGGGGCTCGACGTCTTTGTAGATAGACTGAGCAAGATGGTGCATTGAGCACCATATAGCACCAAGATCTCATGAAAAGAGGATGCTCTCTTGTTTCTGGATCACGTGTATCGACTACACGGGATGCCCGGGTCATAGTATCGAGCCAGAATACGCGTTTTACGTTGGGTTTTTGGCGACATGTGTTTGAGCTACTGGGAAGAAAGCTCCACATGTCAACCGCTGATCATCCCCAAACTGATGGCCAAACAGAACGTACCAATCGAGTCGTGGCGGATGTGTCACGTACAGTAGTGACTTCCAAAGAATGGAGCAAGCATTTGTCATTCATGGAGTTCGCTATTAATAACAGTGGTCACGCCAATACGGGTGAGACACTGTTTTACATTATCGGACTGCGTCATCCTCGAGCGCCAGTATCGTTTGTACGCAGCCCGAGTCTTAGTGGGGAAGGTCCCCTCACTTCGCTCGGTGCGAATGCAAAAGAGGTTCCAAATAGCCCTAGTGACACTGCTAGTTTAGCAGTGGCCACGGCACCTATAGGTGTCACAGAGGAGGCACGGCAAGAAACGTCAGTGCTCCTTGACGATAACACTGTAGTGTTATCAACAGCGTCGACCCATGAACGACCTCTTGGAGGCGTCATAGACGAGTTGAATGCTTAAAGCGTGAGCGAAGCTCAGCGCTTTGTGGTTGAGCGATTAGCGATTAGCGATTAGCCATCACGCGTAAAGTCCTTGACGCGATGGCAAGCGTACAGGACAAGCAAAAACAATATGCAGATCAGCATGGTCGCAAAAACAATGAACACTTTAGTGTTGGGGACAAAGTGCTATTAAGTACTACTACCCTACCTAAGCATGCAATTTCTGTACTACCTGGTGGCACTACTAATCTATTGCCCCGATTCATTTGGGCCATTTACAGTGGTTAAAAAAGTTGGAGACCTAAAATTATAGACTCATTCTCCCACCGTATATGAAGATGCACCCCGTATTCTATGTGGGTCGTATGAAACGATATGTTGATCCATAAGAGATCACTTATCCGCATCGGTCTAACGAGACCGATGGTGACGTCGACTGTGAGTCGAGCGTCGCCGCCGATCAGGAGACGAGGAAGCCGATAGGCTCCCTGTATACGAACGAGTGCTCAGTTGAGGAATCGGCGATCGAGGAGGACTCCGCGCTTGACGCGGGTCTCTCATCACCAGTCGCTCTAAATTGTCCAAGCGGGTCTTCAGGCGGTCATACCCCTGAGGATCTTTCGCCCTCACATCGCGCAGATCCGAGGTCAGTCGCGAGACTTGACTCGTGAGATCAGTGACCTGCCTCTTCAGCGCAGCAGTCTCATCCTGCGACTAAACAGCATCAGGTTATTCAGCGAGAGTAGGTGAGCGTAATCGCCACTGGCATCGAGCGCCACCTGTGTTGGTGGAAGCAAAAGGGAACAAGCGCTTCCTTGTTGGAAGGCCGTTGGCCCACCGGTTTGTGAAGCGAAAGCTTTAGATCCTAGTCCAGTGGAAGGGTGACCCAACGAGCTTTGACTCATGGGAGCCTGTTGACGCCTTGAGCGTCGGCGTGCCTAGGCTGGTGGCTGCTTATGTGAAGTAGCACCAGCTAAAGTCTTTCTGCTATTTCCGGATGGACTAGCAGAAGAAGCGTAGCGAGAATCAATTGGGGGTAGCTTAACACCTAAGATATCATTCGCGCGCTTCATGGCGAAGCTGATTCGCTGCGACCGCTGTTTCGTTGCACCCACATGCAAGGTAACATGGCGCCGTAGTTCAGCTTCATATTCGTCGGCTGTTTCGTTAGAACGCAGTACGACTGGAATTGGGAAAGCACTTGTTCGTGCTTTTCCAGCTTTTTCCACATAGGAAAGACGCTATAAAATTTATGAGCGTCAATAGTGGCACGCTGCAAAAGCGCTACACTAGACCCCGTCGGATTGTATCCACTCGGATGGAGGTGACATTGGTGGTAAGCCAACCCTCACGTAACCGTCCTCGCGACGGCGGGCTAGTGAGACCGAAGGTGTAATTGGTGGAGCTTTCAGCTCACACTCACCTGAGTCTGACTCTCCATTATGGATTGTCAAATCATCAGCATGAGGAGTCACATCTGACTGAGTCGCGACTACTCCTTTCGAAGTAGCGTGCTCAGTCTTAGTCGCGCTCATACCTCATTGGGATTGTGAATCGTGCAGAGCTGCGCTCGTAGGCGTAGGGACGAGGATTTACCTTCGCTTGCAGGAAGCATAGATGCTTCCTCAAGGACGGGTGCCTCACACGATGGGGACATATGTCCCATCAACGCGCTTTGCGCATCTCCACTTTGGGGTGATTGCAATGGAGTGCTATACAATGAGGGATGAATTTTCATCCACATTATGGTGAAATAGAAGATTCGTCTTAGTGCATATAGCACTTGACGACGGCTGCGAATCTTCGCGGCGCGAGCGCTTCGTGCTGGTCTGCATGGGCTCCTTTTGAAGGCGACCCATCATCCTTGCCACGTTTCGGTGGCATGAGAATTAGGTAAATTAAGCGGCGCGTTTTAAAGCGGCTCGCAGTCTCTCTGTCTCCTCGGCGATGTTTTACATAATGCAAAAATCATTTTAAAAGGGGGGATGGTTTAACAGGGCATCTAGTTACACATAAACATTAAGTAATCTACTTAATGTAGGTCTAAAAGTTTCCATGATCACTTTTGACCTGTCACTTGGGTGAGATACACAAATGTGATCCACCCTCGTGAATGTGATATCCATTGATGGATTCACATGGGAAGGGATACCGCTAGTTGAAGCTAGGCATCGCGACGTCTCAGAAGGACGTCAGTTGCGATCTTAAATCTAGATTTAAGTTCATAAGACCGGATACGCTATTAATGAGTAGCGTATCCGATCATTATATAATCAGCCAATCAGTAGTTAAGTTATCTTTAATCATAATTCAGTAAATATAGCTCAGTCTTGAATTTACTAAAGCATTAGCACCACGCACGAGAAGCTGAAAAAGCTTCTGCGTGGCGTCAGTGTCTTCTTGTTTAGAGTTTCGTTGCACTCACTAAAGCGAGAGGCAAATGGAGTTACGACTGCTTAACTCCATTTGCCTCTCGCTTTAGTGGTCGACCAACCACACAACCACCCTCGCACGCAAAGGTAAGACAGTCTAACTGCTTCTTCGCTTGTGCTGCAGGTGTGTGCTAAGTAGCACGAGGCAACTTAGTAGAAGTGCTCGACTACACAAGCAGCGTGAAGAAGCAATTAGACCGTCTTGCCTCCGCGTGCGGTGGAGTTGGTGATGGCCGGCGCTATAGCACATAATTAATCGTTTCCGATCGCTTTAAAGTGAGCCGCGTCACAAATTATTTAGAAGTGCTTCTCTTACGTTACGCAGAAGCTTATCAAACATTTTGTGCGCAGTGTACAATGGTTAGCATTTTCAAGACTGGCTTATATTTTAATCGAAGTTAATAAAATATAAATCTGAATACTGATTGGTTAATTGTAATGATCGGATACGCGTCTTTTTAGAAGCGTATCCCTATGTGCGAGCTTAAAATATATCTAAGCTCGCTGATGACTTCCGTCTGCAGCGTCACCATGACGCCTAGTCCCTACCAGGCGTCATCCCCGTTGAATGTGAATCCATTCATGGATATTACATACACGAGACCGGTTCACATTGATGTGCCTCATCCAAGTGGCAGGTCTAAGGTATCACGTACCCTTTAGACCTACTTGTTAAGATTATACACTTAACGGAATCGTGTAACTGTAAGCCCTTTAAATTATATTTCTCTTAAGACGATTTTTACGTCGTTTGTAAAACATCGAAAGCAAGAAGATCCCACCGAAACGTGGTAAGGCTGATGGGTTGCCAGCAAAGGCGCCCATGCAGACCAGCACAAAGCGTACGTGCCGCGATAACTCGCAGCCGTCGCTAAGTGTCTCGTTGACAACGTCGATATCTAATGTCGTCTTGTCAGCAGAGAACACTGGTCCGTCCCACTAATGTGCGGATGATGATGTGGTGGAGTGGATTCTCAAACGACGTGAAAAAACCACAAACACACACAGCGTTGGACTGCCGATTACCGAGTAATTACCTCGATTCCGTGTCGCATCAATCTTGGGTCTAACCTTGTGTACCCGTCGGCTAGGCTGGTCTTGCTACTCGTTAGACGCAGAAGACTTATAGTCTTAGCCCTGGTATAGATGAACTTGGTGGTCCCCGAGTGGATATACTACACTCAAGACCGGGTTTCTTAGGCTAAATTGACTGTGTCGAGAGCAATGCACATGGTACTTTGGGTGCGTCTTCATATACGGTGGGAGAATGAGTCTATAATTTTAGGTCTCCAACTTTTTTAACCACTGTAAATGGCCCAAATGAATCGGGGCAATAGATTAGTAGTGCCACCAGGTAGTACAGAAATTGCATGCTTAGGTAGGGTAGTAGTACTTAATAGCACTTTGTCCCCAACACTAAAGTGTTCATTGTTTTTGCGACCATGCTGATCTGCATATTGTTTTTGCTTGTCCTGTACGCTTGCCATCGCGTCAAGGACTTTACGCGTGATGGCTAATCGCTAATCGCTAATCGCTCAACCACAAAGCGCTGAGCTTCGCTCACGCTTTAAGCATTCAACTCGTCTATGACGCCTCCAAGAGGTCGTTCATGGGTCGACGCTGTTGATAACACTACAGTGTTATCGTCAAGGAGCACTGACGTTTCTTGCCGTGCCTCCTCTGTGACACCTATAGGTGCCGTGGCCACTGCTAAACTAGCAGTGTCACTAGGGCTATTTGGAACCTCTTTTGCATTCGCACCGAGCGAAGTGAGGGGACCTTCCCCACTAAGACTCGGGCTGCGTACAAACGATACTGGCGCTCGAGGATGACGCAGTCCGATAATGTAAAACAGTGTTTCACTCGTATTGGCGTGACCACTGTTATTAATAGCGAACTCCATGAATGACAAATGCTTGCTCCATTCTTTGGAAGTCACTACTGTACGTGACACATCCGCCACGACTCGATTGGTACGTTCTGTTTGGCCATCAGTTTGGGGATGATCAGCGGTTGACATGTGGAGCTTTCTTCCCAGTAGCTCAAACACATGTCGCCAAAAACCCAACGTAAAACGCGTATTCTGGCTCGATACTATGACCCGGGCATCCCGTGTAGTCGATACACGTGATCCAGAAACAAGAGAGCATCCTCTTTTCATGAGATCTTGGTGCTATATGGTGCTCAATGCACCATCTTGCTCAGTCTATCTACAAAGACGACGAGCCCCGTCCTGTCTTTATGGTCAGGCGGTAAGCCAAACATGAAGTCCAAACTGACCGACTTCCAACAATCCGTTGGAATCGGCAGTGGCTTCAGTGGCGCACTATTTGAAGGTGCAGGCTTTATGCTGACACTTTTCATAAGAGAGAATATAGTTGGCCACCCACCGGTATAGGTGGGGCCACCAAAATTCCTCTGACACTCGTAAGAATGTCTTTTCACGGCCCAGATGCCCACTAGATGGCGCATCATGGCACTCGTGAAGTATCATCAGCTTGAGATCTGTGTCATGAGGGACATAGATTCTCAAGGGATCACAGGGTGACAGTTGATGCCATAACAGGCCATCACTGTAACTAAAGCGATTTAGCTTCGCTTTGAGGTGCGACGGAAGTGTAACCTTTCGTCCACCAAAATGATCCAACAGCAGGCGACAATGTTCGTCCTGACTGTAACACTCCTTTATATCGGAGGCCAATGAGCTCGTCACATGGTACGCCTTTACGGCTGCCAGTGTTGACGACTCAACTTGTGCTTTCGCACGAGACACACATTCCTGGTGTCTTGCCTCGAAGCCTGGTCTGCGCGATAACGCGTCAGCCAAGCATTCGATTTACCCGGCTTATATAGACCTTTGAAATTGAATTCAGAGAAGAATGTTAGCCATCTCGCCATTCTCGGCGAGAGGTGCGGTGAATTGATAGCGGTCCGCAGTGATGCGTGATCCGTATAGACCACAAAATGTTTGGTGCCCAAGAGGTGCACCCGAAACTTCACAAGGGCATACTTAATTGAAAGTAGCTCCTTGTCATGCACAGGGTAATTCAGCTCGGCAGCTTTTAAAAGCCGAGACTGGTACGAAATGACACGGTCAACGCCGTTGTCATTCTTCTGCATGAGCGCGCTGCCGATTGCAAAATTTCTTGCATCACAGACGACGCTAAAGGGCTTATCCGCGTCTGGCAATGCCAAGACCGGTGCCTCTACAAGAGATTTCTTCACTGAAGTGAACGCATCTTCTTGTTCCTTTGACCAAGTCCATTCTGTATCCTTTTTCAAAAGATCAGACAATGGCTTGGTCTGCTCCGCATAATTCTTGCTGTACTTATGCAAGTAATTAGAGAGCCCAAGGAATTGGCGCAAATCCTTCTCGTATCGTGGGACTGGCCATTCCTTTACAGCCTTTACCTTTTCTGGGTCTGCTCGTACACCATGTGCTCCTACGATGCAGCCCAGTACAGGTATCTCGGGGACCCCTATTACGCACTTTTGCAAGTTCACGTATAATTGGGCGTCACCCAGAGTCTGCAACACAGCGTCTAAATGACGCTTGTGCGACTCTATCGCGCTCAGACCGTCCTCCGCCCTACTATGCACGAATACATCGTCAAAGTAATGGGGCGCGTAGGCACGGTGCTGATGCATCACGTGAGCCACAACTCGGTTGAATGTTGCTGGAGCATTTTTCAACCCTTGTGGCATCACAAGCCAATCACAGCATACCGCTTGGGGTGCTTACTGCCGTTTTGGCTACATCGGTATCTCTCATGAGAATCTGATAGTAGCCATCCTTCAGATCCAACGCGGAAAAGATAGTTGAGTTTCCCATGGAATTCAACAAAACATCTTTCCGCGGGATCGGCGTTTGAGCCGGAATGGTGGCCGTGTTCAGCTTATTTTAAGCATGAACCACGCGCCACCCACCCGTGGCTTTACGCACACAGAAGGTCGTGCTGCAGTGAGGCGACTTGCTCTCACGTACATGTCCCGCCTTAGCTCGCTTGTCGAAGAACTCATCGATGTAATCGACTTTTTCCTTCGGCAACGGCCATTGACTGGTCACACAATACTTGGTGCCAGGTTCCAGTTCAATCTCGTGCCTGACGCCCCTCGGCCGGTAGGCGGCTCGGCACTTCTTCTGGAAACACATCACGGTGTTTCCACAGAACATCATAGAACGGGCTTTCCTTCATGGCATCCCAGCTTTGAGCAGCGACCGTTTCTTTTTGTCGGTCTCCAAGACGCTCTCATCCATTGTGGATGAAGAGCAACAGTTCACCACGTTCTCTTCTGGAACTGGTGCGACTATCTCGTGGATCTTTCCTTCCTTTAGTTCGGACAGGAATAGATCCCAAGTCATCTCCGAGAGATTTACTATCTCCTCGGCAGATGCCAAGACAAGTTGGAGCACCTCAACTGAGGATGCCTCCGGCATTTTGTCCTCGACGGTCTCGAACAACTGGTGGCATTTAACCGTGCGCGTAGCGCAGGAGGACTGGAAGGTTGGGATGCCACCGTGGGACCCGGACCTCCGTTCCAACCAGTAGGAGGCCCTGCACCTACTGGTCCCGATCGTTTTTTGGACGTGCGGCCGGTACAGCACCCTCATGATGGGCGTCCACTACTTGCACCGATATTGGCGCTGGCGCACGGCACTCTGCCGCGCGATGCCCTGGCTTACGACAACGAAAGCAAACCATTGGACGCCCGGTGCGAGCGTCACCCTTATGGGAAATGACACGCCGTCGGTCACCCGACGACTCAATCACGTGTATCTCCATAGGTTCTGGACCAGAAGGCCGGGGAACGGTGACGACCGAGGGTTTGGCATATGCCTTTGTGACCCTTAAGTCTTCACGGAGTGCGATGTCAAATGCCTCCTCCATTGTGGCAGGCTCGGCGCGCTCCAGCGATAAGCGGGTATGCCCCTCACGCATATCATTCACAAAGACATTTACCTGCGTATACCTGCCTATGAAGTGCGTAATAATACACGACGACAAATGCCTAGCCATTTGCACGTAGTCACGCATCGCCATTTTACCCTGTCGCATCGGCAGGAATCTTGATCGCACCATTTTCTCCTCTTGCGGTGGCTCAAAAGCAAGACGAAGATCGTCCTGGATGGTATCCAAGGTGGGGAATGCGTGCTCGTCCACAACGAGTTTACCAAGGGCCCACTCCTTGGCCTTCCCGGTGAGGCGGGAAAGAAAAAGTTGACCTTCGCCTGGGGTGCCTCAAGAAGTCTCGAGGCGATGGCGATATCTAAGAATGTTTTATTTTTTTCCAACTTCTCGGAACCACCGATTCAGTGACCACCGGTCCTTTCCTTCTCCAGATTAGGAGGAGGTTTCCATCTTCACGGCCTCATTACGTGAATAACGCGAGGAAATTAAGCCTCGCCGGTTGGACTCGGCGAGCTCGCGTGCCATAAACCCATGTATGGCGAGACGTTGCGCGTCAGGGGTCGCTGATCTCATCAACGACGCGACGAATGCCTCTCCCGATATCGCCGCGAGGCGATTAAGGGCATCCCGCTCAACACCAGTAAGATGGGGGAAGGTCGCGTGCTCCAGAAATAAATCTGGAGCGTCAAAGTACGACGATTCGCTCATCCCAAACTCGGGCATAGGAAGAACTACGAAGTGCTACCAGGTGTAAAGGGGCTAGAACGTACCGTCACTAGCTTACACGCGCGCTTGAGGAAGACTCAAGCCCAAGTATTAGGTATTAAGTAAATTTAACTCTGATTTTTATTTTGGTTTTAATTCGTACTAATTACGAAGATTTTAGTCGTAATAAATACGACAGTGTTCCCGCCTTTCGGGAACCACACAATTTCAGGTTAATTCATCATTGGTCCATATTGGGGACTTTAGGCCCAATAATAAACCAATAATAAATTACCACGCTGTGCCCGCTATTCGGCCCAGCACCTGTCTACATATGTAAATGTTTAGTTGTGCTAACTATGTGTGTTATGTAGCCCATTACAGTGAACCTTGCAATTGGCGCATCCTTAACAATTAGATACGTATATAGGGGTTCACTACACGCTTGAAAGTAAAGAGTTCAATGCGACTTCATCTTTATCGATCGGGATGACAATATTAATGTCATCCTAGGATTATTATGGCTCAGAAGGTACGAGCCATGGTTCAGCTGGTAGCATCGAACCGTGAAGATTCCTGACGCTTGTTCATCAGACGCCTTTCCGATGAACGTCTTGGAGCGTTCACAAGCGTAAAATTTACTACTAGTGATTACGATGGCCTCACTTGTGGTTCAATCGTTAGTACGACTAAACAATAACTTAGCGTGGCAGAAAACCACACTGTGAAGCAAGCTGCCGGCGGCTGTGCACAAGCACAGGCAGAGCCGAAGTTCCACCACTCGAATAAGTCGAGTGGATCGGGACATGAATGCTCGCCTAAAAGGCAGCATCCCCCGAAGAGTGAACCGGCTGCCCAGAAGCGGCAACACGGTAGTCCTAGATCAACTGGAGAGTTGATCGTAGAGGATCTAACTGTGTTTGCGCAGACAAAGCTAGAGGAAGTCGATGGAATAAGTTCCATCGAGCCTGGAGGGAATAAGGTCCCAGTAAGTAAGCAATACGTTGAACGTCTTGGTTAATTACGGATCAAATCTATGCGAATGTGTTTAAGCGTTTAACGTTTGCTTTGGAGATAATTCAGTTGCATGCGTTAAAGCCTAAAAGGTTCTTGCGTGATCTGCGTAGTGGCAAAGTCAAGCAGATCTGTGTACTCGTCACAGAGGACGAGTAAGTGACTGATATTCGATCAGCAACAGTTTTTGCCAAGAACGAACGGGGTCTCAGCAGCTCATCAATGGACGAAAGTGTCTTTAATGAGAAGACTCAGATTGAGGGACAAACATCGCAATCCTGGGAGTCACTGAAGTCAAATCCTTTGTAAAATGATTTGGTAGAATATAAGGATGTATTTCCTATGTCCGTTCTGTGCGAGCAACCTAACGATAAAGGTACTTGACACGTGATCGACCTCGCTACAGACACATAATATTGTGTCATGAAACTGTGTACAATGCCTATAATACATGCCAAGGCGATCGACTAATTTTTAGCTGTTGGCCATAATAGAGAGTTAACTTCCCCTCACAGCTCTTTGACCTTTTGTGAGCGAAAAATCACAAGAGAGTTAAGGATAGTGCACGAGTTCAATAAGTTGAGCGCTGCAACGATACCGGCGCAAACGCCGTTACCAAGGAAGGACGTAATAAAAGATGTTATCTCTAACAATACCATCTTATAGTCCATTAATATGATAGATACTAACGCTCATATGCGTAAATGGGACATCACGTACACGGCAGTGAGCGCCCCGGGTGGTATGCTTTAGGATTGGATGGTGATTCCGCAATGGCTAAGTAATGGACCAGCCACATTTTGTGAATGTGTTTCTCAAAATATTGAGACCACATCGTCGAAGAGACGCGGTGCGAATTTGCACCGCGTAACTTCATCGTTGTGTCCGTCCATATCAGGGCTTTGGATGGGAGAAAAGATCTGGAAGTCCACCGACTCCACGTTCACGAGAGCATAAGCTGTACGCCAACCTCAAAAAGTGTATATTCGCAGCTAGCAAAATCATATCCTTCTACTGTGATCGACGCAAGAACAGCAACAAGATGAACCATATTTTATAAACACGCGAATACCATTTTACCGTGAGCGTCTATGGGCAATTAAAATAAAATTCCATTGAGACGGACCTTGAGCGCTCTGTTGCAACAGGTAGAGGCTGTATTGATACGCTCAGTGAAGTGCTAGTGTCACTTGTTGACAAACTTGCAAGGTTGAAAGTACTTGCGCACAAACTTATACTGGCTAGGCCAGGAAATTCCGCGGCTGACCGTGAGGTAAGTCCAATTACTAATACATTGTTATATACAAAAATGATTTGTTACCTGTAATCATGCTGGGGCGGTACGACGACACGAGTAGTGTAGCCGTTTACGGTTGTGTAATACAGGAAGACGTTCCGCTAGGTGTATTGATCTGTATAAGATCGATACATGGCAGGCAAGTGCTTCTTGTCTTGCTTATATGGTTCCTTTAGGTTCTCCATCTGGCGCAAAAGGTCACTAGCTTGCGCGTATGCCATTTTAATGTCGTCGAATTAACTTAAAGACAAATCGCTGATACTCAGCATAGCGACAGTAATATACACATCACTGTCGGACTACACAGTCGACTCATTTTCGGGCCGCCTTGAGAGCGCATTAACGATGACGCTAAGTCGTCCTGGTTGACTCAACACAGAAAGATTATAATCCGCGAAGACCGAAAACCATCTCTCCATTCGTTGCGAAAGGTTTGAGCTTATTTACAGCCGTGTATAGTGTAGCATGGTCTGTCAACACAATGAACGGTCTAGATAGACGCAAAACTTAGCCAGTGTATAATCAATGGCAACACGATCCTTGTCATTCACCAAATAGTTACGCTTAGACCTTGCAGTTGACGCAATTAAGAAAAGACGCCATTATCAGCGCCGTCTGTGTCGCACTAAATCATTTCGCAGCCAATTGCAAAATCGCTTGCACCATTGACAACATAAATGGGTCTGTCTTAGGTGCCCAATAAATAATACCAGCAATTGCATCAGGCTCGGCTTAGTGATTTTTCAGAGAGAAAGGCTTAATGAAATCGCCGATTCTGCCCGTATCGCTAAATTTAAATCCAGACTGCTGACCGCTGACAGGAAGCCTTTCAATTCCGCTTTACTTTAATCTGAGTAAAAAAGAATGATTGTTGTCTCCCCGGCGTAGTTTCGAGCGATCTTTCCTAAATTAGGGCTTACATCGTGTTTTATTCGAGAAGCCGCTCAAGAGGTGTGCTCGCGTGTTCGTCGATACAATCTTTCGAGTGCATGGCTTACCCCGTGAAATTGTGTCCTTATAGGGACCACCGATTCACGGCAGAGTTTTGCCGTTCAGTGTTTAATCACTTGAAACACGGCTAGCGACGTCTTTACTTTCGACCCTTCAGAAAAAATATGTAATAATGAACGCGCCAATTGCCTCCTCGAAAAGATACTTCAAGGTTACGACCACTCGTTCACGAGTTAGAGTGCTACTTGTTGCCTTTTGCAACAGATACGGTACTATTATAATAATAGGGCTTGTCGATGGTCAATTATTCATTGACAACTTGATACATGCGTATACGACACATACACCATTTTACGTAAATGGTGTTTCCCATCCATGTGTCCCAATTTAATAGAGGGTAACTAATTCTAGGGAGGGATGGGCTCGCTCGAACGAAATCCAATATGGCTATTGCTCATCACGCGCCAACGTTATAGTCGATGCCAAAATAATAAAAGACGTACCATTCGACTTCGGTTAAGAAGAAGACAGGAAAAGCGATGAAGCTCTTATTAATTATGTGGCTAAAGACGTCAGCATTTACAAGTATCACACTAGCGAGAACACTGATGTTCTCGCTCCGTTAGACCAATCATCTATGCAGTGCATTGTGAACGCTCTGCAGCCAAAAGCAACTAGTCAGCAAAGAACTTCTCGCTGCCTCGTGAAGAGGTAGTTCGCGTCGTGCAAGATTCCATCGCCGAAGAAGTGAAAGCGCAGAAGCGAAACGCAGACAATAATGGTAGGTTAAATGCTCAAATATTTGGCGAAAAAGAATTTATTTTACTTTCAACAGAAAATCTATCTATATACGTAGTGACTAACGCCGGCAGCGTCAAAGATTAGTGGTAAATTAGCATGAGGCAGCTTCGCGTCGTAGAGAAGCGAGAGTACCGGCGACCGACACAAAAAATCAAAGAACCCGTCTGATGCTATTCCAACGTGCCATAGCCAGACAACCCGAAAGCCGTCGCCGTAAGGTGACAAGCTTCGTACAACCACCAGACTCAAACGAGGAACCAACGTTTCAACCAAGCGTAAACAGCAATAAATTGTTGCACAAGTCCATTGGCCCATTTCGCGTATTGCGCCGCATAGGCAACGCATACAAGATACATCTGCCCTTTAAGGTGCGTACGCATTCTACATTTTTCGTGATACGTCCTCGTCCGTACGTTCAGCACGCGGCTTCATCGAGCGACGAAGAGCGTTTCCACGCTGAAGAATCTTCATTAGACTCTTGTGGTCAAAAAATAGGTTTGCAACCCGGATGTTTAGGAAGGAGATCGTCCCATGACAATGAGCGATCTCTTGAAGAGCTGCCGCCAGGTCGTCACGCAGAAAGAAAACTATCTCCTCGCTCTTCGTCTGTGCAACATTGAAGTCAGCACGGGTATTATGCTGGTCAAACTTAAGCTGGCGCACATAATCTCCGCAAGAGGTGACGCATGTTCCGCTCGTGACCGTAATTTCAACGCATCCCCCAGGTTGCACGATCAATATCGTCTAACTTGGCAATAAAGTATATTGAAGAGTTTAACATATAATATTCCTCCACCACTGCATCCGCTGGTGTACTCCCGTGGTGGAAAGCGCATTCTCGCGTAACTCTTGCTGAACCACCGCGACGTGATGCAACGTAGGAAGAGGTAATTCGTCCAAACGCGTGGCTATCTTCCTTTGGCGGACAGCTGAGTACCTCGTACCGCCGGCGTTCTTGTCCTCTTCGAACGGTATGACGAGGCAAAACCGATGGCGAAGGATTGAAATCAGAAATCGAGCGCCCGGATTCTACTCCTTCGCCATCGTTTGTGCCTCCGCTCGTAAAGGGATTAAAGATTGTTAAAATCTTCATACATCTCGGAAAAGATGCGAGCCATTCACCAGGGCTCAGTCACCCATGTGGCTAATGGCTGAGGGGGTAGGTGATGTAACAGGATGAGCTCGTTACGTAATACAAGCACTAATATTAAGTGCCAATACAAATATGATATTATAGCTAATATTATTCGACAATATTATCTATAGAAATGATATTGTTCTTGAAAGGATAGATGCCCTCTAATTAATTGATATAGGCCTTTGTAATAGCCAGCGAGCTGCCCATTGACAAATGGACGTGCGCAATGATTGGAGGACATGAAGGCAACATTCATATTTGTAATTCAATACAGTCATGAGAAGGTGATAACGGCACAGTTATATTAGATAATTTAACTATACAAAAGACAGTTCTCTTTTCTTCTCAACTAAGCGTTTGTTTAGTTAATAACCTTCCTCTGCCTTTTTGTTTTAGAAATGTATCGAGGCACCTGCTTACACTGTCATCAGTGTCAGTAGACCATACTGTAATCAATATAGTTGGAGGGTGCCCTGTAGCGAAGCTACGTAGCCCTTACGTCTGAGGAAGACTGATAGGCTGAATGCTTCTTAGTTTTATATCTATAAAAGGTTAAGGCTAAAGGCCACTTAGTTATTAGAAATTACAAAAAGGACTACGAAGTCTACCCATTTAAGTGACTTAGAGCAATTTTGAGCCAACGAGCAAGAAGCGTATAAGGCTCATAGAATCAACGCACAGAGTGCAAAAGCTATGATAGAAGCTTAGGATCTGTAGAACCAACGCATGAAGTGTTTTAAGTAGATGGTAGTTGCACTTGTGCAGAGGTAGTTAGAAGTAAAAGTGAATGTATTAGAATGTTATCTTCGTTCGCTAACACTATAATACAACATGCACTGCAACTTGACCATAACATGTTTGCGTCCGTATTCTACGTCGTCGTCATGTCGCTCAACGGTCATGTCGCCACCTCGTCCCATCACCTGGTCCGATCTTATCGTAACGCCTGTCACGACACTTGTCACTGTCGTAGCCTCGTCTCACCATCTGTCACCATCGTAGCCTCGTCTCACCATCTGTCACTATCGTAGCCTCGTCTCACCACATGTTAAGATATGTGTGACTTTGACCAATCAGGTGTCAACGTCACATGTTATACCTGTTGAACCTGTAACATAACAATGACTGACAAGACGTTTCTAAACAGGCATTTCAAACGCTCCTCCTCGGTGTCAGGCTGAGTGGTCTTTAATCCGAACATTGCACGTAGCTCTTCCATTCTTGGCGCCGGCAATGACTTCGTCAAGATATCGACCATCATGTCTTGGGACTTGACAAATCTTGGAGCCACGATCCCATCTTTCGCGTAGTTGCAGATGAACTTGAACCTGATGTCCACGTGCTTGGCGCTTGACGTGCTTTTCTCCGACTCTATCTGCTTGATAGCCGCTTGATTGTCTATCCACATCGGCATCGGCTTGATCACGTTCAACTTCAATTCGTCGAACAGTGCCTTCATCCCCAGTAGCTCGCGTCCGGCTTGAGACGCCGCGCTGAATTCTGCCTCCATGGTGCTCAGCGACACACTAGACTGCTTCTTGCACATCCAAAGGACAATAGAGCCATCCATGGTCAGGACACAACCAGACACAGACTTACGGTCCGACTTGTCTGCCGCAAAATCCGCGTCGCTCCAGCTCTCGATACGCATGTCCTTGGGTGTCGATCCATTTCCCCCCAGGTGTAGCTTCAGATCCTTCGACATCTTCAAGTAGCGCATGATCCTTTTGGCAGTCTTCCAATCCTTGTTCGTCGGCTTGTGTGTTTGTCTTGTTGCCTTGTGCACTGCAAAGCAAATATCCGGCCGCGTGCACCTTGCGATCCACAGTAGACTTCCCACCACGACTGGAAAGACTTCACGCTTAAGTCGTTCTTTGCACTCCTTTTTGGCAGAAAGTCTTGAGCATTCTCATCCTCGAGATTGCATTCGTCGCCTATCGGAGTCCTCACTCCGTTCGCCGAGTCCAGTCCGAACTCCTTCAACAGCAACTCGATCGTCACTTGTTGGTCCAGAATGTACCCCTTGGACTCGTCCAGCTTGATGCGAAGTCCTAAAAACTTGTTTACCGCGCCCAGATCCTTGATTGACAAACTCGCCATGTCCTTGAAGAAGTTTTCTACTGCGCTTGGATCAGTTCCTGTGACGAGCAAATCATCGACATGACTCCGACCACTGTGCATGTATCGCCTACGTACTTAAAATACAAACACATGTCTGTCGTACATTGTCGGAACCCGCTCTGTTGTAACTTGGAATCTAGTAGTTTGCTCCAGAGTCTTCCAGCCTGCTTGAGTCCATATAGTGACTTCTTCAAAAGCAGTGCTAAGTCTTTCGTCGACCTTTTTCCCAGACCCTTGATCTTTTCTTCGTCTATGGTCATATCTTTTGGCACCTTCATGTATATGTCCAAATGCTCCTCCTTTTCTGCCTTGACGTATGCATTCGGCACATCACCATGTCGAGCTGGTACCTTCCAACGTCTTGATAGCATCAAGATAATCTTCACCGTGCTCAAGTCCATCACCGCTGCAAAAGTGAGGTTGCAGTCTACTCCAAAGACTTGTTCGTTTCCACAGACGACCAGACGAGCCTTGTACCGCTCTATGTCCCCGTTCGCATCGGTTTTGGTCTTGTACACCCACTTGTTGTGGAGAACGTGCGCATCCTTGGGTGCAACGATCGTCCAGACATCGTTCGCCTTTAACGCGTCCAGTTCTTCGGTCATGGCGATCTTCCACTCTTGATGTTGCTTGCTCTTGACTGTTTATCCATAGTGCTTGGGGTCTTGCATTATAATTACATTTACCACATCTTGTTTTTCAGCAGGACCTTCATTCGAAGGCTCTTCAACCTGTTGCTTGCTGGTTGACCTTGTACCATGTCGCTCTCTTGTCCATCCGGATTTTCGACCCTTGAGTCCTTTCGTGACCCGTTTTTTGACGCTTGATTGCACTTGAACATTCGGTTGATCATCATTGGGTGGCTCTTCCTGATGGTCGACTCTCTTCAAGTGGGACTTGACTTGTTCATTTTGCTCATCCGACAGTGTTTCAATGTTTTGCACATGTTGTGTTACCACAACCACCTTGTCCTTGGGGATGTACACTTTGTAACCCTTCGTCTCGCCACTTTTGCCAATTATTATGCCTGCCTTCCCACGCTCTCCAAGTGACTTGTTTTTTGTATGGACATGAACCGTGCATGCAGAACCGAACACCACGATGTCATTCAGCATAGGCACTTTCTTCGTCAAAAATTCCATTGGGGATACACCACCAGGATTCGACTTGGTTCGGCTCCGGTTGAGTATGTAAGTCGCGTACTCAGCAGCATCACCCCGGAAAGAAAGGGGTAGGTTCGAGGCGAACACCATGCTTCTTACAATATTCATAATAGTACGATGCATCCGTTCAGCCTTACCATTACTGGCTTGGTTTCTGGCTTTGCTCACTTGACGTGATACGCCAGTCCCTTTGCAAAACACATCTAATGTCTTGTATTCGCCACCTCCGTCCGTGCGTAGCACGTGGATCTTGCAATTAAATTCTCGTTCGAAACTCACAAAGAACTGCTTGAACTTGAGTGCAGCTATATCTTTAGACTTGGCCAGAAACACACGGCATTAATTTGATCGGTGGTCAATAAATTGACTAGGTAACGATTTCTCAGTCGGTCTCGTGGGGTTATCGGTCCCTTAAGATCAGAGCATATCACTCCACCTATCATGAGTTAATGCCCGTTTCCTTTTTCGACTGTGCTTTCTTGACTTGTTTTCCTTTTGCACACGCCAGTCAATTTATGCGGGTAAAGTCAGTCAGCTTAATAGCCGACCCCGGGTCTCTGGCCATCTTGATGATAGTATCGAAACAGAGATGGCCCAAACGACGATGAAAATGCATCAAGGTACCACTCTGAACATCCGAATCGGATTCATATTCAGGTGAATTAAGTACAGCCATCATCGCTTCCCGTGATGTTCTTGAAACGGTGTTACCGGGTCTCATCACCGTGACAACCAACACATTGTTGTTGCATTCAACATCCTTACCGGTGCACCTCCGACCCCGGAGGTCAACACACGCCTCCCTCCTCGATATTCGAGTTTACATCCTTTAGCCTCGAGCTTACCATATGATATGATCTTTCGCTCGAGGTTTGCAGCATACTGAACATCGAGGAGCCGGATGGTGTTCACAACTCCCAGTGCGACAACTTCAATGACGACACTTCCTTGCATGGCGATTCTCAGCACGCCTCCATCAGTGGCTGCCGTCAAACATTCACTCTGACAGTCTTTTGGATTAACCAGAAGACTTAAATCGTTTACCAAATGTCTGCTGGACCCACTGTCAAGGATCCAATTGTTGTCTTGAATATGTCCACCATTGCCAATTGCAAAGGTAAAGCTTGGCCTTGGTATTTTCTTCTTCAGTTGCGGGCACATCGACCTGATGTGTCCGACTTCCCCGCACTTGTAACACGTGCGCTGGTCACCTTCACCGAAGGTTGATTTTACCTTAGCCTTGACCCTGTCCTTTAGTTCCTTCCTTGTTTCGACAGCGTTTACCACATCGCGCCTAAGATTCTTTGCATGAGTGTCGATCTCCGTCGGCTGCGCGAATTGAGCCATTTCTTCAGCCTGACGTAAGGGGTCGGTACGATGCATGTCCAACCTGGACAACATGGTCGTACGCATAAGCGGGTCTGCATAGTGGACGATGTTGTCAAGCACCAGGTTGTCCACCCCTCCGCATGAATTACTCACGGCCGTCAGGTATAAAAGTGATCCGTCCAACTTCTGTGAGTTGCCTTTGGCGCCGTGAACAATTTCATGCTCTGGGCAGGTGATATCTTTGTGTTGAAAGTCTGAAGCAACCTTTGCATAGCATGCTCCAAGGTTTGGCTTTCAGACCACCAAGTCTCCACCTGCCGGCGGTAATACGTCTGCGCCTTGCCGGCCAGATGTTGTCCCAGGACATCAACCTTAATATCCTCCGGCCACGCGAAACCACACGCACGCTCAGCAAACCCGACTTGACGGACAAATTCTTTACCCCATTCAAGGAACCCACTACCGAGTCCGTGGTATAGTTCCTTCCCGTCAAAGGGTTGTAGCGCGAGCTTCCGGTGTTGTGCATCTGGCATACCGGTAACTTGTAGTCCAGGATGACCGTTTATCCTGTTTGGCATACCCGCGCCTAAATAATAGTCTGCAGGTGTAATGTAAAGGTCCAAATTCTGCCTGCATGTTCACGTTTGCTGCAACATGTTCCGCCGGTCGACCATCAACGTTCACCTGGTTGTGGCGCCTTGCCCCGAAGTATGTCGCTGGAGACACGTCCGGGGCTTTCTTGGGAGGAGGGGTACGCTCCAAAGCCTGGAGAGTCATCCCCGCGCCCACTCCCAGGGCCGAACCGAAGATTGACTCCGGTTGATCCTTGTTGCCCTTGCCGACTTGCTCGTTCTGGGAAACCTCCATCCGATTCATTCATTCGGATAGGTCCCCGAGCATGGCCAGCACCTTGTCCATTGCCCCCATGGGCACTGCCGACTTCTCTTCCAAGTGGTCGTTTTCGGTCTTGTTAGGACCGTCGGTCACCACAACGGGTCCAGCTTTAGTACCTGTACCGGCATCTCGTTTTATTGGGCTCATAACCTGTTGTAAGTAGATGGTAGTTGCACTTGTGCAGAGGTAGTTAGAAGTAAAAGTGAATGTATTAGAATGTTATCTTCGTTCGCTAACACTATAATACAACATGCACTGCAACTTGACCATAACATGTTTGCGTCCGTATTCTACGTCGTCGTCATGTCGCTCAACGGTCATGTCGCCACCTCGTCCCATCACCTGGTCCGATCTTATCGTAACGCCTGTCACGACACTTGTCACTGTCGTAGCCTCGTCTCACCATCTGTCACCATCGTAGCCTCGTCTCACCATCTGTCACTATCGTAGCCTCGTCTCACCACATGTTAAGATATGTGTGACTTTGACCAATCAGGTGTCAACGTCACATGTTATACCTGTTGAACCTGTAACATAACAATGACTGACAAGACGTTTCTAAACAGGCATTTTTAACATGAAGTGCTCCAATAGAGCAAGACATACCAGGCTAAGATGTATGTATGTATGTATGTATGTATGTATGTATGTATGTATGTATGTATGTATGTATGTAACCGCGTCACGCGAGCCGTCTTGCCACCAAAGTGGCTCAACTTTCGCATGCGTCGGCCTATCTCTTTTCTCTACATTTCTCTCTACTCTCGCCAGGGTTCATTGAGCGGCGCGCGCTATATGCACCGCGCTGAAGGCCGCCCAGGATCACGATCCTTTGCACACAGTCAAAGGAGGTGCAGGTCTGGGGCCAGTCGACGGCGGTGTCCAGCGGTAGGTTTCTTGCTTGGATTCCTTGGATGTCTATCTTGTCAACAGGTCCTACCCAGGGAGGGTTTGTTGTTGCTTTCATTGGGAACAAAGGATTACGCGAGCGTACCTAAGCAGAGATACCGGGACTTCGGGACTTCGGGCTTGGCGGCGTACATCGTGGCGGCTTTACTGGCGGTTGGGGGTGAGAGCGGCAAGAGAGAGGTGCGTAGAGGGAAAGGACCGTCAAATACTGACGGACGCCGCGGAAGCATCCGTCCAAGGCCTGACTAGCATTAAGCTAGCTCAAACCTTCAGGAAAGGCGTTACCCCAACCCAAACAGGATACAGGCTAATGTACTAACTAATATTTAAATGCACAAACATAGTCATATTTTTTATTATTTTACAACTCATAATGTGAATTGGTTTTTTAATGCGAATAGATTTATGAATGAAGCTGCCCTAAGTACCCAACATTAGATTATCACTATATTATAATTTTTTGTGATATGCGATCCTTTAATTGAATGATGTGCTTAGTACTGTTAAGTTTAAGGCAAATACCGAGTTGATATATTGATTGAGGTCCCAAATTCTCGTGCTGACCATGTTACAACAAAGCCTGATATCTACAATATGTTTTCATCATACAAGAAACGATTTTTTCACCACACGGTGATCTTCTGGTAGCATTTTACCAACTGATAGCTGCACCGCAAAAATATACGCTTATCTTATGTTTCTACACCCACAAAATTCTATATAAATACATCCACAAACTTATCAGCAAATATGTCGATAGCATTCATCTATACCTTATATTCTTACGATCTCAAAAACTTTTGAAAAACCCATTTACCCTGTAAAAGCGAATGTATTGCTTGATGTACCACTGTGTTAAGTAGAGATTCGATGCAATTTGTTCGATTTAAAGGCACACTTTTCGATCGAAAAGAGTTTAGGCTTATTAGGAGTATGCTTATCTATTCAAGACACACACACCCATGGAAGTGTTTGTTTGTCTGTATGATAGTAAACGCGTAATACACATATTGACCTCCTAGTGCGCTCGCTTCTATCTTCTATCTGCATTAGCAGCCCTCGTAAATTGCGTCCCAGCGCTCGCTTCGTCTTGAAGCGATGGGAAACACCAACTACGAGTATCATCATTCGAGAGGTTATCCGAAAGCCAGTGTACAATAACGTTATCAGCCATCTTGAGAGCACTTCGAAATCCTTCCAAGAATTTTTATCCTTGAAAACGGTATTATCTAGCACCCACATTAACAACTTGCGGTCATTATTTTGTAGAGCGTCACGAATGACAATCACGCGATCACTTTCAGACAACCACCAAGTAGCTTCGACGTACTTTGCTTTGTTCACATGATCTGAGACAAGAGTGATTGTTGCATGAACGCACAATGGGGCCCCATTCTCGATGAGCCACCTTATCAATACGATTTCGTCACCTTCAGCAGCAACAGCAACATATTGGCACTTTTCGTCTTCGCTTCTGCGCTCAAAAAATTGTCGAGCCATGACCAAATATCCAAGGTCGAGATATCTCTTTCTCGTTTTCATTTATCTGGTTCGCCAAGACGCTTTGAATGTATCCCGATTCTTAGGTCCACAAAATCGACGAACGAAGAAACGATTATAGAGGAAAAGACACTCTCCGAAGCTTGGCGATGGCTAGATTATACAAACGATGGATTACACATAAAACGAATTGTTTGCATAATCCAGCCAGCACCAAGCCAAATTTTGCATCCGAGTGCATGTCTGAACATGAAGCCTCTTACTTTGCATCTTGCTGGCAGACTTCTGTACTCCCCTTCATTGTCGGCTATCATGACCAGCCAAGCCCTGTTTCCATCACGTGATTTTTTCATTATAGGGATATACATATTAACGAAACAATATATTCAAACGAACATTTAAATAATAAATTATAAAATCATTAATCTTAAATCAACATTTAACGAATCAAATGTTTGCAGTGCTCATTCTTGTCGCGCTGGTCACATGGTCAGCTGCGAGCGTACTGACCGCAACATCAATGCATGGCGATGATGTCATGCGCAACTCTCACGCATGGGATACGCTGGGTGCGGCCTCTGTCTTGAACAAGCGGTTCCTGAGGTCAAACGAGTCCGTTACATCGAACAATGAGTGTGATGGGGCGTGCTAGCACCCTCTTTTATATACAGTGAAAGTGACCTGCTTCCCAAACGTTACCGATACGTGATCTACGTGATAGGTAGATCAGGTAGGACTGACCGTGTCATGCATCACGACAAATGTAAAGCACTCGTGACCATACCGTTTATTCAAACAACAATAATTCAACGTTTTCAGCTATACTATGTTGACATCCTTTTTCGTCGATGGAATTTCTTTAGCGGCCACAGCCAGAATGTTTAGGCCTAACGTAATGAAACTCGCGTTGTACTCAATCGATTGCCGCCATAAAAGCTCTTCCACAGCTTTCGATTTCACAATGCTTCCACTTCATGCTTTAAAACAAAAGTGTCGAGAATCATGACGTAAACAAACGTTTTATCACAAGTGTATCATCGGTATATGCTGATCAATCTTTCAAATGGTAGAAGACGCGCTTAGTGCAATGCACGTTGTATTCCTTCATCAACACATCGACCTTCATATGCAAGCGTCAGCACACTCGCACACACACACAACATAATATATGCACATACAAGTACTTTGTGTCTGCTGCCATTCGATGGGATCTTCTCAAAAGATATGGGAACATGTTAACAAATAAAATATCAGTCGGAGACCGTCGTAGAAGCCATGCATTTTGCGAGAAAGTGCGAGTTTATTGTTTGGATCATGATCGAATTTGCCAAATTGACTCTTGTACCGATTGCATTTCTATTTCGAAATCAAGTGACAGCTTTCTGCCTTGTTGTATGGATGAAACAGCCAGTCCTCTTTGATTCGAATACAACAATAACATTCAACTGAGAAGTCTAGAACCGAACGGCTCGTATACGACGAAACGGATAATAATGTGGTCTACGGAAAATCTGACTCCTGCGGATCATAGTCGAGAACCATGATATGCTGTAGTTCAGTAGACACAGCTTCAACTCGTGTAGATTCGCAAGTGATAATTTGGCTGGATAATTGAGAGCCAAGCACGCGGACCCAAATCCAAGGCATTCCTATAACCATTTGCGCTGTCAATTCGTCCTCTTCGTTCTGGTAAGAGATTCAAGAAATTAGCAGTCACATCTCAAAATAAAAGGAGGGGGGCGGTAGGTGTCATGCACGCTCTAACTTCAAAATTCTGGGGTCACTTTTCCATTAGCCTTGCGTTGTCTTTCTTCGCCAGGAAAAGCTGCAAGTCAGCCGCCTCGCCCATGGATCCTGTTTGGCCTTTCGCTTTGATGGACTTCTTTAAGTCACCAACCGACTGGCTCGTGCGGAATGTCCACCCCGTACACGCATCCCGTCTCACCGACGACTACATAGAAAAGCTTTACTATCTATTCTCTTTTAGCAAATGAAAATGATGGAACGGACAGAATTCTCAGATGAAAATATGGAAGAGAAGGTCTGCGGTGACTAAGGTCGAGATATCTCTTTCTCGTTTTCATTTATCTGGTTCGCCAAGACGCTCTGAATGTATCCCGATTCTTAGGTCCACAAAATCGACGAACGAAGAAACGATTATAGAGGAAAAGACACTCTCCGAAGCTTGGCGATGGCTAGATTATACAAACGATGGATTACACATAAAACGAATTGTTTGCATAATCCAGCCAGCACCAAGCCAAATTTTGCATCCGAGTGCATGTCTGAACATGAAGCCTCTTACTTTGCATCTTGCTGGCAGACTTCTGTACTCCCCTTCATTGTCGGCTATCATGACCAGCCAAGCCCTGTTTCCATCACGTGATTTTTTCATTATAGGGATATACATATTAACGAAACAATATATTCAAACGAACATTTAAATTATAAATTATAAAATCATTAATCTTAAATCAACATTTAACGAATCAAATGTTTGCAGTGCTCATTCTTGTCGCGCTGGTCACATGGTCAGCTGCGAGCGTACTGACCGCAACATCAATGCATGGCGATGATGTCATGCGCAACTCTCACGCATGGGATACGCTGGATGCGGCCTCTGTCTTGACCAAGCGGTTCCTGAGGTCAAACGAGTCCGTTACATCGAACAATGAGTGTTGATGGGGCGTGCTAGCACCCTCTTTTATATACAGTGAAAGTGACCTGCTCCCCAAACGTTACCGATACGTGATCTACGTGATAGGTAGATCAGGTAGGACTGACCGTGTCATGCATCACGACAAATGTAAAGCACTCGTGACCATACCGTTTATTCAAACAACAATAATTCAACGTTTTCAGCTATACTATGTTGACATCCTTTTTCGTCGATGGAATTTCTTTAGCGGCCACAGCCAGAATGTTTAGGCCTAACGTAATGAAACTCGCGTTGTACTCAATCGATTGCCGCCATAAAAGCTCTTCCACAGCTTTCGATTTCACAATGCTTCCACTTCATGCTTTAAAACAAAAGTGTCGAGAATCATGACGTAAACAAACGTTTTATCACAAGTGTATCATCGGTATATGCTGATCAATCTTTCAAATGGTAGAAGACGCGCTTAGTGCAATGCACGTTGTATTCCTTCATCAACACATCGACCTTCATATGCAAGCGTCAGCACACTCGCACACACACACAACATAATATATGCACATACAAGTACTTTGTGTCTGCTGCCATTCGATGGGATCTTCTCAAAAGATATGGGAACATGTTAACAAATAAAATATCAGTCGGAGACCGTCGTAGAAGCCATGCATTTT